>CM050163.1:129114948-129482448 GCA_027410445.1 Discoglossus pictus | reverse complement strand
AGATAATCACAATAAAGCTATCCTAATGGAACTTGGCTTTCCATTGTGCTGCCTAGATGCTCTGTAATGACGTCATCGGCCAGCGACTAAGGGAGCGTGGGCAGCGTAGCGTCAACCTGACGCACGTTTCCTGGATTTCATTAGGGGTTACCGCCTGCCCCTCCAGGGGCTCTCTTATAGCAAGGCGGTTGTCATGGTAACAGAAAGGAAGTAAAATCTGATTCATTAAGGTTTAAAAATAATCAATATTTAAAAGACAGGCATATATTGTACAGATCAATGGTGGGATAATATAAGGAAAGTGAAAAAAGGAAAATGTAATATAGTGGCATATATTAATAAGAATGATATATTTAAAAGGGAAAGTAAGTGTATATTAACTCTCTATAATGTATATAGTCATCCTAGAGAATATAGAATACACATATACTCTGGAGAATTTATTTATGTTTCCAGTGATCTCAATACATCACTATACAAAAATTATGTCTAATATATCAAATTAGACAATATTGTAAGTGGGAACTATTACCTTAATATAACTCCATAGTTATCTCTAGGTATGAATATGTGCATATACTTGAAGTATACCAACTATTGTACCCTAAATGGTCCATTGTATCCCCAAAATTATAGGGCACAAGATGCCTATTTGATTATAGTTATAATAATTCTATGAAGGTAGCAGCAATAAGATGACATTTATCTTCCTACCTTCACACTATTTATTCTTATTGATTTAAATTAGATTTAATATATTATATTATTATATTATTTATATATATATATATATATATATAATTATATTCAAACATAATATACATAATTCTTCAGGAGATTGAGACTGGCAGAATTTTTCCACAACAAGGGACACTGCACGACATCATTAAACTGTAACAAGAAAAAAAAACACATATTTCAATCCACCACATGGTCGTAACAAAAAACCGGTGAGTTATATAGAAAGCTTTCGCCTGAGATCTGCAGCCACTATCACAACATAATATAAAAGAGACTTACACGATCTTACTCCATCAGAAAGAACTGCCATAAAGATTTAAAAAATCCAAACCCGACATCACCATCAAACCGGCAGATAAAGGAGGTGCAGTTGTTATCATGAATATTATTATTATCGTGTATTTATAATGCGACAAGATATTCCGTAGCGCGGAATGAATACTCAGGATACATAAATGAAGCCAACAGACAAATGCCAGACAACACCTACTACAGAAATCTGAAACAGGACCCTACAGAAAAATATGCTCTTCTCATCAAAACATTCCTTAAAAATATACATCAGGAATTAGCACAACTCATCCCGGCCAAACCTACAACTGGGACGTTCTACCTACTGCCAAAAATCCACAAACCAGGCAACCCAGGGAGACCAATTGTTACAGGTCTGAACACACTGACCAAACAGATATCTGGATTTATTGAAAACATCCTTAAACCATTAGTTAGTAACACCAGTAGCTATATAGAAGACACCACCGACTTTCTCAACAAACTCAGATTAAAGACCTACCTGCTAACACACTACTTCTCACCATGGATGTAGAGTCTCTTTACAGCAACATCCCACATAAAGATGGCACTGAAGCATGCTTGAAGTTTCTTTCAACACATCTGCAAAATCATAAATATGTCCCTGATGTTATTGTTAAACTATTAGAATATATCCTTACCCACAACAATTTCACTTTCAACAAAGATACCTACCTACAGATGATGGAGACTGCCATGGGTACCAAAATAGCTCTACAATATGCAAATCTAATTATGGCCTATCTAGAAGAAACATTCTTATCTGTATCCATTTACAAACCATTCAAATACTACTGCTACATAGATGATCTGCTCACCATATGGACAGAAGGAGAACGCAAACTCAGAGAATTTCACAGTTTATTCAACCGCTTTCAAACATCTATAAAACTTAACATAGATTTCTCTACAGAATAGGTAGACTTTCTAGACACTACTATATCAATCACCAATGGCAGTCTCCACTCATCTGTATACAGGAAATCCACAGACAGATGTAGCTCCATACACAGCTTCAGTTTCTATCCCTCCCACCCCAAACAAGCCATCATCTACAGTCAAGCTATTAGATACCATTGCATATGCTCAAACATACCGTGATAAAAATTTAAAAACACTGTCTGAATCTTTCAAATAAAAGGGTTACAAACCCTGTATTATTAACCAGAAAATAACCACTGCAATCAAAATACCCAGTGAACACCTGTTAAAATACAAAACAAAAGAAACTACTTAATGTATACCTCTAATGACCACATACCATCCAATTTTAGAGAAAATATGTAAAATAATCAAAATTTACAACCATTGCTAACCGAAGATAATTCATTAAAAGATATATACCCAAAACCTCCCATCCTTGCATTTAAACAACCAGCAAACCTGAAACAAAACTTGTCAGCTGAAAATTGGCCAATGAACAACTGAATACAACAAATTGAACTAAACCTTGTAACAAAAGTGCCTGTAAATGATGTCAACACATTTGTAATAATGACACAGCCACACATAACAACAAGACCTATAACATCAAAGGATCGTATACATGAACATCGTCCAATGTGAAACACCATTTTAGCCAGAATGATGACTCCATCCAAAACCTAAAAGTCAAAATTTAAAATCATCCAAGACAGAAAAGCATTTGAAATAAAGATGATCACATTCTTCAACACTAAAAGTACAGGACTTACTATGGTCTTGGGTTTTCTAACACATTATGACAATTGTATGTGAATTTTTCTTATGTTACCATAACTGGATTAGCACGCCTAGTGAGATGTTTTTTCCAACAGGAAGCATATCGCTGTGGACTACAGTGCTCTGTCTGGTCTGTTTTTTCATGTATATATTGATGTATATGTGTATATAGTATGTGTATATTCAAAGTGAGGGTTCCATCCCATGTCAGTATTGCTACAGACTTGATAAACAGAGGTTAAACCTCGTCAATATAAATAGGGCATTTGTCCAATACAAAAGGTATCATAATATACTGCAATACTCAATAATCTATAAATATATATATATATTTATAGAGAGAGAGATATTAATAATTATTAAATCCTAATATATATATATATATATATATATATATATATGTTCTATTATGTTTTCATATTTTTTTATACATATATTTTTTATATATTCATATTTTAATTTTTTATCTGCTCTTGGTTTTTTTTGACCCACCCAACTACCTATTTTTTCAGCTTTAATGTCCCACGTTTAGGTTAAAGTAAGAATGTGTTGAATCTCCTTAAGTGAATAACACTACATTTACAATATTTCAGGACTAGCAAGTTAGGATATAAAATATAACCTTTATTGAAATAAAAAATCATTCTCACAGTGACAGAGATTTATTAAAATTGTGATATATTATGGATTATCATCACTTAAACAATGTACTGAAATAATAAAGGAATGCTTCTAACAGGCACTTTATAACAAGCTAATGGGATCACATATTAAAAAATACTTGAATGGATATTCCTCAATCAAATTAATAAAAGTAGATTCCCTAACTGCAGTACCAAGTTCTGCTGTACCAGGAGCCTCATTCAATTGAGCAATTGTAAGTTACAGTAGCCCATAAGGGAGGCTGTAAGTTAATTTGCTATTCAATTGGTCGTTTTTTTGTGAGCCGAAAGTGGCTTACACGTTACAGGCTTAAAATCCCTGTCATCAACCTATATACCGCAAGATAACTTGGGTAACTAACGGCAGTCTTGAGTTGTGCCATTTACAGCACTATCTATAATATATAAGCTTGCTATAAACTTGAATAATCTAATCACTGTGTGCTCTAGCTAAGGGCTGTGTTGAGTTGTGCCGTACACTGGAATTTAGACTAATAGCTAATTCAGCTGTCTAAATAATCAAGTGGCTGTTTAGCCTGAATGCAGAGCCTGACACCAACTGTTTGTGTTTTTAAGTTTTTGTGTTGTGGTATATTAATATATGGATATAGATCAGCTTCATACTACAGGGAACGACATTATGTTAGTAACTGCAAATTTATCCAAGAGAAGTTGGGAATACTTTTATTAAATCATCCATGGTTAAGTGGTGCATGTGATCTAAGATATTCAGTTCAAGAGGTAGTAATTTAATCAAGAGGCTATCCCTTTTGTTCAAATAACATCTAAGTAAATTGTTTAAGTGATGATAATACATAATATCCTACAATTTTAGTATGTTTCTGTCAGTGTGAGGTTATTTACTAGTTTCAATAAAGGTTATATTTTACCTCTTAATTTGCTAGTCTTTAAACATTTAGGTTAAACATATATATACATGTTTAACATTTTATATAAACTTTCTTTTATACAAGTGTAATATTCTAATTGATTTCCTCTCTCAGGTATTGCTATATTTACAGATTTATATAATATATATTAGTATAGACATGTTTTATTTTAATTATTCCCAATCCCTGTGACATTCCTTAGTCTAAAGTTCCACCAGGGCTATTGGTTCAGTTGCAATTTGAATACTAGAGAGGTGGATCTTAATCTCTACACTTTAGAAGTCCAACTTTGTATTCTGTTTCATATAGCTGATCAACTCCTTGCTTGTTTGGCTCTCTCTGTGCCTTTCTCCAGTTTCAGACACCCGTATGGACACTTCTCTGGGTGTACCTTTTCCCATCTCAAACCAACTGTACATGTCTGTGTCTTTTTTCTCCATTCCAGTAAACCTCTTTTTGTTTCTATTTTTCCATTTCCACTAAACAACATAGACTTCTGGGAGTCTGTCTTGTGCTCCAAGCAAACTTTGCAAACCGTTTTTTTCACCGCCTTTCCCAGGCTATAGACACAAAACAGCCTGTAGACCTAAGTTCAGACTGCCACACCGCTGGCTGCATTGCATAAACAATCACACCCAATTCTCAGCATCAGTCTTTTTACTCACAGAAATAATTTGAAGAACTCTGTCACAATATATATAAGTATGTATATGTATACAAATGTCAGACAAGGTCAAGTATACTTACAGACATAAATCTCTCTACATATAGACATTTCATTGTGTTTGTACAGTATTCCATAGCACTGCATCAACAACTTGAGTTAGTCTACTGGCCCTCAGAAAAATGCTGCTCTAGAGAAAAACACACAAATATCTTCATGTACCAACAACCAACAATACATATTCATTACTAATTAGCAAAATGCAGGCTTGTATTAAATTCATTGTCATATATTTATTTTTTGAATGTATACTGAATTGTTGTGTACACTCAACAGAAGAATCACAGCAAGTGATTGATTGGTATATACATTTCAGAGTTATGGCCATTTACTGAGTCAAAGCTTACATATACTTCATCAGCAAATATACAAAAAAAAACATCATATTTTGCATCAATAGTCTCATACCTTGTTACTACAACTGATTTAATGAAATTGCAAGTATAGTGACTCCACAGAATACACATTTCATGGAAAACTCAATTGCCACCATATAAGTATATATTTTCTGAATATACACTTTTAAAGGTAAACATCAATGAATATCATTTCCATTTCTCCCAGATTAAATATGCAAGGGGACAAAGTACAACAGCATCACATGGGAGTTTGATTTGCATAAGTGAAAAGTGCACTAGAAATGTGACCTCAAATATTACGAGAGTCCTCCTAATCTTTCTGACATTTCTTTCTCTCTCCATCTCCCCAACTTTTTTCACTCGCTTATTCACATGCACACTGTCACTCATGAAAGACGCTTTCATACACTCACCTAGAATACACACAGATATTCGAGATATAAAAAACTGATACCTGAGACATGGACCAGGACAGTGTTTAGTAGATATGGGCTGTGTAGCTGAGCCATGCTATGCCACTCAAAATTCAGCCTGGATTGAGGGCCAGGTTGTCGAGATATGAAAAGTGGTACCTGGAACATAGACCAGGACATTGTTTAGCAGATTTGGGTTGTGTAGCTGATGCATGGCTATGCTTTGTAAATCTAGCCTGAGCTGAGGGCCAGATTGTCGAGAAATGAAAAAAGTGATGCCTGGGACATGGGCCAGGACAGTAGTGCTTAATAGTTAGGGGGCCAACATTACACCAAGGCTCTCCAGCTGTGTAAATGCCCTTGTAGAAATTGGGCACCTAATAATGCAGGACAGGCAGTTATGATCGTGGACTGGGCAGGAGAAGAGGAGTGAATGTAGTGATACCTGAGACATGGACCAGGACAGTGTTTATAGTAGATATGGGCTGTGTAGCTGATGCTACCCAAATCTAGCCTAGACTGAGGGCTAGATTGCCGAGATATAATTAAGATGGAAATGGACAAGTACAGTGCTTCGTAGGGGGTAAAAAATTGTAATGTAGGGTGAAACCAAGGCCCTCCAGCCATATAAATGCCCTTGTGGACATTAGGTCACATAGTAATGAAGGATGGGGAGTTATGGTTGCCGATTGGGCTTGAGAAGAGGAGTGAAAAGAGTTTAGTAAATATGTGCCAAAAGTGCAATCAAATGCTTAGCGAAAGGCGGCAAAGCAGTTACCTTGGGTGCTGACAAGGCTAGTGCTTAGATATGCACGAAAAGTTAAATAAAATGTAAAGTGAAAGCAGGAAAGTGGTTACTTTGGGAGCTGACAAGGAAGGTGGTTTGTAACTTGGAGCTTGATGAAAGCTAGGAAACGATGAGTCGACGAGGAGCTACCTCCAAACACAGGCTCAGAATGAACTGAGAGAGGAAGGGGCGAACTAGAAACTTACGAAGAAAGAGAGGGACCCTCCCACAACGCCGGGGTACACCTTTCAGGTGAAACCTGATATTTATGTGAAAACTTTTTTTTTCTTTGTTAAGGATGATTTTGCTAAAGTTTTAGAAAACTATATTTTATTGCTTTCGTTCAAGAAATGTAAAGATCTAATCCTTCCCTTGGGCAGCCACTAAATGGTTTTTGCAGAGAAAGACCTTTTTACCGAGAAATCATTCCCACTAGAGAATAAATTGACATCTCCGGTGACCTCAACACTGCTCATGCATCCAGAAAGTGATATAAGCAAACTAGAAAGTGACAGGAGAATATTAGAAAATGATAACTGCTAGGCATCAGACAAAGAAAAAGTGTTTATTTTGTAAACTTACAAAAGATTGTTTTCATGCAAAAAACATCCTAAAACATTAGTAATGTTTAAAAGTATTTAAAATGTGCAGATAAAACATATTAGGGGTAAATTATCATTTACCATTTTTGAGTGATACATCATATACAAACCATATATAAATTAAACTGGAAATGTGAGTTTTTCTTTCTATAAAGTGCAAATTGCTATACTTGAGAATAAAGAATAGGTCTCAATTTGTATGTATTTGATTTAATTTGTTTTTATAACAACACAAACAATGACTATAGAGTAGTAGTATTGGGCCCAAATTCATGTCTTTATATTCTCTTGATAATAATGTGTAGCTAATTATGCAGTTTTCTCACCACTGGTATTTTGAATCTTTTCCATGAGTATTGCATGGGTTATGGTGCATTTATTGCTTATTCATAGGTTTTGCTAATGATATCTATTGAACTATAATCTAATCGTAATTATAATAACCAATGAAACTGTCAACTATAATACCATCATATTCAAAATTGCTCAAATATAAAATGTAGCAAAATTATGAAACCATCAGTCTGAGATAAAAAGGTCAAGGTGATAAAAAATGTAATTGATTTCTGTGCACTAAATTCTAGCCTTAAGGATTGGAAAAATACAGATTCCATAAGGTTTACTTTGTTATTATCCTACCCCTTTAAATGCAGAGTGAATTCTAATGACTATCAGCTGGATGTGTGTTTTACATGGTGCTTGTCAATACTCACCATTCAATAAATTCAGTACTTAGGAATACTAACTGCTAAAAAGAGGTTTTATTACAGAATACAAACTCAAATTCATAAAGAATGCCTAATCAGGATAATGTAGAATCAGACAAGAAGAGTCAGCAGTTCAAACATGCATACAAAACTAGGGAAACAAAACAGATTTGTATAGTTGATTATATATACTCTCCACTTAGGATCACTATGTTAACATGATTTCCTGTTTAGCAATTTAGGAATCAGGTTTAAGATGCTAGGTAGGAAACAACACAAGAAATTTCTAAAATTGTTTAGTCACCTGTTCCAGTTGTTGGCATCTATTGTCTGGAATCAAAGACTTTACCCGACTTTACTAGGTAGCTAACCCAATGCAGCCTTAATTCTGCCAGCTAAAATCTATTAAAGGCTGCAATACTAAACTCTGTGGGCCTCATTCAATTGTGATTTGGTCAATTGAATAGGGCTCTAAATAAGCACATAGCATATTTTTTTACAAGAAGTTTTTAGTTAGTGAAAACCTTGCTTTTTGATAGATGCTTACTAACTAAAAACTTCTTTAAAAAATATATGTTATGTGCTTATTTAGAGCCCTATTCAAATGGTCAAATCGCAATTGAATGAGGGCCTGTGACTCTAACATAGAGTTGTTGTTTTTAAGTTATTCTTAAAGAGCATGAAAAACTGGCTAGTTTGTATTGGAAATTTGTTTCTGAAGTAAAACATTCCTGATATATTCAGAATTGTTAGTGTTGTATTATTATGAAAATAATCAGCTACTAAAAACTAATTAGCAGCTGTTGTGCTAATTAGGATCTTAGTCTGCTTGTCTGTCTCTGAGGTGGCAAAGAAAATGTCCTTCAATATTGTTATGCTGTTGAATCTCCTCTCCCACTCGTATCAAACATTTGCATGCAAACCCGGGATCTATCCTGTTATAGTGTCGGGACTGGTCTGCCGCTGCAGTGCGGCCTCCAACCGCTAGATGGCGATGCCAATATTTTACAGCGCTGCCGATATGTGAGAAAAGTTCTAAGCTATATAATGTTAGCCTAACCCTCACCCTAACCCCAACCCTAACCCTTACAGTTTTCCTCAGCCTCCACTCTATGATATGGCACTGGAATATCGACAGAGCCATCTAGTGGATGCTTACCGCCACTGCTGCTGCCTTGTGCTGCACTACCATAAGAGGATAGGTCCCAAATCCGCACATTAGCATAAAGAAACCTCTCAAAGAATCAGTTCAGGAAGGATTTATTGCAGTTTCTAATGCGGATTAAGATAAAAAACAACTTGTGTTGGGGGCAAACCTCTTCAGCTTTCAAAAACCTCTGATAGATAAAAAAAGCAATTTGATGTGGCAATCTGGTATACGATCTGGTGTATGGATGTGTAAAATTGAGAAAATATTGCTATGCCTCCCCTTATATCAATTAGATACCATCCACATCCATCTTCTTGATACATCAAATATAGTTATTCCTTCTTTTTCCCACTAATTGTGAAATTTACTCCGCATCTGAAGTGGCTGAGGTGAGAATGTATGTTAGCTTAATTTCCCCTTCCCAAAATATAGCACATAGTAAATACAGGGATCCTCATCTCAGCTAATTGAAATGCTCTGTAATTCCCCTATGTTTTTGCTTCTGATGCATTATATTCTTCATTGATCCAATTGTAGTGTTCACAGTCTTCATGTCTTTAGTCAAGAAAATCTGGAAAGCTGTATTTTCTATGGACAATATAAATGAAACAGCTGTGACTGCATTTGAAGAAAAGTTAAGCCGTTAACCTATTAAATGACCTTGCCATTTCAACATATTTCATGGCTCTTGAGAAAGGGGCATAGTGAAATGAAAAATAATTCTTTATCCTTTCTCTCACTTGGTTACAAACAGTCTTTCAGGCAAATATATACCGTTATTGCAAAAATAATATATTTTCCTTGCATATCTATAAAACCAAAATATATTAAGCCAAAAACCAAATATTTTTAAGCCGATGATTAATCTGTTTATCACTAAAAAGGGCTTGATTTATAAATAAATATTTATATAATTATAATTTATATAATATATAAAAACTATTTCCACAAATAATAGATGCTTGTTTTAAAACTAAATTATATTAATTAATTTAAAATTATCTTATGATTAAGACATAAGATGTTATATATCCTTTGTTAATGTATTTATCCTTTGAATACTGGATCTGGATCATTTTGTCGCCTGGCTCCCTCACTTTCTCTCCTCTAACATACCCTCACTCATTCTTGGTGATTTCAACATTGCCACTGACACTCCCACTTCTCCCACAGCCACAAAACTACTTGCACTTACCTATTCCCTTGGCCTCTCACAGTGGATAGAATCCCCTACCCACCAAGATGGACACTCTTTGGACCTAATTTTCTCTAATCACTGCTCTATCTACAATCTTACAATCTCCCCACTCCCTCTTTCTGACCACCATCTCCTAACCTACAGCCTCATTACCCCTTCCAATCTCTACCCTTTATCACGCCCAACTACCAGAACCCACAGAAACCTGCAGACACTTAACTCACAACACCTTTCCAATTTACTGCAACCCCTTCTCAGTCCTCTCACTACCCTCACTTGCCCTGATATTGCTACCACACAATACAATTTGACTCTAAATTTCACCCTGGACTCTCTAGCCCCCATAACCACAGGCAGACGCCCCCGCTCTCATCTACAACCATTGCACACGACACAAACACGCTACATCCAGAAGTGCTCCCGTAGTGCTGAACGACTATGAAGGAAATCTCGCTCCTCATCAGACTTCCTTCATTACAAGTTTATCCTACGCTCCTATCACTATGCCCTCAATCTTGCCAAACAGAGCTACTTCTCATCATTAATATCAAATTTGGCCTCCAACCCCAAACATTCTCCTCTGCCCTCCCCCACCTCCTGCCCCTTCCTCTCTTACAGCTGAAGATTTTGCTAGATACTTTAATAGTAAAATTGAAAATATTCATATTGAACTCTCCTCTCAACGCGGCCAAATCACACCTTCTCCTCAAAAAACAAACAGCAGTCTGCCTTTACCCTTTCCCAAACCTATAGCCACTATAAACTCCTTTAACCCTGTAACTGAGGATGAAGTTGCAAACCTTCTATCAACCTCTCGTCTCACAACTTGACCCTTTAGTGGAGTGGAGACAGACGGGTATGGGTGAGGTACAGGAGAGTGAGAGATGCATAGTGAATGAAGAGGCTAAAGATGATAGGCTTTTTTGAATAGATGTGTTTTTAAAGAGATTTTGAAGGATCTGAGGCAGGAAGATAGTCTGGTGGTGCGAGGTAAAGAGTTCCAAAGAATAGGAGCAGCACGTGAAAAGTCTTGAAGACGGGAGTAAGAGGAGGTGATGAGAGAAGAGAAGAGAAAAAGGTCATTAGCAGAGCGAAGAGGGCGGGTGGGAGTGTATTTTGGGATGAGAGCAGAGATGTAGGAGGGTGCACTATTGTGGAGGGCTTTATATGTTAGGATCATGATTTTGAATTGTATTCTAGACGCTATGGGAATGTAAGTTTGCAAGTTTTAATCTTGTGAGGTGCTTTAGGGAAAGCACAGTGTATATCAGATTGAAAGCTCAATAACAGGGTCTTCCATTATTTTCATTGTGGGGTATTGTTTATACTTGTACCTAATCACTGTATTGTGCTGCGGAATATGTTGGCGCGTTATAAATAAAGGATAATAATAATATTAATAATACTGAACCAAAGAGTACATATACTTTTGTTGCTAGCTACTATTTCAAATTGCAACTCTTTATCTGTTGTTATTATAATTCTCATACAGCAAAAGTCATCTATCTCACTGTGTAACTTGTGTAACTTGTTACATAGTTACATAATAATTGAGTTTAAAAAAAAAAAAAATAGTCCATCACGTTCCACCTATCTTCTCTGATCTGCAATGTGGGGATTGATTGTTAATTGAAACAGAGGTTGGCAACCTGGAAAATAAAACACAGTGAATCTTAGCCAATTGTCTCAAAAGGGGGGAAAAAAACTTCCTGACCCCAGAAACTGGTGATCTGACTCCACCCTGGATCAATAATCCCTCTCTAATTATCCAGGATAACCCGGAATGCACTTTTTATTTAAAAATACATCCAACCCTTTTTCAAAGTTAACTGTTGAATCCGCTGTCACCACCTCCTTTGGTAGAGAATTCCACAGATTAATCACCTTCTTTTTCTTTAAGGTGGAATCGTTTTACTTCTAACCTCAAAGTATGTCCACTTGTCAGTAGAAAACCTCTTGGCAAAAAAAGTTCACTTGACAAAGCTTTATACTGACCCTGGATGTATTTATATAAGGTAATCATATCTCCTCTTAGACACCTTTTTTCTAGAATTTTTTTCAGGTCCTCAGAGAGTTCTTTGCCATGAGGTGCCATGTTGAACTTCCAGTGATTAGTATGAGAGAGTGTGAGAGAGATAACACCACATTTAACATACCTGCTCCCTATACACAGATGACACCGGAGAGGGAAAATGGCTAATTGGGCCCAATTTCCACTTAGGGGTGTACTCACTTTTGTTGTCAACGGTTTAGACATTAATGGCTGTGTGTTGAGTTATTTTAAAGGGGACAGCAAATTTACACTGTTATACAGGCTGTACACTTACTACTTTACATTGTAGCAGAGTGTCATTTCTACAGTGTTGTCACATGAAAAGATATAATAAAATATTTACAAAAATGTGAGGGGTGTACTCACTTTTGTGAGATACTGTATATGATTACATATATGTCAATCTGTGTAATTTTATTATCAATTGTAAAATATTAAATATTCGTTACTGATATTTATCAATAATTCTACATATTGACTTCTTAAAATATATATACACAATATGATATATGGTTATATTAGACAATGTTTTTTTTTTTTTATTTAGGTATTTTTTCTGAGACTCTATTCAAGTGTCTATTCAATATGATATTTTTAATTATTTTGTAAGCACTTTAGATTTGGAATATAACGTAACATCAGAGTCATAAGCTATAATTCCAATTTTGATTTACAATTTTTAATACAGTCTGCTAGATTTAAGATAGTTTAAATCTGTGATTATTCTATATAATGAATTACAAGTGAATAGATTATTATATGCTAATCCATATTTTAATTAGAATTAATATATATTGGGCCCCTATTCAACTGCAAGCCCTCAGCTGCTCTCATACTGGCCGTAAGTCTGTGGGCTTGAAAAGTTAGAGAGCGATGCAACTTCCTGCCGAAAGTCTAAACCGTAAACCATGTACCAGTAAGTAGCATTTCAGGGCATGATCATGATCAATTAAGCAAGGCTGTAACTACTGATTTAGAAGCAGCCAATAGTAAATGAGACTGTCATTATGATATCAGTAAAAAATGGAGGTTAAACGCTGATCAATTAGCGTTTAGAAGTCCGATATGAAATGGGACTAACAATCCGGCAATGTACAAAATTATAAAAATGAATGAAGGATATGTTCTATCCCATGTGGGTGGCCTGATATGTATTAACGCCTTGATTACCTAGATTGATATAATACGGAAATGACACGTAAAAAATAATAATTTTTGATTGCAGATTTGCGAGCTTGAGACTGTTGTGCAATTAATTATAATGTCTTTCATCGCTTTAAAGTGCAGTATTGATTATTTATGTGCATTTACAGTGCTATAATCAGGTGTTTAACCCCCTGCTCGTCCTATCTGGTACTTGCAGGATTTTCATCTACATTTGCCATTTACAGGTGTGAAAGCATTACGGGCTTAAGGAATTGTAGCAATTGAATAGAGATTTGTGATTGTAACATTTACAGGCTTGAAAGATCAAAGGCTTAGCTGGGTCGGAGTTATGATTTTAACAGCCTGTAACGTGCAAATGGTTTGTGGGTAGCTAAAAAAGACCAGTTGAACAACAAATTAGTTACAGACTTCATTACGGGCTCCAGTAACCAGCAATTGTTCAACTGATAGGGGCCATTGTTGCTTGATTTTTCAGTATTGCAGTGTACCTCATAATTGTATTTTTGCACAAACTGTATATTGTAGCATTTGACTAAGTTATGTTACTATGTGATGATATCGCCGGATGTGGCCTATTTTTTCTCTTTTTAATCATCGTTGTTTTTGTTTTAACTATAATAAATACACAATTTATTTTATTTATTTTTCCCTTATATCTTTTGTATTCCCTGGGTGAACAATTAGCTAAAGAGTGTCTTTTTGTTTCTCTCATATTGTGCTTCCTAATGCATGCTAGTTTTGTATTTGCCTTTGAAGCTGCTGCTTGGCATTGAACACTGTTACCTAGGTGGTTGTCCCCAAGCACTCCCAAATACCTTTCAATATCTGATACCCCTAGATTTGCTCCATTAAGACTTTATATTGCATGACTGGACCACGCCCAGGAAATGGTTAGAGGGCATAGTGGCTTCTGAAACCTGGGAGCAGCTATGTGCAGTGTGCAGCTGATGAGTTTGTAAGCCTCCATACACCACAGTGTGACAATTGCTTGCAGCGGGGACCATGAAGCCTACACAGGAGTTTCTCATCCACTACCAATTGCGTGCCTAAGTGAGATTGCAGAGTACCCACGCCACAGTGAAGGATTACTGACACAGCATTATGAGATACCTTCTCAGTGACACCCTCTCAGCGTCATACTGAGGTTGGTATCTATGGAGCCATGTGTATAAGCTAAGTTGTGTTTTTAATACTACAGCCTATGCAGTTTATACTCACAGAGTAATTAAGATACACGTTGGCCTTTATAGAACCTTAAACAGGGACTGCCATATGAGGGTACAATATTAACCTTGTAAGAGTACTTAATTAAAACATTTCACACTTAAAGCAAGCATAGTCCTGTATAAGGTGAAGCCATTTGGAGGAATATAATCTCTGGAATTGATTACTCACTTACCAGTTGTCAGGATTTACAGCGTTAAGCCAGAATGCTTTACAATTTTTATGTTCCTGTTCTTTTTAGAGATGGATATTAACAGTGCTAGCGTATCATAAACTGATTCACCTTCAAAATCTAAACGCTCTGAGCTGGTTAAGCACATCAAAATCTGCATTAAAGAGTTACTCTCTGATTTACTAAAGCCAAGGCTGCTGATACAGTGCCACAATATGGCTTCTTACTGCCTAACAACGTGACTGTTACAACTTATGGAAATCGTGTGGATAAGCTACATCCCTCTGTTTCATCTCCATGCACAGCACTCTGACCATGTGTAAATCTATTTCTGTTAAAATATTGCTTACAGTAAGTTTTTGCTATCAAGGATAATAGATGAAATGCTTGGAAGTTATTACTATCACTAGTTTGCAGCAATGGGTTACAGTGCTGCTCTTTGATACCTTATAATTCCTGTATAAAGTGAACCTACAGTGGATATAAAAAGTCTATACACCCGTTAAAATGTCAGGTTTCTGTGCTGTAAAAAAAATGAGACAAAGATAAATCATTTCAGAACTTTTCCCACCTTTAATGTGACCTATAAACTGTACAACTCAATTGAAAAACAAACTGAAATCTTTTAGGTAGAGGGAAGAAAAATAAAAAATAAAAATAATGTGGTTGCCTTCAGTATCCAAGTACAATGAAAATTTGCTGAGAGATGAAACATTAAATAATGACCTAATCTACAGAAACACACTCAAATACCGCTCACCTGTTTTCTACAATTTCTTTTTACAGCACAGAGTAATGCAGTTCCTTTGGCATGGGGAAACCTAAGAAATGTGGCACAAGTAGAGGTATCCTCAAATTATATAGTGTATCCGAATCACAACAACCTCCATCTCAAGGCTCAGGATCAGGCCATTCTGAGGCCTCAGATAATGATGATAGCCCAGGGAGGACATCCCAGCACATGGAAATATCTGACCGGTCCCTCGACAAAATAGAAAAAATGCTGCAAGAACACATTTCAGTGGCAGCAAATGGTCTCAGAACAGAATTACACTCCTTGAGCCAATGTACACAGCTGCTGGAAGAGATCTCAGATAATATAGTGGAAGCATGACAGATAAGACATTTCCCAAAACTCCTCAAAAATCCAAGAATTAGAGGGAAAAATTGAGGACTTGGAAAACCGCTCCATGTGATACAACATCAGGATGAGGGGAATATCCAGGGCTGTCATTAAACTGAAAGATTATGTGAAAGCAGTGATAAGTGTGATTCTGCCCAAACATCAGGAAAAAAGCTGGGACATTGAAAGGGCTCATAGGGCATTGGGCTCTTTGGGTCACCAAAACTTGCCAAAGGACATTATTATTCACTTTGTGCAACAGAGGACAAGAGACTCGGTTCTCTCTGCTGCTAGAAAAATGCCGGAGATTAAGGGCCTGGATGGAACCATTTTGCTAATTTGTATGGACCTACTGTATCTCCATTGACGCTCAGTAAAAGGAGAGGTATGAAACCGATTTTGAAAATTCTTATCCAACATAAGATATCATATCGGTGGGGCTTCACCTTCGCCTTACTTTTCCAGCTACCTACAGGGTATGAGATTTAGAGGAAAGTAAAATATTATTGATGTGTCTGAAATTGCTGGCAGAAGAGGAACAGGATCAGTTACATCAACTAGTACAACTGCCCAGATCAAGACGGTTGTGGCCAGAAATAGCAACAAACACCAAAAGAAAGATCAAACAGTAATCCAGCTGGAGGATCAGCTACCCTAGAAGCTGTATAAACTTAAACTTGTCCTTCCCCTGGAACCCATTTTGGTTACTTTCTGGCTATTTTGGAGCTCAGGATGGATGGCCAAATGTACACTGCAAAGGAGTTGTTAACACTTGGAGGAGGGAACAACTACTAATCCAATGTTGACTCGTAAACCATCTTCCCTTGAAGTTAAAAACAAGAGTCTGTCTTCAGAGATTTCCAATATACGATACCTGAATAGACTTATGCCAAGATAGGGAGGAGGGTGTCAGGAAGACATCTTCCTAAGAGATTCAATGATATAAATCTCCATATGTTGTTATTGTTGACTCCTGTTATTGCAATTTAGGAGTGACTCACACTTTCCTTCCATAGATAAAATATTCTCAGCTTGTAAGATACGGGTTGACTGGGTGTAATTAACTTAAAAACTAAGGTTGATAACCAGAACACCTTAAATATCATTCAAGCACTCCATAAAGATGTCATTGCTGATATTAAATATATCTCTCAGAGGTTTAAAGTTTCAAGTTGATTTGCATAAGCCCTTCAGGAAGTTGAAGGTGACCAGTTACTTGAGGGCTACAATTGTTGAGACCACAACAAATCACTTTACTTACGATATATACTTCTCTTTTCAGTGAACCCTAGAGAGGCTGGATAAGCGACTCTCATCCGAGGTTTATTTTCACTAGGCCAGTTGCAAGAAGAAGACTTATTAAAGATGTAAACCCTGTTTTTTTTTAAGTTTTAATGTTATGCCTTCACCACTTAACCATGTTTTCTTTACCTTTCTTTACCTTTGAGTGACTCATGGACTGGAAAAACAAGAAGCCAGGTGAGAGGGGAGCCTGAGTCGGAGTTTGAGATTGCTGGTGAGTTAGCTACCCTGCTACCAGGCACTAAACATAATTACCTTTTAGAAGTGTACCAAATGTCATCATGTCAGACTTAAAACATACAGTTTTATCTCACAATGTGAGAGGTTTTAACTCCCCCTTTAAGCAAAAAAAGCTTTTATTTGTTACAAACAATTCAAAGCATCTATTATCGTTTTTGGTAAGTCCCGACCATCTTGCAATAGGATTATCCCACTTTTTATACATGTAGCCAGACGACTAAGAAGGCAGAGGTGGCTATCTTGATCCATAAAAACTTCCCTTTCAAACTGGAACACAAAAAACTAGTTAAAGAAGGGAACTTCTTAATACTTACGGGACCTGTTTTAAATAAGATGATTTCTTTAGTAAATGTATACCACAATAGCTCCTCACAATTTTTTTGTCTTTAATTAGATTATTAAACGTTCTTAATTCGCTAGAATGGGACAACACAATTATAGGAAGTGACCTAAATTTAGCACTACAACTAACTAACTAACTTGGACAGATCGAGCCACAGCACTGTTACACGCCATTCTAAGCAATTACAAGAAATTCATACTCTGATACAAAAATTGGGGCTGGTCGACACCTGGAGGGGACACCACCCCTATGATAGAGAATATACTTCTCCCAAGCACGGGTCCTATTCTAGGGTAGATTCACTACTGGTAGATACTAACCTTAATGATCAATCAGATAATGGCCTGATTATACCCTGCCCGTGGGTGGATCATTCTGCGGTAAAGATTAGCCTGGATCTGGCCTTACATTTTTCATTGAAATCTACATGAAAATTGAACGAAATGTTAATACCTAATCCAACGATCCAAAAACAGGTAGTGGAGGAATTGGAACTTTATGTCTCTATGAATGATTTGGCAGAAAACTAAATTGGATGGCTTTTGGGTAACCCATAAAGCGTTTATAAGAGGCTCTCTAATGAAAATAACATCTAAACAGAAACAAAATTCAAAATAATCTACACTTCTTAGAGAGTTATATTACTTAGAAAGACAGAATCAGGCTAAGCAATCCATGACTATCCGCCAGAATATTGATAGAATCCGGCTAGATCTGCATAATATTCTTTCTGACAAAACAGAAAAAGCAATAAGGAGAACTTGCCACAAATTCTATACTCAAGTAAAACAAACCCTTCCCAATGATAGCTAAAAAGCTTAGGACTAAACAAAGCCAAAGCCAAATTTATCAGATTAAAACTCCAGAGGGGACAATCTCTATGAGTCAATCAAAAATCCTTTAAGATTTTCCTAAAATATTTTCAGAATATATACTCCTCCCACTCTAAAGCCAGCAACTCTTCTATTTTAGACTTTATCAACCAGTATGATCTGCCTTTGGTTTCAGCTCAAGAATTAGAACATTTAAATAAAGATGTAACAGAGGAAGAAATTATAGATAAGTTGAAGGCAGCAAAGTCACCTGGCCCACATTTTCTAGCAATCTTCTTCCTTATCTTAAGAGATCATTCAATGCAATACTTCTGGGACAACAAATGCCCCCAAAATTAAACCAAGCCAACATGATATTCTTTCCCAAAATAGACGGAGACCCATTGGATGTTAAGAATTTTTGCCCAATTTCTCTCCTTACTGGAGATATTAAAATTTTAGCAAAACTAATGGCAGATAGAGTAGCTAAGTTTCTCCTGCGGTTGATCCATAAGGATCAAGTGGGAATTATACCGATCAGACAAGCTGGAGACAATATTCAGGGATTACTAAACATTTGTATCTAGCTAAAGTAGCCAATACCCCGCTATGTACAATAGCTTTAGAACTTGAAAAAGCATTTGACTTGATTGAATGGCTTTATTTATACGCAGTGCTGTCGAAAATGGGATTTCAAGGTAATTTCATTAATCTTAGTAAAATTTACTATCAGGACCCGGTTGCTTTTCTAAAGTTACCTAGAAAGGGCAATAATCAAATCCAAAGAGGAACCAGACAGGGCTGTCCCTTATCTCCCTTATTATTTGCCGTGGCTATTGCACCTTTGGCTCAAGCAATCAGGTCCTCCTTGAATATTCAAGACTTTAATGTGGGTCTCCATAATTTTAAATGCTGTCTGTTTGCAGATGTCATTGTATGCATGTTAACAGACCCAATGCATTTAATTACAGCTTTGATGAACTTACTTGAAACATTTGGACAGGTTTCGGTACTCAAGGTTAATATTGAAAAAACTGAAGTTATTGGTTCTCGACTCCCCCAGCAGACATTGGATTTACTTTGGCGTAGATTTCCCTTCTACTGGCCTAGAGATCATTTAAGATATCTAGGACTGAATATTACGCCAAAATTATCAGACTAAACGTTATACCCTTATTTAAAAAACCCCACTCTACATCTTATTAGATAGAACAAATCTCAACTGGCATGGACGGATAGGATTAATTCTATAAAAATGAACATACTGCCAAAGATGTTATATTTCTTTAGAACACTACCTATTGAAATAAACTATAAAGATTTGGAGAAATTTCAAAAACACATATTCAGATTCATATGGCAAATTAAATGTCCAAAGATAGCTAGATCACTAATGTTTAGAAACAGAAGGAAAGGAGGGATGTCATGTCCTAACCTGCAATTATTCTTTATTATTCCCAAATTGCATTCATTCACCAATCACACTCTAGAGAACATCAGCCCCTCTGGGTGTTTATAGAAAATCTTCAAATGCAACCCTTTACCTGGGATACCATAGTTTGGACTCCCCCACCTTTAATCGGCCACCTTAAAAATAACAATCCAATGATTAAATTAGCGTTAAAAAATTGGGCATGGGCCAATTCCGGGTGTCGGCTGGCCTCCAGTGTCTCGCCCTTGACGCCTACTATCACCTCTCCTCAAGTCCTTGAAGGCATGAGGGGGGAATCCAGATGTTGGTGGGATACCAACGGGTTAAATAGACTTGAAGCTTGGCTTCAAGAAGACCAAGTAATGACATGGGATAAATTCAAGGTGAAATTTGATCTCCCTATAAAAGAATATTTTAACTATAATATGATTGGACACTCAATAATGGCATTGGTGCAGAGCTGGGTCCTCCCCCCAAAAAACATGGCTATCTTGTATTTGTAGTATGGTTCAACTTACAAGAGGGGCGTTGGGATCACTTTACTCAATTTTAAATATGCCCCAGAAAATCACAAACCTAAATGTATTCAGCTATGGGAAACAGATCTGGAAATGGTCTGGGACCTCCCCAAATGGGAATAAATATGCTCAAATTTATCAAAAGGGTCTATCTACTAGCTTGTTAGAAACCGCAATAAAAGTGCTGCACAGAATTTAACTCACACCGGAAAGGCTACATGAGGTATTCAAACAAATTCCTCCCCACTTGCTTTCGACAGGTTCGTTTAGACACGTTTGTTCCATAGCTTAAAAATTATGGTGTGATATAGCTAGACTGGCCTCAGAAATCCTAGACACTTCAAGAAGTCATCCCTCTTTCTCAATTAAACAGGAACGAAAATAAATGGTTACAATTCCTCATGCTAGAAGCAAAGAGACATTTAGCAAAGAAGTGGAAAACGCAGATTCTTAATTTACAGGAGTTTATAAATAAAGTAAATTACATCCTTATCTACAAGAGATTATCACACATCTTAAATGATACCTATACTACATTTTGGAGATCTGAGATTGTTGGCTAAATTCCTCCCAGACAATAAACATAACATAGGGGTACTGGTCTATGAACACCTCCCACATATCAGGTTTCACAGAGATGAGCGGGACCCAGAATTCGACGCAGATCCTCGGCTTCAGATTTCTCACAGGTGAGCATTGATTAAACTTGGGCTTTAATATAAAAAGTTACTCCTAGGTGTTCCAGAAGCCCGGGTAGCCAACTAAATTTAGTTGGCCCTCCCTTGTCCTGGAGTGATTATGATTATAAGTTATTTTTGCTCCGAGGTATGAGGAAGGGAACATTTCTGTGGATTTAAAGGTATTTGTTGTATTATATTTGTTAAATGTTGTATAAATGTTTATGTGCGACTTGACCATGATGTGGGGGGAGGGATGGGAAGGCTTTACTGGAGGAACCATTAGTGAATGTATATGTTTGGTTGTCTTACTTAAATGCTATTGAAATCTATATCTCAAAATGTGCAAGGTTTAAATCATGGTGGCAAAAGGAGATGATTTTTTATTCCTTTTTTAAGGAAAACCCAGATGTATTGTGCATACAAGATACACACTGGCAAGATGGGAAACTTATTTATATACCAATGTCTTAATTTTCTTTGATACATGACTCTACATATCCCAAAAAAATCTAGGGGGGTATCAATTCTCTTCAATAAAAAGCTTAATCTGATAGAGCATTTAATTCAAGTCAACCCATGGTCAGGTAAAATAAATAATAACAAATACACTATTTTGAATTTATATGCCCCCAAACAGGGTCAAAATAGATTTTTAAACCGCACACTCAAACAAATGGACAAATTCTCTCATGGTCAAGTAGTGATTTGCGGGCATTGCAATTTGTGTTCGGATCCCATAATGCACAGGAAATCATCAAAAAACCTTGCCCAGATCATCAGATTATAAAAAAAGCCTAAATGTTTCAACAGACTATTACTAAGTTTAAAAGAAAAAGGCTCCCATAAAAAGGATAGAGTTTATTTATGATGAGCTAGGTAAGAAAGTTATGGACACTGAAGAAATTGGGGAAGATTTTTATAAATACTGTAGAATTCTATATAATTTGGAGGAAGTAAATGAGGTTAAGAAACCCTCATCCCAGGAGATTGAATTTTTTTAAATCAATTAAATCTACCTTAAATATCCTCTATAGATTTATATTCTTTAAATCAAGAAATCTCTGAGAAAGAAATTATAGACTCTATTAAAGGTTTAAAATCAGATTCAGCTCTAGGTCCAGATGGGTTTGTGAATGAATATTTTAAGAAGTTATATCCCATGCTTATAACCAATCTGAAGCAGGTTTTTAATTAAATTAAAACCACTGGTTTAGCCCCTCACGAAATGTTGGAGGCAGTGATAGTGACTATTCCAAAAACAGAATAAAAATCTCACTCGTAAGAATTTTTAACCGATCTCGTTACTCAATACTGACATCAAAATCTATGCCAGGATATAAGCTACTCGTCTTAATTTGGTTATTGACCAATTAGTTTCTAAAGACCAATCCGGGTTCATAGCAGGTAGGCAGGGGACTAACAATACTAGAAGACTTATATTCTTGATTAACCATGCTGGTCTGGAAAAAAACCCTTCTGTCTTTCTCTCGCTTTATGCGGAGAAGGCCTTCTACAGTATGGCCTGTGCGAATTTGCCACTAAAGCTATAAAAGCTCTAAATACTTTCCCATCCGCCTCTGTCGTAGCAGTGGGTTTTAAATCATGTAATTTCCAGATTAGAAATGGTACAAGGCAGGGTTGTCCCCTGTAATTTTTGCACTGGACATGGAACCATTAGTAACGTTGATAAGAATTTCTCAAGATATAAAGGGCATAAAAACAGGAAAAGATGATCACAAAATGGTATTCTATGCAGATGGCATTCTTCTTGCATTGTCAGATCCAATAGCTTCTTTACAAAATCTACATTGAATAATTGAGAATTATAATGATGTCTCGTATTACAAACTTAATATTAATAAAACTGAAGTTTTGTCAAATACCATTCCTTATATGAATATTTAAGAGGGATTTATCTTTACAATTGGAAAAAAAAATTCCATTACACATTTGGGAATTACATTTAAGGAAAATTGGCAAGACATGATATCAGACAATTTTAATAAAATTTTTTATCACTTGTGTTTTTTAATGTAATGTAGTACAAAACAATAAAAAAAAATATAAGAAAAGACTATAAATTGCATAGCCATGTTTCCTTCTCATATGTATAACTTTACATGTATTTGTATTAAATCTCATCTGCCCTTTTGTTGCCTTTTTCTCTAATTTATGCAAATCCCTCTGGAGGGAAAGTATATCATTTTACCTTGCACAACTTAGTGTCATCAGCAAAAATGGAGACAATGCTTTCAAGTCCGACTTCTAAGTTATTAATCAATATGTTAAAAAGGAGAGGACCTAATACTGAACCCTGAGGAACCCCACTTACCACATTAGTCCAATATGAGTATGTTTCATTTACAACAACCCTTTTCTTCCTGTCTTTTAGCCAGCTCTCAATCCATGAGCAGCTATTTACTGCAATTTCTGTATCCCTTAGTTTTTACAGTAGTCTTCCATGTGGCACTGGACATCCACTGCGTTGCCCTGATCCAAGTCCCTACTAACCTCCTCATAGAAACTAATTAGATTTGTTTGACATGACCTATCCCTTAATAAATCCATGTTGACTCCTATTTATAATACTGTTCAAATATACAGTACATGTTCTTGTATATTATCTCTAATTAACCCTTCTAAATGCTTTCCCACTACAGAAGTGAGGCTCTATAATTCCCTGGATTTGCTCTTGCTCCCTTCTTAAATATAGTTGTCACATCTGCTTTTCTCTAGTCATCTGATAGCGACCCTGTGTTTAGTGAATCTTGAAAAATTATATATAATGGTTTGGCTATTACAGAACCCAGTTCTCTCAGTACCCTTGGCTGTATTCCACCGGGACCTGGGGCTTTATTAACATTTATTTTTCCCAACTTCTTTTGGATTTTTTCCTGCTTTAACCAATTATTTGGTGAAGGTAGTGTAGTCCCATGATGTTGCAGTGACCCAGCCACTGGTACCTCCCTTGTATATACTGAAGAAAGTAACTTATTTTGCTCATCTGCCTTTTCCTTGTCTCTAATTATCAGATAGCCTATTTCACATTGTAGTGTTCTTAAAGCTTCCTTCCTGGCCTTCTTCCACTTTTAAAAAATCCTCCCAAGATTGTTAAAAAGGGTGAGAGTTAATGCTTTCCTGGGAGAGACATACTGCTGGTATTGCATGATCAATACCCCCCCCCCCCCCCCAGTACCTACACCTTTGGGTGTAAGGAATTAAATAACTAGTCATGGGGTGGAGAAGGGAGAGGGATAGTGAGCAAGCAGGACTCTAACTGGCAAGAATCTGCAGTGATAGTATTTGCACAAAGGTACACACAACATTTTAATAAAAAATGGCTAGTATACTTTTTCAGACATGTATTTTTGCACCACAACACCTGACTTGCAATATATTCAGGTTCATATTTTTCCCACTCACTTCTACTCTTTGTTATTTATTCTGTTTTTTCAGTCTTCACTTTTCCCCATCTTACTTTCTACCTTCCCTCTCAGCCTTCTGGTTCTTGCTCTTCACTGATTCCTCTTCCGTTCCCCTTCTATTCCCTCAACACTCATATCCCATCTACTCTCACACAATATTTTCCCCTTGGAAAGTATAATTGAGGGAAAAGAGGAGGAGGAAGCCTGTGCTAGGCAGTGATATCATAGGGAGGAGGGAGGTAGCCTGTATTATGCAGTGATATAACAGTGAGGAGGGAGAAAGTCTGTGTTATGCAGTGATAATGATGAGGAATGGGAAACCTGTGTTATGTAGTGATATGATACTGAGGAGGGAGGAAGCCTATTTCATGAAGTGATATGATAATGAGGTGGGGGAAGGTTGTGTTATGCAGTGATAGTAAGGTGGGAGGAAGCCTGTGTTATGCAGTGATATGATACAGAGGAGCGAGGAAGCCTATGTTATGTAGTGATTTTTTCCTTTTAGATCCTCTTTCTATCCATAATTATACCTCTGGCTTATTTGCCTATCAGAATCCCAAATCAGTTAAAAGTATCAAGTAACCAATAGAATCTCTCATGATGTCATAACATATTTAAATTTTATAATGAATATATTTTTCTATAGAGACATTTATTCCTTGAACCATAAGATGGCGCACTCGGACCTTTGAATTTTCATACCTTTAATTAACTAATGACCCCTTTGACCCACAACCTATAAACAAGATAGGGTCATAAGAATGGTTATCAGTTAGATACCCCTTAACAGATGTATTATTCTGGGAAGGAGACTTAGGGCCTCATTCAATTGCGATGTGGCCAATTGAATAGGGCCCTAAAGAAGCACATAGCATATTTTTATTAAAGAAGTTTTTAGTTACTGAAAACCTTTCTTTTGGATAGATGCTTGCCAACTAAAAACTTATTTAAAATATATAAGTTATGTGCTTATTTAGGGCCCTATTCAATTTTGCAAATTCCAATTGAATGAGGGCCTTAATGTCTAGGAATACATTCTTCACATGTGAAATCTTGGGGAGGATTCCATTATTTCTAAGAAACATAACCTTTATAGACCTTTATATATTAGTTTAGGAATTCACTCAAATATTTATCTCTACAGAACAAAGAACTATTCAACCATGGATAACTCACTTGTGAGAAGCTGTGAAAACATATCTTTTACATAGATATATTCAAATAATGGAATTGCCTGCATAGATATATATATATAAATATATAAAGCATATAAAATATTAATACATTGTATATAAAATAGTGGTTAATAATTGGAATATCATATTATACTATAATATCCATATAAGATAGAACTTTATTCATACAAAAGTTCTGACAGTAGCCGCTGCGGACCTCACGTTGAAGTTACTGCCTCCAATTTAATGAGGCTGACTGGGTAAGAGATTAATCAACTTATTGTCTACTTAATACTAAAAAAGTCAATTATCTGACATAGAATATATGTAAAACATATTTTGTTGAAATTAAAACCCACAAAAATTTAAATAATCTTCTATAATACATGCATATGTTCTACATATGTTTTATGCCAAATATTTTTTTTTTTAGTATTAAGTAGATGACCAGTTTTTTATGTTTTATAAGTGCAATATTCATACATTTTTTTTTCTCCTTTATTTTATCAAGCTAATTTACTCTGCATGGAGGTTTCTCATCATTCATCAAGACTTGGACATGGACTGATACCATTAGAATTGAGGGAGAATATGTATTGCCTTATATCACTGCATTCATTGATAGTGGATGAGCAACATTGGTTTGATATCCTAACACATTTTGTTTATACTGTGTGGTGTGCTACTATTGTCTGTCCTGCAAGTTTTTTGTTTGTTTATCCCTCCTAGATTCTTTGAGCTCCTATGCCCATGCTGTGTGGTGCACCAGTATTGTATGTTTCCTCTACTTGCTGGTTGTCCTGCCCTCTCTTTACTTGGAAGCTGTCAGTCCTGGGGAATTTTTTTCCCTTTAAACTCTACCCCCCCGACTCCCCCCCCCCCCTTCCCGATTTAGGGCTCATACACCCATGGGGACATGCATGATTGTTATTATCCCATCCTTAGAACCTTCCCCTTCTGCAAGGAAAATGGCCATTTCATGTGGATTCCAGTTAAGGCTTCAGAATATACATGTGGATTTCCTTCAGAATCTGCTGTTTCTCGTCCATGGCTACCACATACATTGGATATAAAAAGTCTACACACCCCTGTTAAAATGTCAGGTTTCTGTGCTGAAAAAAAATGAGACAAAGATAAATAATTTCAGAACTTTTTCCACCTTTAATGTGACCTATAAACTGTACAACTCAATTGAAAAACAAACTGAAATCTTTTAGGTAGAGGGAAGAAAAAATATAAAAATAAAATAATATGGTTGCATAAGTCTGCACACCCTTAAACTAATACTTTGTTGAAGCACCTTTTGATTTTTTTACAGCACTCAGTCTTTTTGGGTATGAGTCTATCAGCATGGCACATTTTGACTTGGCAAGATTTGCCCACTCTTCTTTGCAAAAACACTCCAAATCTGTCAGATTGCGAGGGCATCTCCTGTGCACAGCCCTCTTCAGATCACCCCACAGATTTTCAATCGGATTCGGGTCTGGGCTGTGGCTGGGCCATTCCAAAACTTTAATCTTCTTCTGGTGAAGCCATTCCGTTGTTGATTTGGATGTATGCTTTGGGTCGTTGTCATGCTGAAAGATGAAGTTCCTCTTCATGTTCAGCTTTCTAGCAGAAGCCTGAAGGTTTTGTGCCAATATTGACTGGTATTTGGAACTGTTCATAATTCCCTCTATCTTAACTAAGGCCCCAGTTCCAGCTGAAGAAAAACAGCCCCAAAGCATGATGCTGCCACCACCATGCTTCACTGTGGGTATGGTGTTCTTTTGGTGATGTGCAGTGTTGTTTTTGCGCAAAACATATCTTTTGGAATTATGGCCAAAAAGTTCAACCTTGGTTTTATCAGATCATAACACCTTTTCCCACATGCTTTTGGGAGACTTCAGATGTGTTTTTGCAAAATGTAGCCTGGCTTGGATGTTTTTCTTCGTAAGAAAAGGCTTTTGTCTTGCCACTCTACCCCATAGCCCAGACATATGAAGAATACGGGAGATTGTTGTCACATGTACCACACAGCCAGTACTTGCCAGATATTCCTGCAGCTCCTTTAATGTTGCTGTAGGCCTCGTGGTAGCCTCCCAGACGAGTTTTCTTCTCGTCTTTTCATTAATTTTGGAGGGAGCTCCAGTTCTTGGTAATGTCACTGTTGTGCCATATTTTCTCCACTTGATGATGACTGTCTTCTCTGTGTTCCATGGTATATCTAATGCCTTGGAAATTCCTTTGTACCCTTCTCCTGACTGATAGCTTTTAACAATGAGATCCCTCTGATGCTTTGGAAGCTCTCTGTGGACCATGGCTTTTGCTGTGGGATGCAACTAAGAAAATTTCAGGAAAGACCAACTAGAGCAGCTGAACTTTATTTGGGGTTAATCAGAGGCACTTTAAATGATGGCAGGTGTATGCTGACTCCTATTTAACACGATTTGGAATGTGATTGCTTAATTCTGAACACAGCTACATCCACAGTTATAAGAGGGTGTGCAGACTTATGCAACCACATTATTTTTCTTTTTTCTTTTTCTTCCCTCCACCTAAAAGATTTCAGTTTTTTTTTCATTTGAGTTGTACAGTTTATAGTTCACATTAAAGGTGGTAAAAGTTCTGAAATGATTTATCTTTGTCTCATTTTTTTACAGCACAGAAACCTGACATTTTAACAGGGGTGTGTAGACTTTTTATATCCACTGTAGGTGATGTCGGCAGATGATTTGGAAGGGATCCTCTTGGGATTGGGTACCAACATTGCTATTTGCTGGTCTAGCCTGGGCTTTCTAATAATACCAGCACTTGTGATTGTTTTTTCTGCAAGAAGATGCTCCTTGGCTAACCCAGTCAGTGTCTTCAGCCTATCTCTGAGCCATAACATATATGGCACTACAGGTTGTTCCTGCACATGGTGGTCCCTCTACCAAGCTTCTGTAACAGGTCAATGACCCCCTCGCTCACCACTCATACAAGAGTTCAAGGGAAGAGAACTCTGAGGACTCTTTAGTGACCGGTACCTCTCTGTAGGCAAAGAGGAGGTAAGGAAAAAAAAATTCCCAATCCTTCTCCTGGCCCGCAAAGGCTTTAATCAAAGCCTTCACAGTGAGGTTGAACCTCACAAACCATATGACTGGGGATGATAGGGGGTCGGCCTCAGCTGAGTCACTCCACATTTCTGCTACAACTGCTGGGGTAGCTCAGCTGGGTATCCTGATCAGATTAAATTTTACTTGGGAACCCAACCGGGGTGTAAATGGCTACCAAGGCATCAGTCACCGTTGTTGCTGTAATGCGGCCAAGAACTACAACCTCCGGATACCAGGTGGCATAATCCATTACAGTAAGGATGTATCTCTTACCTGACCTACTAAGCCTGGCAAGGGGGCAAAGATATCTACAGCCACTTGGTGGAAGGGAATTTCAATAATGGGCATAGGCTGCAAGGGAGCCCTGGGCACTCATCTACAACCTTGAAAGCCCTGGCAAGTATCACATGAAGTAAATAAACTAGTGACATCTTGTGTTACTCCAGGATAATAAAAAGCCTGAGTCAGGTGCTGAGGAAGGCAGCAATTGCCCTGGTGCCCTGCTTAGTGAATGTCATGGGAGACAATCAGGTGCTGTAGCTCCTTCCAAGGCTGGTTGTCTGTTTGTGGATCGGTCACAATGTACAACAGGCCCTAACCTTTTTGAAATTTTATAGTAATGCACCAGTATTGGTTCTCAAAATACTGGCGCTCCAGCACAACACCCAAGACTGCCCCCTCATTAGTCTGAACCTAGTGCCCCATCATAAGCATAGCAAAGCTTCTATACCATCCCCACATTTGAGTCCTGGGCAACCCAGGCCAGCCAGGAGAGGCCACTGAATTGCTTTCTGTAATGTTAAAAAATGATCTAGTATTTATGCCAGCAGCTCCTGCTTTGCTTTGTGGTAGTCCTCTCTGAGAGGGTGGAGAATGGCCCTGTCGGCTGTGCTGACTCACTTAGCAAGCACATCAGGATTCTGGTCCAGTCCTTGAATTTGACCCATTAGAGTTGGCACTGCAGCACAAAGTCTTGCAGAAAGCTTTCACTGTCCTCCCTCCATCATCAAATCACTGTAAGACTCTATAGGGCTGTTTCATGGGTTGTGGGTGAGAATCATCTGAGCTCTACCTGTAACATGGTGACTGGCTGGCTTGCTCCCTGGTGACTTGCTCGACGACTGTCCTCACTACCTCCCTCCTCCCAGTAGGGCATTCTGCTGGTGGTACCTCCTCTCCACCTTTAAGTCCTTAGTATGGGACAGGAAACCTCATAACTGGGTTCTGCTCTGGGAGCATCCCTGGCACTCTCGGCTACCCTTTGCTCCCCATCTAGGAAGTGCAGCTACAGCAGGTGAAAAACACTGGGGCTCACAATAGAGATAATTTATTAAGGAAGAGGAGCAGATAATTGTTTTTAATAAAAAGATTATTGTATTATGCCCAAATCTATTTAAAACGTATTTAAATGTTCTTTTAAAAAAAATATTTTACTAAAATTAAATATACTACAGTGCCTTGCAAAAGTATTCACCTCCCTTGGCATTTTTTTTTCGTGTTTTGTTGCCTCACAACCTTGAATTAACATGGATTGTTTGAGGATTTGCATCATTTAATTTGCAGAACATGCCCACAAATTTGAAGATGTTTTTTTTTATTTTTTATTGTGAAGCTAATAGGACAACATAACAGAAAAAGTGTGCATAACTATTCCGCCCCCCCCCCCCTTAAATTCAATACTTTGTAGAGCCACCTTTCACAGCAATCACAACTCCAAGTCGCTTTGAAAAAGTCTCTATGAGCTTGCCACATGTTACCACCGGGATCTTTGACCATTCCTCCTTGCAAAACTGCTCCAGCTCCTTCAAGTTTGATGGTTTGGGCTTCTGAACAGCAGGTCTGACCACAGATTGTCTATTGGATTAAGGTCTGGGCTTTGACTAGGCCATTCAAACACATTTACATGTTTCCCTTAAACCACTCAAGTGTTGCTTTAGCAGTGTGTTTGCGCCCATTGTCCTGCTGGAAGGCGAACCTCCATCCTAGCCTCAAATCACGCACAGAGTTTTACAGGTTTTGCTCAAGTATATCCCTGTATTTAGCAGCATCCATCTTTCCCTCAACTCTGACCAGTTTCCCAGTCCCGGCTGCTGAAAAACATCCCCACAGCATGATGCTGCCACCACCATGTTTCACTGTCGGGATGGTGTTCTTTGGGTGATGTGATGTGTTGGGTTTGCGCCAGACAGCGTTTTCGTTGATGGCGAAAAGTTAAATTTTAGTCTCATCAGCCCAGAGCACCTTCCTCCATACATTTTGGGAGTCTCCCACATGCCTTTTCGCAAACTCAAAACATGCCATTTAGTTTTTTGCTGTAAGTAATGGCTTGTTTCTGGCCACTCTGCCATAAAGCCCAACTTTATGGCGTGTACGGCTTATTGTCGTCCTATGTACAGATACTCCAGTCTCTGCTGTGGAACTCTGCAGCTCCTTCAGGGTTACTTTAGGTCTCTGTGCTGCCTCTCTGATTAAGGCCCTTCTTGCCGGTCCGTCAGTTTTGGTGGGCGGCCGTCACTTGGCAGGTTTGCTGTTGTACCATGTTCTTTCCATTTGGTTATGATAGATTTGATGGTGCTCCTGGGGCTCATCAAAGATTTGGATATTTTTTTAAAACCTTACCCTGACTTGTACTTCTCAACAACATTGTCCCCTACTTGTTCTTAATGGCAGTCTTTGGTTAGTGGTGCCCGTTTCTTAGGTGTTGCTTCCTCTGTGGCCTTTCAAAAAAGGTGTGTATATGTAATGACAGATCATGTGACACTTAGATTGCACACAGGTGGACATCATTTCACTAATTATGTGACTTCTGAAGATAATTGGTTGCACCAGAGCTTTATATGGGCTTCATAACAAAGGGGGTGAATACATACGCACGTGTCAATTTTCTGTTTTCTTTTTCTAAAAAATAGTTTTATGTATATATTTTTCTCATTTCACTTCACCAACTTAGACTATTGTGTTCTGATCCATCACATAAAATTCAGATTAACAAAACATTGAACTTAAAGCTGTAATGTAACAAAATAGGTACAAAGTCAAGGGGGGGGGGGTTACTTTTGCAAGGCACTGTATTTATTAGGATGTAGTAGCACAATTAGTGAAGTAGTTCTTTTGAACAGTATAACAGTATCAAAAAATCAAAATCTCTGAGAGCAATATTTTTGTCTCTTGGAAAAAATAATACTGTAAAAAATCAAAATGATGCTTTGACAGAAAACCGCTGCATCAATTGAACTTGTGTCTGATGATGTCAGTTACCTTGAAGGAAAACAGATATTGTTTTGGTACTCAGTGCTCCTTTTATATATCAGTTTACTATAATAACAAACGCTGTGAATGTTAAGGCTTAAAGATTTTGGAAAAACTAAAAGACTTGCTGATTTTAATAATTATATGTTATCCTCATTCCTAATCTCCAGAACACCAGAATTGTTCTCCCTTTAACTGCTACTTCAAAAATAGCTATTTTTTGCATTCAGATTTAGTTACATACAGTAACTGTCTTCATTGGCTTCACTTGGCTGAATGAATAGGAAAAAAGTCAGCGTTTGGTCATTTCTGCCTTTGAAACATAGAAAAACTTTACCACAAATCACAAAAAATCTAAGAGGTTAGATTATATATGACTATATGAATATCCGATATGTGGATCTTTTATACTCTTATTGTTTGTGGTAACTAACCTACTGTGGAACTAAACCTTAGATGCTGTGGTATTTTCTATTAAGATTTGTGGAAACGAAAATTTTGTAGAACGTGATACCTATAATGGCTAACTAAAAGGATTACAGTGTAAGCTTTCAGGACAACCTAATTCCTACATCCAGCAAAGTATGAAATAAAGACAGAAGAATCTCCTATGATACATACATTAGGGTCTGGCATTACATTACATTACACAGACAAATAGGAACAGCACAGTGAGGTTGTGAAGATGTAAGATTCACATCAAATGTAAATCTTAGCTCTTCACAAATATTATTATTGACATCACATATTATTATTACTATTATCTATTTTTATATAGCACCAACACATTCCATAAAGCTGGGATACAGTAAAAATAATACATATGATTTGTAACATGAGAAATGTATTGTATTGTCATTGGAATAAATGCCATATAATAATAATAATAATAATAATAATAATAATAATAATAATAACAGTAATAGTAATAATAATATACATCTAATAGCAATTTCTCCCCAAAAAGACTACAAATTTAGACAGTTTTCTTTGCTAAGCAATACATGTTGTCTGTTCTGCAGCCATGGTTTCTCTGAACAGGAATTATGATCTCTTGCAAACTGGCATTTTGCAAAATGGTTTACTAAATCAACATTGTCCTTTTCCCTGAAAGAGTTATCAAGGGGTTGTTTTAGGTGAGCATGAAAAATATTTTCAATTGGATTTGTCACTTTTTGTGTGAACAAAAGCACAATAGTTCTAAAAAATCAATCATTAAACCACAAACCTCAAGTTTTGCTAAAATATGAAATCTTTTCATGCATGTCAAATTAAATGGAAGTGGAGTAAGGCTGTGGCATCAGAAAGTGGAATGAACTGCTATAAAGAAAAAAGTTACATAATTTAAAAAAAAACTAAACTTCTATGTAAAGATGACATGACTACAAATATTTTTTAAGTGACATATAAATGCATTATTATTTATACCGGTGAATTATTTGTATGTATAAGTGGTGATAAATATTTAACAGTTACTCATGTGTCACAATTACCACTAAATATACAATAAAACAGCACAAGTCCAAAAACATGGAATTTCTGGGACATAACACAAAGCTTAATATTTTGTATATACCAAACATTTTTACATGACATTGAAGAGAAAAAACAGTAGAAGCTTAGAGATAGTACAAGATGTCTTCCTCCAAAAATACATTTATTTCAGAGCAATAACTGGCATATGTCCCTAGGGTAATCAGATGCTGGGGTCAGTCTTGCATAACACAGTGTGATGGAAGGAGCCTCAGTTCTGAATACGTACTGTTGGTCTCATGGATTCAGTATACAGAATGCATCTTCCTTACTCTAAACCATATCCATAGCTTGCCAAATATAGGATTGCTGGCAGCCAATCCAATATATTTGGGGACAATGCAGGAACGTCCTACACTTATGTTTTAGAGCAAGGTTATCAAAAAAATATTGAAATTTTTATGAAGAGAAAAATAACTAGTGAATGCTCTTGATGAACTGCACACAAAAGCCTTATTGTAGAGGGTATATCTGTGTTTTGCTGTTTCACATATTTTCCCTTCAAATCTTCAAATGTTTTATTTTACCTAAAAATATATATTTATCATATATCTTGCTTTTTTACAAATATTTCTGCACTTTTCTTGAGGGTCATGGCATCCCTTGCTATAAGAAATGTTATTAAAAAGGGTGTTTATTATGTCTCTACCATGTCATAGAAACATGTGATTTCCTTTTTTTGTATAATTTTTACTTTCATTAATGTGCGTGTTTGTTTGTATGTATATCTGATGAGGCTTTGAAAGTAGCCCGGGAAAGAAGGAAAGTGAAAGGTAGTGGAGATAAGAAAAGATCTGTCCAACTGAATGCAGAATTCCAGAGGATCGCAAGAAGAGAAAAGGAGACATTCTACAATGAGCAATGTAAAAAGATCAAAGAAGATAACAGAATGGGTAAATCAAAATATCACTTCAAAAAAAAACTGGGGATCTCAAAGGCACTTTCATGCCAAAGTGGACGTGATAAAAGACAAAAATGGTAGGAACTTAACAGAAGAAGATCAAATAAAGAAGAGGTGGCAGGAATACACTGAATATCTATACAGGAAGGATCTTAACAGCAGTGATGACCTTAATAGTTTGTCCAATGAGCTGCAGCCAGACATATTGGAGAGTGAAGTGGTATGGGCCCTAGGATGACTTATTTATAATAAGGCTGCAGGAGGTGATGGAATCCCAATTGAACTATTCAAAATTCTACAAGATGATGCTGTGAAAGTGTTACTTGCCTTATGCCAACACATTTGGAAAACTCAACAATGGCCAATAGACTGGAAAAGGTCAGTCTACATTCCAGTCCTAAAAAAGGCTGTGCCAAAGAGTGCACTCATTTATATGCCAGCGAGGTAAAGTTTAAGATTCTTCAAGCTCCACTTCAACAATATATGGACTGGCAACTACCAGATGTGCAAGCTGGGTTCTGCAGAGGAAGAGGCACAAGAGATAAAATTCACAATGTCAGATGGATAAGAGAGAAAGCAAGAGAGTTCCAGAAAAGCATTTACTTCTGCTTCATAGATAATTCTAAACCCTTTGACTGTGTGGATTATAACAAAATGTGGCATGTCCTTAAAGAGATGAGAGTACCAGATCATCTCATCCTCCTCCTGAATAATCTGTATGTGGACCAAGGAGAAACAGTCAGAATCGAACATGGGACAACAGAATGGTTCAAGACTGAAAAAGGAGTGCAACATCAGCTGGATGAATCCAAAGCTGGAATCAATATTGATGGTAGAAATATCAACAACCTCAAATACAATGATGATACTACATTGATTGCTGAAAGTAAGGAGGAACTATTGAAAAAGAAGAGAGTGCAAAAGTTGGCCTGCTGCTCTATGTTAAATAAAAAAAAAGATCACGGCAAACGTCAATCTCAGTTCCTGGAAAATAGAAGGAACAGATTTTATCTTCCTGTGATCCAGGATTCTGCAGAGAATGACTGTAGTTTTCTGGGGAGGAAAGCTGTGGCACGCCTGGCAAGCTAGTAAAAAGTAAAGATATTAAACTATCAACAATCCATTGGACTTCAAAAAGATCCAATAAATCAGTACTCCAGGAAAAGACAAACTGTTCTCTAGAGGGTATGTTACATATTTTGGCCCCATATCATGAGATGGCAGGATTCCCTAGAGAATACTCCAATGCTGGGAAAGATTGAGGGCACAAGAAGAAGGGAACAGCAGAGGAGGAGATGAATAGATGAGGTCACTGAAGCGATGAACATGAACTTAATGGAGATTAAAAGGGCAGTGACTGACAGATGTACCTGGCGTGCTGAGGTCCATAGGGTCACGGAGAGTTGGACGCGACTGAACGACTAAACAACAACATATTTGGGTACCTACCATATTAATTCAACTCTATTATTTTAATTATTTTAATTAAGATCTTTATATTATTCAGTATCCACCTAGTTGATACATATGTTCAGTATCAATGAATATTTCTCTGATATTGTTGCATTCATTGCCTTAATGCGGTAAACCCTGCATTTACTTTTCAGATTTGGTATACTTTTGTATTTCTCTCTGGAAACTGCACCTTCGGTTAATTTGTTTCTGTTTCTGTTCCATTGATGTGGTTCCTAAAATTGTTTAAAATTATATTTGTATCAGGCTGTTTAAAACTGTATTGATGGAATTAAACTTTAATAATGCTGTAATGCTGAATAAGGGTAACTTTATTACTGATACTGAAAATGCCAATGTGGTCCAAGAGTTTTAGTAAAATTAAGTAAATATATAAATACTAGCGAATTGCCCGTCAAAAAATGACGGCAATGAAATTGTAAGGTAGCTAAATTAGTAAATGAATATAGTGTACCTATTTTGAAGCATTGTGATGAAGAGCTGGCAATCTGTGTTGATGTTGCTGCAGCATTAGTGGTGTGGAGCTGCTGTGTAAGCATGCTGAATGTGTGCACTGTGTGGTATGAATATCCGTAGGTGGTTTGTGTCGTTTTGCGAGTTTCTTGTGGTGTTTTGCGAGTTTGTTGTGGTGTTTTGCGAGTTTAGAGTGGTGTAGCCTCGTTTTCGTTTTGTTCGGCAGCCATTTTTTCTGTCGCTTAGATTTTTTTTTAGTCTCAAAAGTCTTTTATTTCGAGTAAAATCGAGGTGTAAGTTGCATTTTTGAGGTCCTGGGTGCTCCCTCTTGGTGTAGGTAAGGTTTTTATGTATGTGCTGTGTGTATGTATTGTGTTTTAAATGTTTGTATGTCGGCGTGTTGCGTCCGATGTTTGCGAGGTCGTAATGTGTGGTAACGTGTTTCGTAGGTTGTTTGCGTTCCTCGTAAAATTTAGCGAGTGTCGTAATTTGTGTGTCGTGTTTTTTGAGTAGCGACGTGAAGTTTGCGAGGGTTTGAGGCCCTTGCCCAGTGACCTCGCCAGCAACTGAGTCCCTCGCTTCGCGAGGGGCCTCAGTTTCTGGCATGGAGCGCCTTCGGCGCTCCATGCCAGCAACTGAGGCCCTTGCCCAGTGACCTCGCCAGCAACTGAGGCCCTCGCTTCGCGAGGGGCCTCAGTTGCTGACATGGAGCGCCTTCGGCGCTCCATGCCAGCAACTGAGGCCCGTGCCCAGTGACCTTGCCAGCAACTGAGGCCCTCGCTTCGCGAGGGGCCTAAGTTGCTGGCATGGAGCGCCTTCGGCGCTCCATGCCAGCAACTGAGGCCCTTGCCCAGTGACCTCGCTACGCGAGGGCCACGGCTCGCTGCGCGAGGGCCGCGGCTCGCTTCGCGAGCCCGCAAGCGTGAGCAACGACTCGTACGCTCACAACTATATATGTGATAAGCTAATTTATAAGATTATAGTAACTGGATTGCTGCTTACTTAATTGTATTTTCCATATAAATACATTATTCTGGAAAGGGTTTGAGGAAACTAAAAATGTATAGAAACCAGATGACAAACAATTATTATATATATATATATATATATATATATCCACTTCTGGATCGCTATCTAGTCATGGTGTAGGGGCTTGTGTACCTCAATGAAGTTGTGAGTTGTACCATGTAGGGGCACCCAAGATGGGCAGATCATTGTAGATAGGTCAGGCAAATCGAGGTCCACTAGAGAGAGGAGCTGTAAAACCCACTCCAGTATAATTGCCAAGATAACCCTATAGATATGCACCACCAAAGACATAGCAATAGTTTTGCCTGGCGTGCTGCAGTCCATAAGGTCACAGAGAGTTGATCACATCTATATACATCTATTATATATATATATATATATATATATGCCTTGCAAAAGTATTCACCCCCTAGGTATTTTTTGTGTTTTGTTGCCTCACAACCTGGAATTAACATGGATTGTTTGAGAATTTGCATCATTTAATTTACAGAACATGCCCACAACTTTGTGCATAACTATTCACCCCCTAAAGTGAATACTTTGCAGAGCCACCTTTTACGACAATCACAGCTCCGAGTAGCCTTGGATAAGTCTCTATGAGCTTGCCACATCTTACCACTGGGATTTTTGCCCATTCCTCCTTGCAAAACTGCTCAAGCTCCTTCAAGTTGGATGGTTTGCTCTTGTGAACAGCAATCCTTAAGTCTGACCACAGATGCTCTATTGGATTGAAGTCTGGGCTTTGACTAGGCCATTCCAACACATTTACATGTTTCCCCTTAAACCATTCAAGTGTTGCTTTAGCAGTGTTTTTGGGGTCATTGTCCTGCTGGAAGGTGAACCTCCATCCTAGCCTCAAATCACTCACAGAGTGGTACAGGTTTTGCTCAAGAATATTGCTGTATTTAGCACCATCCATCGTTCCCTCAACTCTGACCAGTTTCCCAGTCCCGGCTGCTGAAAAACATCCCCACAGCATGATCCTGCCACCACCGTGTTTCATTGTGGGGATGGTGTTCTTTGGGTGATATGATGTGTTGGGTTTGCGCAAACATAGCGTTTTCATTGATGGCCGAAAAGTTAAATTTTAGTCTCATCAGCCCAGAGCTCTTTCCTCCATACATTTTGGGAGTCTCCCACATGCCTTTTCGCAAACTCAAAATGTGCCATTTTGTCTTTTGTTGAAAGTAGTGGCTTTCTTCTGGCCACTCTGCCATAGAGCCCAACTCTATGGAGCGTATGGCTTTTTGTCGTCCTATGTACAGATACTCCAGTCTCTGCTGTGGACCTCTGCAGCTCCTCCAGGGACACCTTAGGTCTCTGTGCTGCCTCTCTGATTAATGTCCTCCTTGCCCGGTCTGTGAGTTTTGGTGGGTGGCCGTCTCTTGGCAGGTTTGCTGTTGTGCCATGTTCTTTCCATTTGGTTATGATAGATTTGATGGTGCTCCTGGGGATCATCAAAGATTTGGATATTTTTTTTATAACCTAACCCTGACTTGTACTTCTCAACAACATTGTCCCCTACTTGTTTGGAGAGTTCCTTGGTCTGCATGGCAGTGTTTGATTAGTGGTGCCTCTTGCTTAGGTGTTACAGCCTCTGGGTCCTTTCAAAAAAAGGTGTGCCTATGTAATGACAGATCATGTGACACTTAGATTGCACAGAGGAGGACATCATTTCACTAATTATGTGACTTCTAAAGGTAATTGGTTGCACCAGAGCTTTTTATGAGCTTTATAACAAAGGAAATGAATACATACGCACATGCCAATTTTCTGTTTTCTATTCCTAATAAATAGTTATATGTATATATTTTTCTCGATTCACTTCACCAACTTAGACTATTGTGTTCTGATTAGTGATGTCCCGAACAGTTCTCCGGAGAACTATTTGCGGCGATTTTCGCATGCTCGCGTCCGCTGCGAACGGCGAACACATGCGCTTTTTGGTTCGCCCCTATACTTTATCATTGAGGAAACTTTGAACATCATTTATTTTATTTTATAATTTTTTTTGTGTAATCTATGCCTGCCTGCCAGCGTGTGTGTGTGACAGGCTAACACCTAACAGCTTATATTGTGCTTATTTTCACTACTCATATCTGGTGGTTTAACATACATTGAAAACAACCATTTTTTTCCTGTAATCTAATTTCAGTTGCCTGCCTGTGTCAGTCTCACAGCTTATATTGTGCTCAGTGACATAAAACAACACTTTTTTGACTGTAATAGATTGAATAGCAATTGCCTGCCTACAGGTGTGTGTGTGAAGCCTATTGCATCTACTCTGCCAACTTTTGCCAGTGCACAGTGATACATCATATCTGGTGCAACCGTAGTGTACAGTGACATAAAACAACACTTTTTTGACTGTAATCAATTGAATATCGGTTGCCTGCCTACAGGCGTATGTGTGAGGCCTACAGCGCCTACTCTGCCAACTTTTGCCAGTGCACAGTGACACTCATATCTGGTGGCACCTTAGATTGCACGCGCAGTGCCACAAATTTGAAGTGGGAGGACCGACCAAGCATCTTTTTCCATCTCCCTGTTCCAAAATTCAATGCCATATACATGTCCACTAATAGTAACAGGGATTAAACCGATAGGAATAGTACTACTTAACAGTACACACCTTATAATAATGCAGACAGAGGCAATGCAGAGAGAGGAGTCTGAAGAAGAGGAGTCAGAGGAGGAAGGTGGCTTTGAGGAGGTGGAAGACCAAACACAGCAGGCGTCCCAGGGGGCTTGTTGTCCCCTTTCGGGGACCCTTGGTGGCTGGGTGGAGGAAGAGACCTTCAATGACATCAGTCAGGACAAGGAACGGGACATGGCTAGCTTGGTATCCAACCTTGTGCAAATGGGGAGTTTGTGGTTGTGCAAAGGGACTGTTTGCGGTTGTTTGCGGTGCATTACACAGGGAGATTGGTCTGTTACTGTGAAGCGGGTGTAACCCTTACACTACCTGATCGATACAACATCATACCTGATGTTTTAAAGCATGTTATTCCAAACAATTTAGGAATGTTAGGTGATTCATGCCCTTTATGGCTTAAAACCAGACTCTGCACCAACTATGTAATTTTCCGTGGGAGTTTTGCCATGGATCTCCCTCCGGCATTCCACAGTCCAGGTGTTAGTCCCCTTGAAACAACTTTCACATCACTATTGTGGCCAGAAAGAGTCCCTGTGAAATTCGCCTGCCCATTGAAGTCTATGGCGGTTTCCCGGGTTCGCCCATTCGCGAACATTTGATGGAGGTTCGCATCCGCTGTTTGCGAACTGAAAATTTGACGTTCGCGACATCACTAGTTCTGATCCATCACATAAAATTCAGTTTAACAAAACAATGAACTTAAGGCTGTTATGTAACAAAATAGGTAAAAAGTCAAGGGGGGTGAATACTTTTGAAGGCACACACATATATATTTACATATGCATATCTATATATTTATATTGTGGTAGATTAGCCTGTTACCTTATAAATTAACAGCCAGGAATTCAGGTATTCTTTTAATATTTTATTAAAAGTCCAATATTTGCACCAAAATTATACACAGTTCTTTTCAATATCTTCATCTGTAGAAAAAGGGGAGCATTCAGCCCGCCTGTCATGGCTCAATTGGCGCCCATCTCAGACTTGGACTGATGTCTGCCACAGGCTTTTGCCAGTGGAGATGATAACTGGGGGTTTGAGCGCACAGAGCCACTGGTATAGTGCTATAATGGTATATTGTTGTGATTGTTGTCTAGGGAGAGGAGCAGGGTTCCCATCACCATCAATAAAAGTTATTAATGCATGAGACGGATTGATGTGGAAACCCTACCCCACTCCCATATCCTATGAGGGCAGTAGGCGTTTTTATGTTGGATGCGCTTTCGCGCTTTTTCGTGACCATACTGACAGTGTGTGGAATACTATATGTGATGATGTCTTACAGTGGGGAGTAATTCTAATGCACACATTGCCACATACATCTTGTCAGGGAGATCTGGCCCCAAAGGCTAATCCCTTGTGTACACACACTTAAGGGATAATGAACAATGGGATCCCCACAGCCACAGAGGCACCATCTCCCCAGGGGGCTTCTCAGTTCTTAGCAGAGGACCCAGGAGGGAGTCAGGACGTGCTTCCCCTCTGATGGTCAGAAGCCAAATGACTCTGTTAGCCACACCTAGTGGGCGGACCTGGGAGGGGACTCATGATTCCCAGGACATGACCCCATGTGATTGGCCAGAGGCCATTAGGGGCTGACCTCAGGTAGCCCCTCCCCCTACTATGTTGAAAAGTTCTTAAATACTGTGTGTTTCCAAAATAAAGTTGTTCTTAATTTTCATACTTTGACTAAGCATGTATTATTGACCCAGAGGCATATGCTTGTAGAGGAGCTCGTTCTGACTCCCTACCAAGGTGCTCCCAGGTACACTACTAAAACAGCTGGGACTTATGCCTTTTTACCGACAACGACTGTACATAGGTCTAGAGTCACCCAAACTTAGGTCTAAACCTACTGGGAATAAGAGTACTAGGATACTCTAGATCCCATCATGATAGTAGGTTGTGACAATTGGTGGCAGTCGTGGGAGGCTCTACAGAAAGACCGAGAATGGAGCAGCAATACGAAAAATGGTCCTCAGCGGAGCTAAGGGAGGCGATGAAGCAGAAAGGAATCCCTATGATTGTAGCCCTGAGAAAAAATGATGCGGAGCAGGGGGAAGCCGAGGAGTTGGGTGAGGGACCACCAAGGGCTCCAAGACCCCAACCAGAGCAAGACATCACCAAAGAGGCAACAAGGAGGTATGAAGAAGCCAGACACTTATACCCCAGTGAGATGACTGCACAAGAGGTGGGCAACTTACTGGACCAGCATTACCAGAGAATCTGCCCGGAGCGCACTGGGGAGCGGGATCAAGCTCAGCAAGGGCTTGGTTGCCGCACAGAGGAATTGCCAGTACGAGTTAAGATGGCATACCAGAACTTTAAGAAGCTCCAGGATGGTATGGACAATATGGACGAATTCCTTCAGCAATGTGGGGTCCAAGATATTCCCTATGGAGAATGGGCCAAATTGCTGCTAAACAAGTTAACAGGAAGGGCCAGTGCGGCATGTGGAGCCCTTCCACGGTAACAAGCCCAGGATTACAAATATTTGTGCACGGTGTTGCTGAGCAGATATACTGTGACGCCTGAGACATTTTTGGATAGATTCAGGGCCACCACCAAAGGACCAGGTTAAGGCGAGCTTGTACCCAGTGGTGGTCTACACAAGGAGCCATCACAGCCGAACAGATATTGGAAGTGGTACTGATGGAACAATTCCTGAACATTTGCTCCTCAGAAGTCACTGCCTTTTTGCAAGATCCAAAACTGACCACTGCAGACCAAGCAGCTGCGCTGGCAGATCGGTTTATCAGCACCAGGGCCAAAAGAGTGTCTCAAGGAACAAAACCTAGCCTGAATACGGGTAGGGGCCCCAGAGAGGTGGTGCCAGCACGATCAGCTCCTGAGATGCGTAATGCGCCCTGGGCATCGCCAGTAAAAACATATGACCACAGGGGTACCAAGTCCCAGCCTGCTCCCAGGACACAATGGGGGACCAAACCAATGAACTCAGAATGCTACAACTGCAACCAACGAGGTCACTTTGCTAAGGATTGTCCTCAGGCACCCAAAAACTCTAGAGGACCTCCAACCCCGCCATGTCAATTATTTGGGGGAGTGGACTGAGGGGCCGGCGAGCTCCAACGCAGCTCTTTGGGAGCCAGAAGCAGAGGGAGGATATCCAGGGGTCTATACTGTAAGGAACACGCAGAAGCTGTCTGGAGAACAACATAGGCAAGCCGTGTGGCTACAAGGAAGCCAAGCTGCTGGCTACCGTGACTCTGGTTTAGCAGTCACAGTAGTCCTACCCAAATGGGTACGCCCTACAGATTCTATCCGAAAGGAAATGTGGGTGATGGTAGCAGGAGGAGAACAGATAACCATCCCCATGGCTCGCGTTAATTTGGACTGGGGCATAGGGAACCAAAGCAAGGAAGTGGGAGTCATGGATGGGCTCCCCGCGGATGTTTTACTGGGCAATGATTAGGCCACATGATGAGCCAATATGTACAGCCCATTACCAGAGCTCAAGCCAAGAGCAACCACCCTGGAGAGGCATACCAGGAGCAGAGGGGATACCCAAGACCTGAGGTAAGTCCATTGCTTGCTAATACGTTAACTTTAGGATGGGCTAAGGGAGAGGAGATCAGGGCAGTTCTGCAGAAAGACGAGACTTTGGCTGGTTTAAGGGACAGGGCACCTCGAGGCAAAGGAGTGGATGACCTATACAGCGTTATCTGGGATAAGGGGTTGTTATATAGGGTCATGGTACCTATAAATAATGAGGTAGGCAGAGAACCCAGGAAACAATTAGTGGTTCCCCAGCTATATAGGGGCAAGGTGCTACAAATAGCACATGAAATACCTCTGGGAGGGCACTTAGGGGAGAAGAAAACCCGGAGTAGAGTGAAAGAGATATTTTTCTGGCCAGGGTTGGATAAGGATGTAAAGGAGTTTTGCCATTCTTGTGATGCCTGCCAAAGGAACAGGCCTCTCAAGAAGACCAGCAGGGCCAAGTTACAGTCCCTCCCAGTAATGGAAGAACCCTTCCAGAGGGTAGCTGTGGACATCATTGGGCCCCTAGCTAGAGCCAGTAGAACGGGGAAGCAGTATATTCTTACCCTGGTAGATTATGCCACTACGTACCCTGAGGCAGTAGTCTTGTCCAGTATAACAGCTTCAAAGGTAGCAGACGCCTTGGTGACTATATTCACCAGAACAGGGTTTCCCCATGAGATTCTGTCCGATCAAGGGCCACAATTTATGGCCAAGGTCACAGAACAGCTATGGGCCACGTGTGGCATTAAGCATATTACCTCTTCCCCCTACCATCCCCAGAATAATGGTCTCTGTGAGCGGTTCAATGGGACTCTTAAACATATGATTCACACTTTTACAGACCAGGAACCAGACTGGGAACGGTTGTTGCCATGTTTGCTGTTCGCCTATAGAGAGGTACCCCAGGAGTCTACAGGGCACTCCCCCTTCGAACTCCTGTATGGGAGACATGTGAGAGGACCCTTAAGCATAATTAGGGAAACATGGGAAAGGGGGTATAGGCAGCAACCCATACCAGTGGCCACCTATCTGCTAGCTTTCAGAGAGAACATGGCCAGACTAACTGGAATAGTCAGCCAAAACATAAGGAAAGCCCAGCAGAGGGATCAGAAATACTACAAGGCAGGGACAAGTGACAGAATTCTGGAGGAGGGTATGAAGGTGCTTATGCTGGAACCTCACCCCCAGAATAAATTACAGTCCCAGTGGGTAGGGCCTTACACAATCAGCCAGAAAGTGGGGAACAAGGCCTATGTAGTAATGATAGACCCGGATAGGGCCATCACCAGACTTGCCCATATCAACAGACTTAAGGTGTACGTTCAGAGAGCAGCTCAGATATGCTAAACAAAGCAGACCAGGATACAGTAGGAGAAAGTATCCAGCAGACCCTGGGATTAGATGCAGAGCAGAAAGAGCAGCTGTCCCACAGCTTAAAACCCTTCCACTCCCTGTTCACCACCAAGCCAGGGTGTACCCCCTTAGCTGTCCACCCAGTAGTAACCGGGGAATGTGCCCCCTTAAAGCAACCCCCCTACAGGCAGTTAGGGCCAATATTCAGGCAGAATTACGCACTATGCGACAGTTGGGAGTGATAGAAGAATCCAGTAGTCTCTGGGCATCTCCAGTAGTATTGGTGCCCAAAAAAGATGGAACCACTCATTTTTGCGTGGATTACCGTAGGCTGAACGATAAAACCAAAACAGATGCCTACCCTATTCCATGCATGGACGAGTTGGTGAACCGGCTAGGTACCGCCAAATATTTAACCACTTTAGATCTCTCTAAAGGATATTGGCAGATCCCTTTAGAAGAGTCTGCAAAGGAGAAGTCTGCCTTTATCACCCCCTTTGGGATGAAAAATGCTCCTTCTACCTTCCAGAGACTAGTGGACACATTGTTGCAAGGGCACCAAGAGTATGCCCAGGCCTACCTGGATGATATAGCCATTTTTAGCCAGACTTGGGAGGACCATATAAGGCACATTAGCCGAATTATGCAGGCAATTCACCGAGCTAAGTTGACCATAAGACCTGACAAATGCCAATGGGCTAGAGCAGAAGTGCAATACCTAGGTCATTGGGTGGGGAATGGGAAGTTAAGACCCGAACCCGCCAAGGTAGAGGGAATAGCAGCTTGGCCCACTCCTAAAACTAAAAAGCAGGTGATGGCTTTCCTAGGTACTACTGGGTATTACTGAAAATGTATCCCCGATTTCAGCAGCACAGCCAAACCCCTGACGGATCTCACCAAGAAGAAACTACCCAGGGAAGTGAATTGGACTTCTGCGTGCCAGTCGGCTTTCCAAACATTGAAGGATGCTCTGACCTGCTCCCCAGTCCTGGCTGCCCCAGACTATAACCGCCCTTTCGTGGTACAGACTGATGCCTCCATGTATGGCATAGGGGCAGTATTGAGTCAGCCAGACAACCAGGGAGTTGAGCACTCAGTGGCCTACATTAGTAGGAAACTACTGCAACGAGAAACAGCCTATGCAACTATAGAAAAGGAATGTTTAGCAGTAGTCTGGGCTCTACGCAAACTACAGCACTACCTGTACGGAAGACAGTTCACAGTCACCACAGACTATAACCCTCTTTGTTGGTTATCTAAAGTGGCTGGAGAGAATGGCCGACTACTGAGGTGGAGTTTAGCCCTACAAACTTTTACTTTCACTGTACAACATCGCAAAGGGAAATTCCACCAGAACCCAGATGGATTGTCGCGCCAACCAGAGCCCTGACTGTCAGTCGAGATAAGCATCCTGGAGTACCGGATGCCTACATCTGTACTTGAGGGGGTAATTGTCATGGCTCAATTGGCGCCCATCTCAGACTTGAACTGATGTCTGCCACAGGCTGTTGCCAGTGGAGATGATAACTGGAGGTTTGAGCGCACAGAGCCACTGGTATACTGCTATAATGGTATATTTTTGTGATTGTTGTCTAGGGAGAGGAGCAGGGTTCCCATCACCATCAATAAAAGTTATGTGGAAACCCTACCCCTCTCCCATATCCTATGAGGGCAGTAGGCGGTTTTATGTTGGATGCGCTTTCACTCTTTTTCGTGACCAGAATGACAGTGTGTGGAATACTATATGTGATGATGTCTTACAGTGGGGAGTAATTCTAATGCACACATTGCCACATACATCTTGTCAGGGAGATCTGGCCCCAAAGGCTAATCCCTTGTGTACACACACTTAAGGGATAATGAACAATGGGATCCCCACAGCCACAGAGGCACCATCTCCCCAGGGGGCTTCTCAGTTCTTAGCAGAGGACCCAGGAGGGAGTCAGGACGTGCTTCCCCTCTGATGGTCAGAAGCCAAATGACTCTGTTAGCCACACCTAGTGGGCGGACCTGGGAGGGGACTCATGATTCCCAGGACATGACCCCATGTGATTGGCCAGAGGCCATTAGGGGCTGACCTCAGGTAGCCCCTCCCCCTACTATGTTGAAAAGTTCTTAAATACTGTGTGTTTCCAAAATAAAGTTGTTCTTAATTTTCATACTTTGACTAAGCATGTATTATTGACCCAGAGGCATATGCTTGTAGAGGAGCTCGTTCTGACTCCCTACCAAGGTGCTCCCAGGTACACTACTAAAACAGCTGGGACTTATGCCTTTTTACCGACAACGACTGTACATAGGTCTAGAGTCACCCAAACTTAGGTCTAAACCTACTGGGAATAAGAGTACTAGGATACTCTAGATCCCATCATCATAGTAGGTTGTGACACCGCCCCTCTCTCCAAAATGCTCCAACCTCCATGGCCTCTTTAAATAGTCTTTTGAAAAACTCTGTCACACTTGCAGTTATACTGCTGCCTTCTCCCTGTGGTTAATGTCCACAGTCTCTAAACAGGAAAACTACTTTCTCTCAGCAGACTGACTTGCCTTGTAGACCTGCTTTGCTCCTGTAGAGGTGCAATTCCAATTAACCCTTGCTTATCACGCCTTGATATATAGCTCTGCTCAATCTCAGGCTTATATACACTCCTTGCTTGACTCTGTTATATATATATATATATATATATATTATATATATATATATATATATAGTGTGTGTGTGTGTATACATATATATATATATATATATATATATATATATATATATATACAGTTGCAAGCAAAAGTATGTGAACCCTTTGGAATGATATGGATTTCTGCACAAATTGGTCAAAAAATGTGATCTGATCTTCTTCTAAGTCACAACAATAGACAATCACAGTCTGCTTAAACAAATAACACACAAAGTATTAAATGTTGCCATGTTTTTATTCAACACACCATGTAAACATTCACAGTGCAGGTGGAAAAAGTATGTGAACCCTTGGATTTAATAACTGGTTGAACCTCCTTTGGCAGCAATAACTACAACCAAACGTTTCCTGTAGTTGCAGATCAGATGTGCACAACGGTCAGGAGTAATTCTTGACCATTTCTCTTTACAGAACTGTTTCAGTTCAGCAATATTCTTGGGATGTCTGGTGTGAATCGCTTTCTTGAGGTCATGCCACAACATCTCAATCGGGTTGAGATCAGGACTCTGACTGGGCCACTTCAGAAGGCGTATTTTCTTCTGTTTAACCCATTCTGTTGTTGATTTACTTCTATGCTTTGGTTCGTTGTCCTGTTGTAACACTCATCTTCTGTTGAGCTTCAGCTGGTGGACAGATGGCCTTAAATTCTCCTGCAAAATGTCTTCATAAACTTGGGAATTCATTTTTCCTTCGATGATAGCAATCCGTCCAGGCCCTGATGCAGCAAAGCAGCCCCAAAACATGATGCCCCCACCACCGTACTTCACAGTTGGGATAAGGTTTTGATGTTGGTGTGCTGTGCCTCTTTTTCTCCACACATAGTGTTGTGTGTTTCTTCCAAACAACTCAACTTTAGTTTCATCTGTCCACAGAATATTTTGCCAGTACTGCTGTGGAACATCCAGGTGCTCTTGTGCAAACTGTAAACGTGCAGCAATGTTTTGCTTGGATAGCAGTGGCTTCCTCTGTGGTATCCTCCCATGAAATCCATTCTTGTTTAGTGTTTTACATATCGTAGATTCGCTAACAGGGATGTTAGCATATGCCAGAGACTTTAGCTGACACTCTAGGATTCTTCTTCACCTCATTGAGCAGTCTGCGCTGAACTTTCTCCATTTATAGACAATTTTTTCTTACCGTGGACTGATGAACAGCAAGGCTTTTGGAGATACTTTTATAAACCTTTCCAGCTTTATGCAAGTCAACAATTCTTAATCGTAGGTCTTCTGAGAGCTCTTTTGTGTGAGGCATCATTTACAGTTGCAAGCAAAAGTATGTGAACCCTTTGGAATGATATGTATTTCTGCACAAATTGGTCATAAAATGTGATCTGATCTTCATCTAAGTCACAACAATAGACAATCACACTCTGCTTAAACTAATAACACACAAATAATTAAATGTTACCATGTTGTTATTGAACACACCATGTAAACATTCACAGTGCAGCTGGAAAAAGTATGTAAACCACTAGACTAATGACATCTCCAAAAGCTAATTGGAGTGAGGTGTCAGCCAACTGGAGTCCAATCAATGAGATGAGATTGGAGGTGTTGGTTACAGCTGCCCTGTCCTATAAAAAACACACACCAGTTCTGGGTTTGCTTTTCACAAGAAGCATTGCCTGATGTACTGTATATATATATATATATATATATATATATATATATATATATATACATATATGCAGTATATATACACACATATTTATTTACATATAGATATATATATATCTGTACATCTATAACTCTCTCTCTCTATACATCACATAAAATAGTTTTCAAACTACGAGATGTCACTTCGCAAGGGACACAGTTCTGGCCGCAAATGTGGACCCCCGCTTCAATCAAAATTTGAATTTTCCACCATGCGGGTCCTTAAAGGACCTGCGATAAAAAATAAATAAACCTATCACTCATGGGGCTCTATACAGAGCCCCATGAGCCCCTAAATAACCCTGTCACTCATGTGGGTCAATACAGACACCCACAAACTCTTAATTAATACTGTCACTCATGGGGCTCAATACAGACCACCATCATCCCTTAATTAACCCTGTCACTCATGGGGGTCAATACAGACCCCCATAATCCCTTCATTAACCCTGTCACTCATGGGGGTCAATACAGACACCCACAAACGCTTAATTAATCCTGTCACTCATGGGGCTCAATACAGACCCCCATCAGCCCTTAATTAACCCTGTCACTCATGGGGGTCAATAAGGACCCCCATAATCCCTTCTTTAAGCCTGTCACTCATGGGGGGTCAATACAGCCGAAGGCTCATTGCAGGTCGCAAATGCGGACCCTCGTGAAGCGAGTTTCCGCATTTGTGGAGGTGGAGGCTCTCTGGCGCCTCACTACTGTAACGAAACCCCCCACATAAGCATTAATTCGCAGAACTTAGTTCTCTCCCTCTCCTGTCTCTCTTCCCCTCCTCCTCTCCATACCCTATGTCTCTCTTCCCCTCCTCCTCTCCCTACCCTGTGTCTCTCTTCCTCTCCTTACCCTGTGTCTCTCTTCCCCTCCTCCTCTCTTTACCCTGTGTCTCTCTTCCCCTCCTCCTCTCCCTCCTCGGTGTCTCTCTTCCCCTCCTTCTCTCCCTCATTGCCTGCAAGCCAACATTAGGAGCCGCGGGATTTCGAAAAAAAAATACCCGAGGTTGCAAAACAATCCACTAACCCCCCCGAGAATGCTGTTTGCCATGATCTGCATATTTTTAACACTGAGCAGCAGGTCAGCTTTTGCATTCTTTTCTTTCAATCTCGCTCTTCCTAGCTTTCAGCCATCCAAGTAGCTTCATCAGCGTATTTGAGGTTGTTCAAATTTCTCCCAGCAATATTAATTCTGGCTTTAGATTCTTCTGGTCCGGCCTTATGCATGATGTATTCCGCATACAAGTTGAACAAATAAGGTGACGATATACAACTTTGTCGCACTCCTTTTGTTTATTCCATGTTCGGTTCTGACCGTGGCTTCGTACTCCACATACAGATGCCTCAGGAAGATTTGTGAAAACAGAGAATACAAATAAACAACACCAGTGTTGTAAAAAAACTTCAGTATAAAAGATAACAGTAAAAAAAACACAATTACATTTTTATAACATAACATTTTCCTATTATTATATCTTTTTACTGTAATTCTTTTATCTGTTTCTATTTTTCACCTTTTCCTATTTCTAACAATAACAAATCTATAATAATAAACATTTTATATAGTAAATGAATAATATTTCTCAGAACTGTATTTATCTTTTTCTTCTGGTTTTTATGTCAGATATTTTACGAAGCAAAACAAAATATTAAGCTTTTAGTTATAGTAAACCTTTTTTATACAGTAAGTAAATAACATAATACTCATAAACTTTTTTTTTATTTTTCCTTTTTCTTAACTACTTCTGTTTATTTCAGATTTACTGCTTAATAGTATTTGTATTTTGTGAGAGTTATAAAACTCTCTAATTTACTTTAACTTGCTTTTAAAATATTGAAATAATAACATCAGTTGAGAGGAGAGCAATTGCTATCCTAAAGCCGGATTGTCTCCTAAAATTGGATACAGAGGTGGTTCACCTGATTAGCGTATGGAGCAATTACTGCATAGAAAATATTTTAACATATATATTTTAACATATATTTTTAAAAGTAATGGCACTTCTCATCTGGTGTCTTTTCTGTTTTTTGAGTAATGATGGTATTTTGTATAACTTTGTATTAGGAAAGTTTGATTTTATCCCAGGTTGCATTGCTTCACTCTCCTCAGGAGAATGAATTGTGTGATGCCTACCTTCTTTTGATATAATCAGTTTAAAAGAAAAGCCCCAAGTATACTTATATCATTGCTTTGTAATCATCCCTAAAAAGGGTTTCAGGAGTTTCCTTTTGTATAAGGTAGTGGGTGAAAAGTCCAGGAAGATAGCTGGTTGACCTCCTTCAATTTCAGGAACACCATATCTAGCTGCTTTCATGAATAAGACTGTTGTAGAAAAATAATGAAATCTAACGATCACATCTCTTGATCTCTCATTGGAGGATTGTGGAGCTCTTAGGTTCTTCTTCACTTAAATATTTTGTGTATAGAGGTAGGCCTTGTACTGACTCTGATAAGTTATGAATCCTAATATTTGACATATCATGTATGATTTTAAATTGTTTTCACTCCCCTTTAAGCCCAATCAGATACTTTTCCTTTTCTGTGTGCGACTTAAGAAGGTTGTTATAACTGTCTTCCAATTTGAGAACTTTGGTGTTCAATGCTTTTATTTCTGCTGTTAGTTCCAAACAGAGTCTTTGTATCTCAGCTGGAATTTCTAATCTGAAAGAGGAGATTAATTATTTCAAGTCTTGAATATCTGCTTTAGTGCTTGGTGCAGAAATCTCTGTTCGACTGGTGGGTGATTGTTTATCTGGAGTAGCGAGGTGTTGGGAAGAATGCACATTTTGATATACTGTATATTGTCATGATCTTGTTTTTTTTTCTTCGAAAAATGCCTTCCAGACATCTTTATTTTATGTGTAGTGAAGACGTAATAATTTCAGTTGGCAACTAGATGGCAGTAGAGCAAACAGACAAGTTGTAAAAAAAGATATTTACTCTTACTGTGCTGTCTTTTCAATAAGAAAAAGTTATTTCAGTTCCAAAGTAATTGCGTATTTATAGCCTTATAAAGCAATGTAGTCTGTATTATTTTTTTCAGTCTCCCACATAAAAGGCATATGTTATTTGTTTGAAAGATTAGCTGCTGTGTCTTCTCTTGACAAAATCCACAATTATAGATATTATTGTGTTCTAAATCTTCGAATTATTACACAGACTATATCTCCAGTAGTGTAAGGCATCTAGATTAGAACTGTATAGGTTTGAAACAGACAGGGAATAGGAGTCATTACCAACCTTAAGTATGGATGTTGTTTATTAGTGCTTGAAAGTCTCCTTTGTTCTTGTTCAGCAGCAAATCTCGGGAAAAAAATTGCCAACCTTGATTTTTAAAGCCAACCACATCCTCCTGTGTGCAATCCTGGTCATATATATCGATTTTGTGATAGATAAGTCACTTTATATACTGTATGATTTTATATGGTTTTTCAGCAGAGCTTATAGATCCCATATCCTCTTTCCTTGAATGTTAGCGCCTCCCCCGCAATTTGATCTTTTGTGACTCAGGCTCCAACAGATGTGCAAGCTGGGTTTTGCAGAGACAAAGAAAACTAGTGTAGAGCTATTGTCATTTTGTTCTAGGAGTAGTACTGATTTGGTATGCTGTGGGTTTGTGTTGCTTAAACATATACTTAATACCCACATCGATTATTTGCACTGTAAATGAGAAAGTTGGAAATAATCTATACAGTTTTCTGTAAAATAAATCTGCATGGGTACTTTATTCAATCTTATTGGTTATTTCTTTAAGTACTTTAGGGTTGCTGTTTTAGAGATTATACAGTGTGATATGGTTATTTTGATATTCTGAAATTGTTATTCATGAAATTCAAGAACATTTGTCAGTGTTCCTGCCAATTTCTTGTATGTGTTAGCCACAAACATATGTACATGTTTACATAATTTAGATAATTTTTCTCAGGAGGTACAGGGTTTTACTAGTTTAGCTCTCAATGAAACACAAAGTACAAAATCTAACTAGTATTGTTTTTTCCAGCATTAACAGTATCTTTATGGCCCTATTACTCAAAAATACAGATACTGTGAATACCACTGTGCATCTTTTCATGGCTTATTGTATGAATATAACAAATAACATAATTTTGCAGCATACATTTTCTCTAATAATATATAGACCAAGCTACATCTTTACAAATGAAGGGTCCAATGCAAATCCACACACATAGACTCATAAATCAGGTCTTTTGCAACCGCATGAACTTTTTTCTCTCTAAATGTACTGTATGTATTGATTGAAATCCATGCTATCTAAGTTATATGTAGTTTACTCACAACTTTTAAACCCATGTATTATCTGTAATATACAAGGGGCAGGATCAAGTGACATATTGGCAAAAGACCCAATTTAGGCAGTTAACTGAAATTCTTGCTTCGACACAGCCCTAGGAACCAACAGAAAACACAAATGTCACGTTAATTGACAGTAACAGGAAATGAAAAAGCATGTTTCCCACCCAAATGCTGGTTGTGTTAAAACCTTTTTCTAGTTAACATGCAGGTCTTAGTCATTGGAGGATATGTTCAAGTGCTAGGAGAGTTGGTAGGTTGCTGAGAGTGAGAGTATTCTGGAGGTTTTTGTTGTTTGATATTTTGCCATACATTTACTGTGCACTTAATTTACGTAACACATATTTTACTGACTTCACATAAATTACTGACACACAGAGTTATACACCTACACATAGATACATATATAAAGGTAGGCCACATCACCCATACCCCCCATACCCCCCACACTACACCCTTACATTACAGGTTTATATATAAAACATACATTTTATGTAATCAGGAGAGGAGTGGAGAGAGGGAGAGGAGGGGAGAGAGGGAGAGGAGGGTGGAGAGGAAGAGGAGGAGGGAGAGAGGGGAGGAGTGCAAGGGAGTAGTGAGGAGCCTGGGAGAAGAAGAGGAACATAATGTGGCTTAGGAGTAGTAGCAATAGGAGTTCTGGGATGGGGAGGTCCTTAGGTGAGGCCTGGCTAGAAGGTGCAGTGTTGAAGTGAGATAGTAGCAGAGGCTACAGCCTTAGGATATGCAAACAGGGATGTAAGGGTCTGTTAAACACCAGCCGGGCCAAGGTAAAGAGGAAGATGTCTGAAAAGGCCAGAGAAGCAAAGGCTGCTGGTGGCCCCCCAGTGACTGTGTAATGCAGTGAGTGGGAGAGGATGCTGAGTGACTTGATCGCCACAACTACCGTAGTAGGATTTCCAGGCCTGGGGGACACACAAGATCCAGGCACCATGCCAGGTGGATATCATATACACTATAATTTCCGCACATACCCACACAAGTGCACTACACACACATAGATAACACACATCCAATGTAAATGCTGTCTACCCATGAAGGGGAAATGTAAGCCTCCTGGATGTGACTAGGGATAGCTTATACCTGTGTGTCTAAATACTTAGAGATAACAATTTACAATGAGTATCAATGAAAACATATAATTAAAGTTAGTAAACATTCAATAGAGAGTTAATTTATGGTTGTGCTCTTCAGCATATGCAGATACAGACTCTGTAGGGTTGGATACGCAGTGTAGTGCACTAGCCTATCAGGGACCATGTCTCAGCAGCATGTTACTAACTATTGCTGATAGATGGTCACAGTTTGGTAAGTATGACACAGTGCACGGTAGGTACATTAGAGTAGGTGTCTTTGAGCTGCTATTACTAACTAAACTCATAATACACATCAATGATCATTTGTTGCAAGCAATAACTCCACACAATGGAAAAAAAATTAACCATTCCAGTTCAAAATATAATTATGTCAGATAAATAGGAACATACAGCTATCAAATGATCATACAATGTTATTAACACATCTTATCACCCAGGGGGTCCAGCTCTTCCGAAAAAAGCCTGAGTTTGGGGCAGTGGTCCAAGTTGAGCATGAATATGTTGAGGAAGAACCTTAATATGTACTCATTGGACAGAAACAGTGTCACAATGAGGAGCAACGTGGAACCCACGTGGGACCGGGATTTGTGGAGGAGGAGGACAATAGTTATATGTGGTTAGTGGTGGTACCTGATGGGGTGTACACCACTCCAGTTTAATTTGACTCCACTGGCCCCCTCTTTCGCCAGATCGACTCATCACCGGGCCCTAATATTGGATAGATACAAGGCCCATGCACACAGCTTCACCACCACCACCTGATCCTGCCACCATTACCACCTCCTGGACTCAACGCCCACCCGTGCCACCACCACCACCTTCGGCATTTCAATACCTGCCCCCCCCACCACATCCTCCTCCCACATTCGCCCAGGACCCAGCTTGTGACAGACTCCCTCTTGCCCACCGTTGGATGCTATGGTTAGCATCTTGACTGACATCTCCTCCCAACAGACCATGTTGCTCCAAGGCATCAGGAGACTCCACAGGGAGATGAGGCACCACAATTTTCAGATCAAGGGCTACATGGCCGGGCTGCTGCAGGCAGTGCAGTACCAGAATTCGCTCATCCAACTGAACATGGACATCACCCAGCACACTCTGGTCACAAGCATTGCCTCATGAACACCAGAGCTATCCCCTACACATGAGCAGTCTGGACCCTTCTCATCTCCCATTATGTCTCCTACTCCATTAACTGCAATGCCACCTCCTTCAGAAATGTCTCTCCTTGCTATTCTACAGAGGCGTGGGAGAAGGCGCAGCGCCATGGGGGTGGAGGCCTTGTGTTCAGGCAGAGGAGGAGAAAGGGGCTGCATCTATTATTTACCTTCTCAATTTAAATTACCTATATACACTGTAGTTTTCATACAGCCATTCCATCAAAGATATCACCCCAGCAGAATGATCTCACATGCCATAAATAAACACATATATCATGTTTTCATTCCCATAATTGATGTAAGGTTTAATTTGTACCAAGGCACAAATGGCTGTAGGCTTGCACAGTCTTACATTACTATGTTAACTTAAACCAGCAGTTATACATGCATTAGTTAAGCAAGTCTTTTCTCTGATCAAATTAACAGACATTAAGGCTGGTGACCTTTGTTTTCCATCATTATTAATACGTATGTGTTTAGATGTCATTATATCATAACAATGAGGTATCATCTGATAACACCTGTATATGTATTAAATGTAATATCAATGTGGCTAAAAAATATTGCAACAACAAGTACTGTTATTTTAGATTTGAATCGCCTTTGAGTGAAAATGAATGGAAAACCCTCCAGTAACTTAATAAAACGGGTTTACTAGAGTAATTTGATGATAACCCATACAGAACTCAATATTAACCTTAAAGCTGTTGTAAAATACAGAGGTCTACATTAGTTATTAAACTACATATTTTTTTATTTTACAGTACTATAGTGTATGTGTATTTGAATATATCAATATACTTTTTAGAAATAAGTATTGTTAGTCAGAGCATATATCATTTTCTTTCTTTTATTTCTTTTACCTAGTTTTATTTATTATTTTATTTATTTTGCAATTTAAATTACACAGTAATAATGTGTGTTATTAAAGTTTCCAATTATACAGAAATATGCATGACATAATTTGACTAAGTTCAGTCTGACTGGCGAAACAGAGAAAGATTTGTCTAATATGCCAGTCATTTTCAATATTAGAGTTTGAATTCTTCAGGCCGGGTGGCAATAAATTGCACGAAAGGGGGTTAAGGCCTTTAATTTATATTAACTAGTGATTAATCACTAGTTAATATAAATTAAGCAGAGAAAAAAAAAATGTTCCAGACAATGAAAAGTCTTATTATTAAACTAGCGACTTGACCATCAAAAATTACTCAAATGCAATTTTGCAATGCTATTTGCCACACAAAGCAAGCTTTCCCCCCTCTAACCTCTCTTGCGAGCCTCTCTCATGTCTTTTTTACTCTCTTAGCGGATTTCAGAACTCCCAAAAATGGCAATTAAACATCAAATTAGCTTGCAATCTCACTTACAGGCACCCTGCCTCTCCCCCTGTGCTGTGTGTGCAAGTTCATTTTTTTATTAATCTGCGCTGATACCGGGCATATCCATGAGCGCTCATGTCAAGCCTTTTTCAAAGTCTTGCGGGTCCTGCGATGAGCGCCAATGGCCGTTTATCATGGGCCTGGCAATGAGCCCATCAGGCGCTCATTGCCAGCTTTTTCAAAGTCTTGCGGGCCTCACGGTGAGCTCCTTCGGCGATCGTCGTGAGGCCTGCAATGAGTGCCCCTGTCAAACCTGTTTGTGTAAATGAGCTCTCTTTTCTTATTTTTCATGTCACCAAATGTATCTAAAATGTGGATTTTGTATTTAATGTATGTGTTTATTGTACCCCTAGTGCTACAGAATTTTAAAATAAAATGTAATAACAATCACATATAATAGTTGTAATCTTACGTTTTTGTCCGTCACGCCATGTTAAACGAGGCTCGCACGACTTTGCTGCAAGTGACAAAGGGAGTAGCACTTTGCCACTGAACGCGAAACACGCAACACTCAGGGAAAAATTTACGAATTTTAACGGGACTTTGCTACAATGAACACTGAAGGCTGTCATTGCAGCCCTCGCAATAGTGCACTTTCAGGGTTCCTCTAAGGGTCCTCTGTCCTCTCAGAGATGTAATTTGCCCAAGCAAACTCCACCGATGTAGGATGGGAAGAGATTGAAGGCGCCCATAGCGATATACGCAATCAGCGACAAAGGACGTAGCATTTGCCACTGAAGGAGCTCTTTGCAGCCCTCACAATAGTGCACTGTCAGGCACTTTCAAGCACGCAACTTGAAACACCGCCAAAAAAATAAAAATAAATTAAAAACTAAATTAAAAACCACACACACAGCTCAGGGGGACAGCCAGGGAGCCTGTGAATGAGGTTGAAAGCTAATTTGAGTCTCAATTGGCGTCTTTCAGAGATCGAAAATCGGCTAAGAAAGGAAAAAATGTTGGGCGTAAAAACGCAATTGCTTTCAAACTGGATCAAAACAAGGCCAAAGCCCGTAACACTTATCCGAACAACGCCAGGCACGCAGGACATTGAAAATACAAGCAACGTCGTTCATGAAAAAGGCAAATCTTGCTAAATAAAATCAACAGCAAAATAAGAGCAACGACATTCCGCGTGAGGCACACAAGATGTAAGCATAGACAGAGAGGAGAAAAAAAAGACATGGAGGGGGGAGGGAGAAAGGGGGAAACATTCAGGGGTCAGACAGTGGGGAGAGGTTCGCAATGAGCACTGAAAGTGAGCGCCGATGGGGCACAACACAAGGCACCAAAGTGGCGAGTTGGACAACATCTGCAATGAGTGCTAAAGTAGAGTGGGGGAGGCTCGCAATGAGCACCCAAGGTGCTCATTGCGAGGCCCGCAAGTAACAGGGGGAGGAGTCTTGTTTTGTGTGGCAAACAGCATTGACAGTCTTCAAATTGTATTGCTGTAATTTTTGATGGGCAAGTTGCTAGTCACATATAATAGTTGTCGAAATTTCGAGTTTGAAGGCAAAGCTTTGTTAAAAGTTACGGGCTTGCGCATGAGTACTGAAGGCTCTCATCGCGAGGCCTGAAAGTTATGGCTTTGACGCGGCTGCAATGAGCGCAAGCCCGTAACTTTTAACATAGAGTTACCATCAAACTCGCAATTACGACAACTATTATATGTGATTGTAATTACATTTTATTTTAAAATTCTGTAGCACTATGGGTACAATAAACACATATATTAAATACAAAAAACTAATTTGACATACATTTGGTGACATGAAAAATAAGAAAATACAGTTCATTTACATAAACATTGGTTCATGAGAAGAGGAAGGCCCTGCTCTTGTGAGAGTTTACAATTTCGGAGGTAACTGATGTGGTAGAGACAAGAGTTGCTGGACTGGCTGTCTGAGGGATAGACGTTACAGGTAGAGAGAAGCGTGATGGAACTGGAACCAATGCCCTTGTTTGAAGTTAATTGTGGGGTAGGTAGTATCCTTTTCTGATCAAGTGGGTTTTCAGAGAAAAATGTAAATGACTAAAAACGAGGTGAGAGACTAATGAGATCAGGTAGGGTATTCCAAAGGGTCTTGAAAGACATCTACTAATGGGAGAAGGTAATAATAGGAGTTGATAGACTCATATCATAGGCAGAGCACAGAGAGCATGACATAATTTGACTAAGTTCAGTCTGACTGGCGAAACAGAGAAAGATTTGTCTAATATGCCAGTCATTTTCAATATTAGAGTTTGAATTCTTCAGGCCGGGTGGCAATAAATTGCACGAAAGGGGGTTAAGGCCTTTAATTTATATTAACTAGTGATTAATCACTAGTTAATATAAATTAAGCAGAGAAAAAAAAAATGTTCCAGACAATGAAAAGTCTTATTATTAAACTAGCGACTTGACCATCAAAAATTACTCAAATGCAATTTTGCAATGCTATTTGCCACACAAAGCAAGCTTTCCCCCCTCTAACCTCTCTTGCGAGCCTCTCTCATGTCTTTTTTACTCTCTTAGCGGATTTCAGAACTCCCAAAAATGGCAATTAAACATCAAATTAGCTTGCAATCTCACTTACAGGCACCCTGCCTCTCCCCCTGTGCTGTGTGTGCAAGTTCATTTTTTTATTAATCTGCGCTGATACCGGGCATATCCATGAGCGCTCATGTCAAGCCTTTTTCAAAGTCTTGCGGGTCCTGCGATGAGCGCCAATGGCCGTTTATCATGGGCCTGGCAATGAGCCCATCAGGCGCTCATTGCCAGCTTTTTCAAAGTCTTGCGGGCCTCACGGTGAGCTCCTTCGGCGATCGTCGTGAGGCCTGCAATGAGTGCCCCTGTCAAACCTGTTTGTGTAAATGAGCTCTCTTTTCTTATTTTTCATGTCACCAAATGTATCTAAAATGTGGATTTTGTATTTAATGTATGTGTTTATTGTACCCCTAGTGCTACAGAATTTTAAAATAAAATGTAATAACAATCACATATAATAGTTGTAATCTTACGTTTTTGTCCGTCACGCCATGTTAAACGAGGCTCGCACGACTTTGCTGCAAGTGACAAAGGGAGTAGCACTTTGCCACTGAACGCGAAACACGCAACACTCAGGGAAAAATTTACGAATTTTAACGGGACTTTGCTACAATGAACACTGAAGGCTGTCATTGCAGCCCTCGCAATAGTGCACTTTCAGGGTTCCTCTAAGGGTCCTCTGTCCTCTCAGAGATGTAATTTGCCCAAGCAAACTCCACCGATGTAGGATGGGAAGAGATTGAAGGCGCCCATAGCGATATACGCAATCAGCGACAAAGGACGTAGCATTTGCCACTGAAGGAGCTCTTTGCAGCCCTCACAATAGTGCACTGTCAGGCACTTTCAAGCACGCAACTTGAAACACCGCCAAAAAAATAAAAATAAATTAAAAACTAAATTAAAAACCACACACACAGCTCAGGGGGACAGCCAGGGAGCCTGTGAATGAGGTTGAAAGCTAATTTGAGTCTCAATTGGCGTCTTTCAGAGATCGAAAATCGGCTAAGAAAGGAAAAAATGTTGGGCGTAAAAACGCAATTGCTTTCAAACTGGATCAAAACAAGGCCAAAGCCCGTAACACTTATCCGAACAACGCCAGGCACGCAGGACATTGAAAATACAAGCAACGTCGTTCATGAAAAAGGCAAATCTTGCTAAATAAAATCAACAGCAAAATAAGAGCAACGACATTCCGCGTGAGGCACACAAGATGTAAGCATAGACAGAGAGGAGAAAAAAAAGACATGGAGGGGGGAGGGAGAAAGGGGGAAACATTCAGGGGTCAGACAGTGGGGAGAGGTTCGCAATGAGCACTGAAAGTGAGCGCCGATGGGGCACAACACAAGGCACCAAAGTGGCGAGTTGGACAACATCTGCAATGAGTGCTAAAGTAGAGTGGGGGAGGCTCGCAATGAGCACCTTTGGTGCTCATTGCGAGGCCCGCAAGTAACAGGGGGAGGAGTCTTGTTTTGTGTGGCAAACAGCATTGACAGTCTTCAAATTGTATTGCTGTAATTTTTGATGGGCAAGTTGCTAGTCACATATAATAGTTGTCGAAATTTCGAGTTTGAAGGCAAAGCTTTGTTAAAAGTTACGGGCTTGCGCATGAGTACTGAAGGCTCTCATCGCGAGGCCTGAAAGTTATGGCTTTGACGCGGCTGCAATGAGCGCAAGCCCGTAACTTTTAACATAGAGTTACCATCAAACTCGCAATTACGACAACTATTATATGTGATTGTAATTACATTTTATTTTAAAATTCTGTAGCACTATGGGTACAATAAACACATATATTAAATACAAAAAACTAATTTGACATACATTTGGTGACATGAAAAATAAGAAAATACAGTTCATTTACATAAACATTGGTTCATGAGAAGAGGAAGGCCCTGCTCTTGTGAGAGTTTACAATTTCGGAGGTAACTGATGTGGTAGAGACAAGAGTTGCTGGACTGGCTGTCTGAGGGATAGACGTTACAGGTAGAGAGAAGCGTGATGGAACTGGAACCAATGCCCTTGTTTGAAGTTAATTGTGGGGTAGGTAGTATCCTTTTCTGATCAAGTGGGTTTTCAGAGAAAAATGTAAATGACTAAAAACGAGGTGAGAGACTAATGAGATCAGGTAGGGTATTCCAAAGGGTCTTGAAAGACATCTACTAATGGGAGAAGGTAATAATAGGAGTTGATAGACTCATATCATAGGCAGAGCACAGAGAGCAGACTTGAACCTATTTGGAGACAAGAGTTGAGATATATGAATAAGCAGTGCTTGTAGAGTTTTTTAAGTTAGGGATAGCATTTAAAATCTTATCACTGATAAGATCAGGAGCCAGTTTGGCAGAAGTAAAAAACAGATGATCAGCATTGAGTGAAGTGGATGAGTTGGTCAGAAGTGTTCAGAATAGTTTGAACTGGGGGTAAGCGGTTTAATGGAAGCCTATTTAAATAGTAGTCAAGTAGGGACATGTTGAGAGAGTGAATTAGAGTCACTGCAATGTCATGAGTCAAGAAGTGATGTATGTTTTAGATACTCCAGAGGTCGAGGTGGCGAAATTTGGTAAGTGATTAAACTATGAGATGAAGGAACGGTCTGAGTCAAGTGTGCGACTTGAGATGTTGGGCTGTATGTGCAGTTGTAGGTTAGAGGTGGAGGAAGATGTGGGAATACCTTATAATTATTGGATATATTAATGTTTAGATAGTAGAAGGCATCCAGGAGGAGATGTTAGAAAGTCATATCATGACATAGTTAGTAGGGATGGGTAGTTGGGGAGAGGAGCATCACTTGGTGACACAGAAACAGGATGGAAAGTATAAACTAAATTTAAAACAGATTTATTTAAACTGTTTTGATAAATGGATACACCTTATTTTAAAAATTGTATTTACTCCCTTCCTTGTTGTAGTCATGTTATATTTTATTAATAATAATAACAACAACAACAACAACATATAGCACCATTCTCCTAGTTAGGCTCAAAACACTTTAAAATTCTTCCATACATATTGTGTTACTCAAAGGCTTGGGTAAACAACATTTTGAGTGTCTTTTTAAAGATATCCGATCATGAGGAGTTACAAAAAATGTTATGAAGGAAGTTCCTTAGAACTGGAGCTTACATTTATTTAAAGCACCCAAGCATTCTTTAAATAAAACCGTCAGAGCATTTTTTTAGCTTTACTTATAACTAGCTACTTGTCCGTCAAAAACTATGGGGCAATAAAATTTGAAGCCATGGGAATGCTGTTTGACACATAATTGAAACCATTTTGTAGCCTCTCCTGTCGTGTACTTTTGAGAGAGATATATATTTCTATGTATATGTAGTTAAGTAATAATGAATGATTTCTTAAATCAATTAAAATACTTGAATTATTTATAACTGATATATGCAGCGAGCAATAGGCTAACAATCTGTTTGTATTTTGTGTCTGCATAGAATATACAGTTTGAGTGTTGGTGCCCTGCTTCTAAAGTGTAATGAATGTTCCAAGTGTGCATTCTAAATAGGCTGCGTGTGCGAGGTAAAGCCATTGGTTTATTGTGTAAAGACGGGATTGTATAGTCCTAATGTGATTAATTTGGTACGCGTCTCGTGAGCATTTTCCGGCTTTTGTAATAGGGTATCTTGAAGGTCATAGTGTGATGTGTAAAGTGCTACGCGTTTTGCAGTGTTTTGAGTGGTCCGTGGTCATGTAGTCTCATTTTAAATTTTTTTCGGCAGCCATATTTTTCTTTGCTTAGGGGATTTTTGAGTGGCGAAAATCGTCAAGTTAAATTCGCGTTCCACCTCACTCACAGACGTCCTGGCTGTTGCCCCATGCTGTCTGTGATGTTTTTGTAATTTTTCTGGGGTGTATTTAGTGTGTTTTTCAGTTTTTTTGGTTGGCTGCTAATCTCAAAACCTTTTTTTTTCGAAGTCCCGCGTCTCATATTTTTTTTTCTAAGTCCTGCGTAATGGCTCACCTTGCTGTGCGAGGCTCGCATCGGCTAAGTGCTACGGTTTAATGGCTTGCTAAGTCCTAAGCGTTAACAGCTTGCCTCGTTTTCGCAAGGCTCACAAGCGATGAGCACCTGTGGCGCTCATGGCCTAACTCGTACGCACCTTGCAAAGCGTGATAGCGTCTCGCAGTTTGACAACTATTATATGTGACTAGCGTATTGCCCGTCAAAAAATGACGGCAATGAGATGTGTATGTTTTTAAAGTTGTTTAGTTATTAATATACATATGGAATTGTAAGGTAGCTAATGTTGTTTTGTGTGTACTACTGAAATATAGAATTCAAATTAATAAATGAATATACGTATTTTTATGCATTGTGTTGAAGAGCTGGCATTCTGTGTTGATGTTGCTGCAGCATTAGTGGTGTGGAGGTGCTGTGTAAGCGTGATGAACGTGTGCAGTGTAATAGTGTGCGTGTGCGAGCCGAAACCGTTAACGTAGCTGTGTACTTTCGCATTATCCTAAAATGGCGGATAATGTGTGGTATGCGTCTTAGCGGATGATCCGTCCGTCGTTTAATGGTGGGTAATGTGTGGTATGCATCTTAGCGGATTATCGGTACGTGTTTTCCGTGGTTATAGTGCTGTAGCCTCGTTTTCGTTTTGTTCGTCCGCCATTTTTTCTGCGGCGCTCATTGCCAAAGTACTACGGTTTAACGGCGCACCTCGCTGCGCGAGGCTCGCCGGGCGATGAACGCCCGCTAAAGTACTACGGCTTAACAGTAAATATGGTAAAATGGTCAAATGACGGTCAATAAATATTAAATGTTGTGAAATTTGTTTGCCACACAACATGACACTACATTTGTCCCTTTTTTTTTTTCTTAAAATAAATACACATTTTTTTTTTTTTACTTTTTATTTTTGTAACTTTCAACTTATATTTCATCAAATGCGTTGTTTTAGGCGGGAAATCCGATGTTGCGCAAGACAAAGGCTTTAAATCTGTGTTAATGCGTAAATCTGTAATTGCGTTTCGTAAAATGTACTCGCTACTGTCTTTTTACTCATTGCGCGGGTAATCCGCATCCTTTATCTCGTTGTTTTTCAAACACATACGTCTGTGGCTGTGTTTTACGCAGTTCGTAGTAGTATAGCCTCGTTTTCATTTTTTTCGGCGGCCATTTTTTTTCTCGCTTAGCCGATTTTTGATCTTTGTAACTCATCTAAATCGATGTAAATTGGAGTTCCAACTCACTCCCAGACATCCTGCCTGGTTCCCCATGCTGTAAGTGACCTTTTTTTTATTTTTTAGTATGTATTTAGTGTTTTTTTTTATTGTTTTGGTTTCGCCGCTTATCTCGTAATTTTTTTCATCTCGTATTTTTTTTCTCAGTGATACGGTTTAACGGCTCGCCAGCAATGAGCGCCTGCGGCGCTCATTGCCAGAGTGCTACATTATAAGGGCTCGCCTCGCTGTGCGAGGCTTGCCGGGCGGTGAGCGCCTGCGGCTCTCATTGCAAAGTCATACAATCAGCGAAGTGGTACGTTTTAACGGCTCGCCTCGCTGTGCGAGGCTCGCCGGGCAAAGAGCACCTGCGGCACTCATCGCTAAGTTATACGCACTACGCAACGCAGCGTGACGACGAATCGTAGTTAGACAATTATAATATGTGATTGGTATTAAGGCACACAGTAATGGTTGAGGTGGCGATGCAAAATAGCTACCTCATCGAGAATGAGAGCTTAAAAGGCCTTTGGTGTCATCCAAACTGCTCATCAGATATGGACAGAGCAAAGAAAATTATTTAAAAATGCACACACAGTTTTTTTTTTCTAAATAACACTTATCTTTGTATTTAAATGTGCTTCTAATGTTCCATATAGCCAGCCTCTAGTATCCTGCATTAGTAATGAACAGTGATGTGTAGCAGCTGCAGCTAATAGGCCATGTACTATGTGGTACACTGGAATCTATGGAGCTGGCTCTGTCAGTTAGACCCTCCCAGCATGTTCAAAACAGTGGTGAAGCCACTGCTTGAGGTTGTCCTAGACTCTCATTCCCCAGAGACTGATTGGAGGAGGCATACTTATTCTGTGTCATACTATACAGTACACTGTGTCTTACAGCTGTACCCACATACTCACCTTGCTGTACATTTCTCTGCCTGTTTCCTACAAAGCAACTGTTGCTGCAATTAATAAGGTCTTGCAAATTAAATGTAATTAACAGAATAAAGTGTTAGTATTTGCATTTTCACAGCAATATGTATTTAGAGACATTTGAGGACCTTCACATGTAAAGAGTAGTGATACTGTACAGAGAGATTCAGATAAATGTGTGTAAGACACAAGCAGGCAGATATAGAAGAACAATATGGGATAGTTGGGAGGAATGTTATGAGATGTAAGACTCGAGGCAATGGAAACATGACATTTTCTTAATTAGATAACTCATCTAATAAAGCATCATGTTCAAATATGCAAAGCCTATTTTTATATATTTTAATGAGATCTAACTGATACTGAAAGGCAATCTACACAAAATTTGTGTTCCTTTAAATGACAACTTTAGTTTTGTAAAATATTCATATGCTTATGAAGTATGTAACAAAATAATAACAATTAGTAGGTATGCAAGGCAGGAACATAAATAATTTTAGAGAAAACCTTAGAAGATTCTGGTTGTATCATGTGGAATTCCATTTTAGATTGCTAGTACTCTTGTCAGTATAAGAAGTATTAACCACATATTTTCTTTATCTCCAAGATGTTATACGTATAGTTTAAAAATAGACTGAACTCTTGACTGAGTCTCTTTTGGCCCACCTAAAAAACCTGGTGTTTTAAAAAAAAAAATCAATTTTCTAGGAGGAGGTCCTGCACCAACTAATAACTTCTGCTGCGCTTTTCTGGCTTAAATAGTATTTTTTTATGGTTTTTGATTAGCTAATTTATTTTTCAGTCAAACAGAATCAAGTTAAAGATTTTATTCTCATTTATGAATGGGTAATTGTCTATCCAATCAGAATTAAGGGGTTAATTTTACATGTCACCAAGGTCCTTACTGTGGCAAGGGGTTAACTTCAGGTGCCAAGGTGTTAAGGGGTTCATTTTAAATACTACAGAGATCCTTACAGGAACTCCATGGCATAGGGGTTAACTTTAGATGCCATATTAGGTGCCATGGAGGGGATTATAAGAACTCAGTGGTGGGGTGGGCTAATATTTAGCTGCCACAGAGTTATTTTTAGGATGTCAATGGCAGGGGGTACATTTTTGGTGCCATGGTGGGTCTATAGGGATTCCCATGGTTACATTTAATTGGGTGATCCCTGGGGATAGCACATGGAATAAAGGAATCACTAGGGTTCCCCTTCCTCACAGCATGTGTGAAGGGGGAATCCCTAGGTTTTCCCTGGTTTATAGGGGTATTTGGGGGAATTCCAGGGATGCCTGGGCTTATAGGGTCATGGGTGATATACAGAAGGGTTATAAACCCCATTCCTATCCCCTAACTTAGAGCACCTCATTTACGTAAGGCTCATACATGGTAGGTGCCTGTGGTCAGTAAAGCAGCTGACAATTAAAACTAATTTTTACCCATCCATCCCCTCATAATAATTGTTCCCATGTATCCCAAGCTGCTGTCGGTAGCAATAACCCCCTAACATGCAGTGGGTCTTAGTGCTTTGCTCCTGCTTTACTTGTAGTAACACCATTTGTTTAAATGTAATATGTGGACCTTTAAAGGGATATGGAAGGATTCCGGATTTTACTAGGTATATAATATATCTATGTATTTATTTACTTTGTTTTATTAAGATGCACTTAAAAGCTTTTTTTTTTACTGCCTAAAATCATACAAATAGACAGTGTATGGATTTGCCCATTGCAGTGTGTGATGACCCACGGGCCAGGTGCACACCCAAAACCTTCCTGTTTACAGCTACAGGAACATCCTTAGATTGTTTGGGTTCTGGTAATTTTAGCACCCAGCTTGCGTCTTCAGGTCAGGAACAGATCAGAATATTAGGAGCAAAGGGACAGGATAGGATATAAGTCTATTTAAAGTAGAACCCAGGTAGTGGTAGCAAAGTACCAAAAGTGATTTAGCTCAGGAAGCCTTAGCCCAAGAATAACACTCACACAATAATTATGTAACTCAAAACTGGAACTGATTTATTGAGGAAAATGCACGGATATTTTTACAAAATAAACCCTTGGGGAACAGCCCACAGCACAATAAACAGAGTGATGACCATTTTTAAATTCCCTGCCTATGTTTATAATACCAATCAGTAATGGTGAACCACTCTGCAATCGGAGTAATTTGCTACTTAGGTGGCCAGGTTGCTGGTAACCATAACTTGTGAAAAGGGAAACAGTGAAAGGGGAAGGGAATGAATGAGAAACCGGTTAAAAATGGGGTCACCACATGGTGGGAAGTAAAGCATGTTCTTTGGTGTAGGCACATATCAAAACATTTGGGCACAGTAATGTTAGTCTGTACAGTAATCCTTATTCCACAATAATATACATATAGGGAAGGTTATAGTACAGGGCTGGTACAGTAATAATAAAACAGTATACAAAAAGCAACTTGTACTGTTTCTATTAGTACAACATCACTGAATGAAGCCTATGTAGTAAAACAGATGTTTTAATACTGTTCAAAAATTCTAGAATCTTGGGATTCAGGCAAATACTAACATTTCTCTTCTGCATGAATGCAATGACACTCACCAACAGTTGACTCTCCTTCTCGGGGTGCCTTCAAGTGTAGTAGTCTAAAATAGTCTACAGCCGCAGAGTGTTTGGACCTGGGTGTGACATAAAACAAGCAAACAAATCAGAGAGTGCAAGCCCCCAACTGTAGTTAAAAACACTTATTATACAAAGCTGGACTATATAGCCCCCAACCAAACATTAATAGCCCTCATTACACCAAGCAGGACCATATAAGCCCCAACCGGATCTTAAAAACCCACATTACACCAGACGGGACCATATAGGTCCCAACTGGATCTTTCAAACCTTAAAATAACAAGAGGGACCATATAGGCCCAAACTGGACCTTAAAAACCCACATTACACCAAGCGGGACCATATAGGCCCCAACCGTACCTTTAAAACCTTAAAATACCAAGCAGGACTATATAGGCCAAAACTGTACCTAAAAAGAATCTTAAAATATCAAGCAGGACTATATAGGCCCCAATCGGACCTTAAAAACACACATTACAGCAAGTGGGACCATATAGGCCCCAACCGGACCTTAAAAACCCACACTACACCAAACAGGACCATATAGGCCCCTCCGGATTGTTAAAACCTTAAATTACCAATAGGGACCATATAGGCCCAAACCGGACCTTAAAAACCCACATTACACCAAGCGGGACCATATAGGCCCCAACCGAACCTTTAAAACCTTAAAATACCAAGCAGGACCATATAGGCCCAAACCGGACCTTACAAACCCACATTACACCAAGCGGGAAAATAAAGGACCCAACAGGAGCTTGAAAATCCACATTACGGGACCTTATAGGCCAAAACTGTACCTAAAAAAAACTTAAAATATCAAGTGGAACTCATATTGCGATGAGCGCCTTTGGCAATCACTGTGAGCCTCTATCCGCAATGAGCGACTTTGGAGCTCATTGTGGGCCTCTCCCTTCTTCCTCTGTGTTTCCTCCTCCCTCCTCTGTGTCTCTTCCTCCCCTCTCCCCCTCCTCTGTGTCTCTTTGCCCCCTCTCCCCCACCTCTGTGTCTCTTTGCCCCCGCCCCCCTCCTCTGTGTCTCTTCCCCCTCTCCCTCCTCCTGTGTCTCTTCTTCCCCTCCTCTGTATCTCTTCCCCCCTCCTCTGTGTCTCTTCACCCCCTTCTGTGTCTCCTACCCTCTCCCCCTCCTCTGTATCTCTTCCCCCTCCTCTGTGTCTCTTCCCCCTCCTCTGTGTCTCTTCCCCCTCCTCTGTATCTCTTCCCCCTCTCCCCCTCCTCTGTGTCTCTTTGCCCCCTCTCCCCCTCCTCTGTGTCTCCCCCTCCCCGCTCCTGTGTCTCTTCCCCCCTCCTCTGTGTCTCTGCCCCTCTTCCCCCTACCCTGTATCTCTTCCCTCCCTCTCCCCCTCCTGTGTCTCTTCCCTCCTCCTCTGTGTCCCTCCCCCCTCCCCTCCTCTATATCTCTTCCCCCTCTCCCCCACCTCTGTGCCTCTTCCCCCCTCCCTCCATTGGGTTTCCTTCCTCCCATCTCCCTCTCCTGTGTCTCTCCCCCCCTCCTCTGTGTCTCTCCCCCTCCTCTCCCTCCCCTGTGTCTCTTCCACCCCTCTGTGTCTCCCCCCTCTCCCTCCCCTGTGTCTCTAGTAATACCATTTAATGAACAAGAGAAGCACCCATCATATATAAGAATTGGGTAGTTGCTGGTGCTGCAGTGGTGGTGCAGTGGGTTAGAGCACAGACGCTTCCACAGCTATTGACCTGGGTTCTAATCCAAGTCAGTTCCACTGGAGAAAGATCTGGCAACTCACTCCAGTATCACTGCCTGTGCAAACTACTTGGTAGATAAGATCACCACCGGAGATCAGTCAGTAAAAAGAGTGGGGCGTGTTTGAGATAATTGTCTTTATATAAAGCCTTCCTGATGTTATTTTCATAACAATAACCTCATAGGATTGGTGGCATTCAGAGCAGCCTGCAGCACTGATTAGTTCTTGCTGCAAGCTGCCAGCCAAATTGATACAATTGTAGCAGAGTGAACCAACTTGGAGCCTACAGCCTGACTCTCACACAGTAATATGATCTAGCATGCTGTACTAGAGAGACAGACCAGGCAAGGGGGAAGGCACACAAAGGGTTCATTTAAAGTGATAGAAGCATATTTTTAACAAAATCATCGGAAAGAAGACATGACAGCTGATATACAGATGTAATTAAATTATCTTATCTATATAAATTTAAAATACAATATTAAAGTGATTGATCATTTTTGGGGGGGCGCCTGCCCATTTCCCCTATGCACCAGCTGGCCCTGGTTATGATCACATATATAGTTGTGAGCATGCAAGCCCGCTCGAGCCGTTGATTACGCTTGCGGGCTCGCGAAGCGAGGACCGTAGTTGCTGGCATGGAGCGTTGAAGGCACTCCTTGCCAGCCACTGCGGCCCGCGCTAATTGCAGGACTCGCAATGAGGTCCTCAGGACTTTGACCCGCACATCTCTCACCCACGGCTGCTCTCAGCTCCTCCCTCTTGCTATTCCTTCCTAACTCCCCTAACTTCCTGTACTGTCTGACCCAAATCCATTCTCTCTCTTTCTTTCAGTGCAAATTCACTCTGGTTTAAGGCCTACTACATCTGTGAGATACTCAGAACTGCATTCACAACACCTCAGCAGGTATGGAGGAGACTATGGAAACTGTGCCATCCCTGGAGCCAATAGGTTTATTAATATCACTACTGTATGCATGTTATTATATCTTGGCAGATAGAAATATTTCTGACTTTTGTTTTCAATTTTTAACTGTTTCCTATACCCTGCTTTGCCGTCCCAACCTTCCACCCATCCTTCCTCCATTTATGGCTGGCATAATTACCTCAAATCTTCTCCCCCTCCTTATATACCTTCATTCTATGGTCTCTCTCCCATTCCTTCCTAACTCCCCTATCTTCCTGTACTGTCTGACCCAAATCCATTCTCTATCTCTTTCTTTCAATGCAAATTCACTCTGGTTTAAGGCCTACTACATCTGTGAGATACTCAGAATATTGCCCTCCCTCCCCCTCACCCCAACTCAGATTAAATTTATAAAGCCATGGAAAACACCTGACTTCCTACTTGCAGATATATCATCTCAACACTAGGGGTCAGCCAACATACTAGTCTTTCACCTCAGATCCCTCCCCTCTCCCTCTAAAATAAAACTCTTTCTATCTTTCACTTGCTTCCTGGCCCTTGCTATTCCTTATTTGTTACTCTTCCCCAGTTCTCTGCCCTTTAATTCCCTTTAGATTGTAAGCAGCGAGTTTCCAGTCTTGTAGGGTGCTTTGGGATAAAGCACTTTCTGCTAAGATTCTAAGCTCAAAACAGGGCCCTTTAACTTTTGAATTTTGTTAAACGTGTATTTCCCCTGTTCTTATCCCCTGTACAGCGCTACAGAATATGTTGGCGCGATACAAATAAAAGATAATAATAATAATAAAATTGTCCAAGCACCTCACACACCGTGCCGGAATTGTATTCCTGCTGGGGCCGGAAGTCACCCTTCAGGAGCCCGTACTACCTTTCCAGCCTGCACCATGCACAGTCCCATCCTGCACCGAAAGAGCCTGGGGAGACACCGGGACACATGATGGGGACTGAGGTGCGAGACAGAGACAGCCTGGGGACAGAGAGAGACAGCCTGTATGGTCAGAGAGAGAGAGACAGGAGGGACCGGGGGACAATGCGCCGCCGGGGCTCGCGATGAGTTGTTGTAATCCTGCTCTGACTGAAACGCATGCTCGCCGCTCTTAACTCCTCCCCCACCACTCTTAACTCCTCCCCTATCGGTCTTAACTCCTCCCTTGTTGTGCTTAACTCATCCCCCGGCTGCTCTCAACATCTCCCCCCAGCTGCTCTCAACTCCTCCCCCCTGCTGCTCTCAACTCCTCCCTGGGGAGGGACCGGTAGACATGCTGGGGACTGAGGTGGAGACAGCCTGGAGGGAAAGAGAGACAAGAGGGACAGAGAGACAGGAGGGACACAGATAGAGAGACGGGAGGGACACAGACAGAGAGACGGGAGGGACACAGACAGAGAGACGGGAGGGACACAGACAGAGAGACACAGGAGGGACAAAGACACAGAGAGAGAGTTACAGGAGTAACACAGATAGAGAGAGACAGGAGGGACACAGATAGAGAGGCAGGAAGGACACAGACAGAGAGACAGGAGGGACACAGACAGAGAGACAGGAGGGACACAGATAGACAGGAGAGACACAGACAGAGAGACAGGAGGGACACAGACAGAGAGAGACAGGAGGGACACAGACAGAGAGAGACAGGAGGGACACAGACAGAGAGAGAGAGTGACATGAGTAACACAGAGAGAGTCAGGAGGGACACAGATAGAGAGACAGGAGGGACACAGACAGAGAGACAGGAGGGACACAGATAGACAGGAGGGACACAGATGGAGAGACAGGAGAGACACAGACAGAGACAGGAGGGGCACAGACAGAGAGAGACAGGAGGGACACAGATAGAGAGAGACAGGAGGGACACATATAGAGAGACAGGAGGGACACAGATAGAGAGACAGGAGGGATACAGATAGAGAGACAGGAGGGACACAGACAGAGAGACAGGAGGGACACAGACAGAGAGACAGGAGGGACAAGGATAGAGAGACAGGAGGGACACAGATAGAGAGACAGAAGAGACACAGACAGAGAGACAGGAGGGACACAGACAGAGACAGGAGGGACACAGACAGAGAGAGAGAGTGACAGGAGTAACACAGAGAGAGTCAGGAGGGACACAGATAGAGAGAGACAGGAGGGACACAGATAGAGAGAGACAGGAGAGACACAGATCGAGAGAGACAGGAGGGTCACAGATAGAGAGAGACAGGAGGGACACAGACATGGAGACAGGAGAGACACAGATAGAGAGAGACAGGAGGGACACAGACCGAGAGAGACAGGAGGGACACAGACCAAGAGAGACAGGAGTGACACAGACCAAGAGACAGGAGGGACACAGATAGAGAGAGACAGGAGGGACACAGACAGAGAGAGACAGAAGGGACACAGAGAGAGGGAGACAGGAGGGACAGAGAGAGACAGGACGGACAGAGAGAGACAGGAGGGACACGGATAGAGAGACAGGAGGGACATGGATAGAGAGACAGGAGGTACACAGAGAGAGAGAGAGAGACAGGAGGTACACAGAGAGAGAGAGAGAGACAGGAGGTACATAGAGAGAGAGACAGGAGGGACACAGACAGAGAGAGAGACACAGGAGGGACACAGACAGAGAGAGACAGAAAATACATAGATAGAGAGACGGGAGAGACGCAGATAGAGAGACAGGAGGGACACAGATAGAGAGAGACAGGAGGGACACAGATAGAGAGACAGGAGGGACACATATAGAGAGACAGGAGGGACAGAGAGAGAGAGAGAGGAGGGACAGAGAGAGAGACAGGAGGGACAGAGAGAGAGAGACAGGAGGGACACACACACATAGAGAGACAGAAAATACATAGATAGAGAGATGGGAGAGACGCAGATAGAGAGACAGGAGGGACACAGATAGAGAGAGACAGGAGGGACACAGGTTGAGAGAGACAGGAGGGACACAGATAGAGAGACAGGAGGGACACATATAGAGAGACAGGAGGGACAGAGAGAGAGAGAGGAGGGACACAGAGAGAGAGAGAGGAGGGACACAGAGAGAGACAGTAGGGACACAGCGAGAGAGAGAGACAGGAGGGACACACAGAGAGAGAGACAGGAGAGACACACAGAGAGAGAGACAGGAGGGACAGAGAGAGAGAGACAGGAGGGACAGAGAGAGAGAGAGACAGGAGGGACACATAGAGAGAGAGAGAGACAGGAGGGACACAGGTAGAGAGAGACAGGAGGGACACAGATAGAGAGACAGGAGGGACACATATAGAGAGATAGGAGGGACAGAGAGAGAGAGAGGAGGGACACAGAGAGAGAGAGAGAGAGGAGGGACACAGAGAGAGACAGTAGGGACACAGCGAGAGAGAGAGACAGGAGGGACACACAGAGAGAGAGACAGGAGAGACACACAGAGAGAGAGACAGGAGGGACACAGAGAGAGAGACAGGAGGGACAGAGAGAGAGAGAGACAGGAGGGACACAGAGAGAGAGACAGGAGGGACACATAGAGAGAGAGAGACAGGAGAGACACAGGCAGAGAGAAGAGACAGGAGAGACACAGAGTGGGACAGGAGAGACACAGGGAGACAGGAGGGACAGAGACAGGAGGGACAGAGACAGGAGGGACACAGACAGAGATAGCGAGACAGAAGGGACACAGACAGAGATAGAGAGACAGGAGGGACAGAGAGAGAGAGAGAAACATGAGGCACAGAGAGCGAGATAGAGACAGGAGGGACACAGAGAGAGGCAGGAGGGACAGAGAGAGAGACATAAGGGACACAGACACAGAGAGAGAGAGACATGAGAGAGAGACACAGAGAGAGAGAGAGAGAGAGACAGGAAGGAGGGACAGAGAGAGAGAGAGACAGGAAGGAGGGACAGAGAGAGAGAGAGAGGAAGGAGGGACAGAGAGACAGACAGGAAGGAGGGACAGAGAGATGAAAAAAGTGGAGTGGAAGAGACAGGGGAAGGGAGAGCAGGGTGGAAGAGACAAGAGAAGGGAGAGCAGGGTGGAAGAGACAAGGGAAGGGAGAGCAGGGTGGAAGAGACAAGGGAAGTGAGAGCAGGGTGGAAGAGGGAAGGGAGAGGGGTGGAAGAGACAGGGGAGGGAGAGGGGGGAAAAGGAACAGGGTAGGGAGAGGGGTGGAAGAGACACAGGAAAGGGAGATGGGGGAAGAGACACAGGGAGGAAGAGAAGGGAAAAGAAATGGGAGGGAGGGAAGAGACACAGGGGAGGGGGAGAGGGGTTGAAGAGACACAGGAGGGAGAAAGGGGAAAGGGGACACATGGGAGGGAGAGGGTGGAAGAGATACAGGGGTGGAGAGGGGGGAAGAGACACATGAGGGAGAGGCTCGCAATGAGAGGCCCATGATGAGCTTCAAAGGTGCTTAGTAAAGTAGAGGGGGGAGTGGCTCTCATTGAGCGCCTACTGTCACGTAGAGGGGGGAAAAGGTAGAGGGGGAGAGGCTCGCAATTTGTGGCAAACACCATTGCCAGGCTTCAAATTTTATTGCCGTCATTTTTGACGGGCAAGTCGCTAGTACTAATATAGTATTAATATTGTTATATTTTGTTACAAATACTTTAAGGAGGTTACCTGTTATATTATGCATTAACGCTATCTAATCAACTAATTGCGAATTAGTCTTATTTGACAGTATAGACTTTTTCACGTTTTGGAGGTCTTTTCTCCCAGAGGGTAAGTAGGGGGTCCTCAAACCTCCGCTACTAACGAGACAAACTTGGGCCAAAGTTTAATGTAAGTAGATTCCCATTATCATTTATGTATTTTTTGGCTATCAATCTCACCCCCTTTTTTCTGGTATTATTCATTACTGCAACATTGTTGAGTTTATGAACTTTAAAGCATTATTTACTTTGACAAAAGAATACAGTGTGGTGGCTCAGGTGTATAGTTTAAGACCAAAATGCAAATGTATAGATTAGGGTGCACCTTAGGATAAACTTGATATAGACAAAAAGAGAGAAAAGATCCTATTTTAGGGCACACCTAATAATCCTTGTCTTAGAAAGAAGAGAATAAACTATACAGTAAAACTTAGCTTTTAATAATAATAATTATTAAAATCCATATTAAAATATATACACATAGGTGGCAGAGAGATGGCAGAACTATGAAATTGGTAGAGATATTATATCTAAATAGAGAAATATGTGCTTGGTGTACTGGCCATAAACAATAGAAAAAGTGCTAGTGTTGTCACAAAAAAAGTGACTGTAGTGCAAATAAAGTGCTGAATATATAAAGTGCAAAGTGCTATAATTGGTATAGCATACAGTTGTATGCTATACACTAATAATAAGTGCAAAGATTAGTATGTGGCATATGGCAAGTGATATAGGTACAGAGGATTCTATTATCCTGTATGCTGGATTTCTGAAGGAACACAGTGACAAGTATTGAGTGTAGGATGCTTCAATATTGCTGTGACTTTGAGTAGCACCCCACTATATTGAATATCAAATGCACTGTTCTTAAGGGACTGCAGTATACGTTGATCAAATATTGCCTAAATTGGTCTCAATAATTGCTGCATAAGTCACCTATATCCATCTATAAATGCATAAGACTTCCTTCAATGTTAGAGTGTGCTGAATAGCATAACTTTTAGAATCAATGGAGGGACTTTAGTCTATGGGCCTGAAATGAGAACCGTCATAACTCTACCAAAAATAGCCTCAATATTATCCCAATGATATCGGGCGTTTCTTGTCAGGATCCTTCTATAGGTAGCTATGCCTTCCTAAATATTGGCTAGATAGCTTCTATCTGAAGCACAAGGAAGGGGCTTTAATCTATGGGTCTGAGAAGAAAAAACGCCTGCTCTCTGCCTAACACGCCGTGGTCTAGACGCTTCAAAATGACGTCATAGACCCGCGACTGCGTCCCTACGTGAACCCGACGTACGTTTCTTGAGTTTTGTCAAGGGTTCACTACAGTCTTATATTTCCACTTATAATTACTTTTATTATATATTTTCAACATTTATTTATTTTTTCAACTGGCCTACCTGTGTGATATCTACATGAAGGTTAAATGTATTTAACAATTAAATTGGAGACTGTGAAATCAGACTATAAAGTTTTATAATTTAATTTAGGTGTTGTTTGAAAGATAATCAATAAAAGTTAAATTTGTATTAACATTTTTTGAGATCTATGACTATGCTTGTACAATATATATTTAAACGTGGCAGGTAATAGAGATCATATTCTTGTTCTAATTGATTTTACATGTATGTATATATAATACATCAATAACACAAGGGTTTATACTAACCTGTTTACCACTCAAAATGTCCTCGTATTGCATTTTAAAGAAAAATGGTTAACTTAAGCTAAAATTACTTTGAAACTTAAATCCTGTCACACCTAGAATCAGCATTATTCCCAATTTTGCTCACCTTTGGAGATTTTTTTCCAAAGAGAATTTACCTGACCCTAGACATGGAGATTCTGATTTATGTGTGTAAGAGACCTTACATCCTTATACACTAAGCTCTGTGTCCATATTTAAGCTGCTCTTCTTCTGCTCACTCTGCATGTCAATCAAGAGTGAGGAATCATGCTATTGAGGGTGTGCCATCATAGGATGACTGAAGAAGTACAGAAGGAATTGACACAGGGTGCGTGGTTCTCAAAAAGCTGGAAGCAACTGTACGGGAAACTGATGAAAAGGAAACCGGTACACCCAAAAATGACACAGGCTGCATCAATCTTGGTTGGAACAGATCAGATATTTAATGGTTTTTGACCTGCTCAGTCTTGCTCGAGCAAGGATTTGGTTTGAGCATGTGCTTTCTTAGTGATATCTGCCATTTGTTATTGAATTTTATTTACTAAATTCCGTTGCAAAGAGAAAACACCTAGTAAAGATATCAACACTTATTTTCCTTATATATCTACTCTGGTGCTAGGTTCTGTGATTAATTGACAATTTAAAAATAATTTTAGATTAGAATCCCAGTTTCCACTCCTGCACTCAGAGTACTCTAAAACATAACTTTTATTTGTCATTTATTAAAAAGAGTCATGTGGATCTTCATTTTATCTTAGATGTGACAAACATACCACATGAGAAAAAACATTATTAAAAACACAAGGATTGTATATCCCAAGAGGAATGGTAGTTTTTTAGTGCTATTCACTGATCCCCTTGCAACCTTGCTAATTAGAAAAATATATTATAGATTTTTTCAACCTAAGAAATAACTATGGGTTGATTTTCTTATTCCTGGCCTTGTGCCTTAGGAAATGTCTACTCTATTAACTCTACTTGTATTTATAAATAATTTTGTTATTACCTCCAAGCTTTTGATAGTTATCTAACTAAACCTCCTCATATTGGTCTGTTTGTGATCTACAATTCTGCAATATCTTAAGCTTGGAAGAACATGTTTTTTCTTTTTACAAACAGTACAACTAAAGAGTGGAGTAGACAAAATAAGGACTAAGGTCCCTACTGGGGAACCCCAGTCAGTCCTGACTTGTTTCGAATCTCTCTTCATCAAAGACTGAGTTGCCCACATGCAAAGCAGCTATTTATGGTTTTTCTAACCAATCAGTGAAAATCATATAACTTGTGTGCTAAAATATCTCATTGGTGGGTATCCATCATGGGTTTCAACATGAATAAATGTCAGTACTTGAGGATTTCATAGGCAAGGATTATGATTAGAGATGTCGCGAATAGTTAGCCAGCGGACTGTTCCCGGCGAACATAGCATTGAGCGTTATTTTTTATGTAACTTTGGAAGTTTTCAAAACATTTGTCTAATTTTGAACATTATAAACAGGAACATAGTAAATACATTTTGTAACATAATGTTGAATTAAAAGTATTAACATTTGAATGTAAAAACAGTTTAACTTCAAATTAATCAGTATTAACATGCAATTTGTATCAGAATAATTGTTAAGTTTAATATACATTGAATGTAGAGGAAGGCATACAGTAAAAACTCTCCTTAAACCGTAACTAATGAAAGTAATTCCTTACTGACCACATAAACTGGCGATAAACATTAATGTAGGTAGTAATCTTAAGATAACAGAGAATATTTACATTGTGACTTAAAAGGTGCTTGAGCTCTTAACATGAACTTTGTAATATGTTGAATGAAATAACTTGAAAATATTGTTTTTAAACTTGTAACATTAGAAACATTAACATAGTGACTTAACATTTTAACATAATTTTTCATAGAAATGCAAGGCAAGTATTTTGTGAGGCGAATTATCCATAAACATGACTTCCATTAATTATGACTGAATTAAACAACAAATTGTTATGTATTTTTGAATGTTTTTCCAAAATGTTTGCATGGCTTTAGTTTGTATCCTGCAAAGTTATAGTACTTCATAGTAGACTATGTTTTTAGTAAAAATACGTCCATCGTCTAATAAATCACCTTGACTTTCATTTTTTTCAATGTAAACTTTAATAGCCTGTGGATTTTTGCACTGTGACAATGCAACGTACAATTGACCATGTGCAAATACTGGTTCTTCCAAAAAAATACCCACAGATTTGAAAGTTTGACCTTGTGATTTATTAATGGTCATGGCAAATGCCATAATAATGGGAAATTGTCTTCTTTGAAGTATAAAAGGGAGACTACTTTCACTTGGTGCTAAATCTATTCTTGGTATGAAAACTCTCTCTCCTTTATGGGTCCCAGTTAAAATTTCAGCATCTATAAAATGGTCCCTTAATTGTTGAACAATTAATCTTGTGCCATTGCATAGGCCTTTTTTGGGGTTCATATTTCGCAGTAACATGATAATTGCACCTTTCTTTAGCTGCAAAATATGTGGTGGCATTCCAGAAGGAGTTAGAGAGTTTATGAATTCAGTCGAAAAGTTAGCCTGACTTTCATTGTCATCAGCAAGTACAGAATCAGCACTGTGATAATTTCTTTGTGGTGCATTAATTTTTTTTAAGATTTCATTATTGAGGATTAATGCATCTTTATTTTTACACGTCAGTATGACTTGGTTGGCAAGCTCGGAATATTCTTCGTTATTGATGCTCCCTTCAAATATAGCCGATATAATATCTTGTTGACAAATCATCTGAGGTGGGATCTCTACAGTGTCGTCAGCTAAATGTAGTATTTTTTCTGTTCTGCCTTCTCCAATTTTAATAAGCCAATCATTGAAATCATTTTGTCCTTCTGATCTCATATTTTGTTGCAGTTGAAGATGGGTAAAATGTTTCCATACTGTGCTTGACTTGATACAGGTTTCGATAATGTCAGTTCGATTTCCATGTACAACAACAGGTAATGTTTGTCTAAAATCGCCACCCAACAACATTACCTTTCCACCAAATGGAAAAATATTATCCATGACTTCACGAAGCAAACGGTCAATACATTGGAGGGCATAGCATGACATCATTATGGCCTCATCTATTATAATTAATTTACATTTCTTAAATTTCTTTGCTTGTAAGGATGTCATGCGAATATCTGACACAGAATTTTCTAAAATAGGCACTGGCAGTTTAAATCCACTATGAACAGTTCTTCCACCTTCTAATAAAAGTGCAGCAATTCCAGTAGTGGCAAACGCCATTGCTATTTGTCCTTGTGCTCGTACTGAACTCATTAATAAATTGTACAAATAGGTTTTTCCTGATCCGCCAGGTCCATCCAGATAGAAATAACGCTCTGTCACCATGTCATCATCTATTGCATTTTTAATGGCATGAAATGCTTCCAATTGTAGTGTATTTAAAGTTGCAAGTCTTTCTTGTGTTCTTTCTGCTTGTAGTTGAATGTCATAGTCTTCAAAGTTTATGTCATCTATAAGACCTGGATCAGGCAAATTAAAACTTGCACAACTTAATCCATGAGTTAAAAATACTTCTTGGATTTCCATTAACGCTTTTAAGTGTGCAATGGGTTCATTGTATCGTCGCATAAAGTCTTCAGCCATATTACCTTTAAAAGTCTCCCACAAAGCTAATGCATTTGGAGCATTTGAGAAGATACAAATAAAAGCAAATTGTTCTCTCATCTGTCGTGGCATTTGACATTGTGCTGCTTCTTCTAAACATCTTTCCCACTCTGTATCATCAGCGAGTAAGTTTCTATGTCTTGCAGCTAAATGGAAGGATTCATATACAATGTCATTAACAGTTCTTAATTGTTCAAAACTTTGTGCTCCTGGAACATTTAAAAGTAATATCCGTAAGCAAAAACGTTCAACATCTCTTGGACTGACTGTGTAAATTCGTGGAATTATTTTATTGCCTCTGGTTTTTCTTGCTCTCCATAATCCATTCACAAAAACATAGTGATATGGAATTTCAATATATAAGTATTGTGTTGCTTGAGCATCATTTGAATTTAATGCAAACCATGCAGTTAGTGTAGTGTGACGATCTTCACTTTGGGCCAATGCATTCATTTCATTTCCAGCATGGAAATAGACTAAATGTCGTTGTGGCAAATGTACTGCTAATCTATATACTGCATGTGATCTATCATGCATTTCAAATTTTAAAAGCCGCCACATAGCTTCTGGTGCACTGACATAGCGAGCATCTACATGAGATGCAAGTTCATCATGTATTAACTCACTACATTCAGGGTTGTCTGCACTTTTGACGACTACAGTAGCTGCATCATAGCCTTTGTAAATATATTTGTAGACATATTTAATGGATTTGATGGAAGTGCAGGCTTCTACGTTGATGTGGGCGTTGTACTTGTACATATACACATTATATACTACTACTACTAATAATAATAATGCACAAGAGCATGCCCAGGCGGTACATCTACACATTATATAGTAATAATAATAAGAATAATAATAAAGCACAAGACCTACCCTGTGTCTCCCCCCCACTCCCCCCATGTGTCTCTCTCCCCCCCTCCCCTGTGTCTCCCCCCCCACTCCCTCCCATGTGTCTCTCTCCCCCCCTCTCCCCTGTGTCTCTCCCACCCTTCCCTGTGTCTCTACCCCCTCTCCCTTCTCCAGTGTTTCTTTCCTCCCTCTCCTGTGTCTTTTCCCCCTTCCCTCTTCCCTGTGTCACTCCCCCCTCCCCTGTGTCTCTACCCCCTCTCCCTTCCCGTGTTTCTTTCCCCCCTCCCCTGTGTCTTTCCCCCCTTCCCTCTCCCCTGTGTCTCTACCCCCTCTCCCCTGTGTCTCTACCCCCTCTTCTGTGTCTTTACCCCCTTTCCTCTCCCCGGTGTCTCCTCACCACTCCCTCCCATTAGTCTCTTCCCCCCTCTCCCCTGTGTCTCTACCCCCCACTCTCTCCTGTGTCTCTCCCCCCTCCCATGTGTCTCTTCCCCTCACCTCTCCCCTACCCTGTTTCTCTTCCCCCCTCTGCCCTGTGTCTTCCTCCCCCTCTCCACTGTGTCTTCCTCCCCCTCTCCCCTCTCCTGTGTCTTCCTCTCCCTCTCCCCTGTGTTTCCTCCCCCTCTCCCCTCCCCTGTTAGCTTCTATACGCATACATACATATGATAAGAAATCCTGGGGGGGGGGGGGGGTTACCCCTTACCCCCCCCCCCCCCAGTTCCAACACCCATGTGTACTGTATAATATTGTATTGCATTATGTTATATTATATCACTAGCGACTTGCCTGGCACAAATGACGGGGCAATAAAGTTTGAAGCCATGGCAATGCTGTTTGCCACACAATGTGATGCTTTTTATACTCTGAGGACCTTCGGCGCTCATTGTGAGCCTCTTCCCTCGTGTCCTTCATGTTTCGTGCCTTGCAACGATCAATCTTCGGCTCTCATCGCAAAGACAGATATATAAGTAAAGTGTTAAATATATAATTTTTTTTGTGCAGTGTAAATTGAAAAATGTATTCAGTTCTCAGAGCATAATAAAGTGATTTTTTTTTTTTGTCGCTTAGCCGATTTACAAGTGCCAACTGGGGAAGACGTTGCAGATATCACATATATAGTTGTGAGCAGGCGGGTTGTTGCTAACGCTGCGGGCTTGCGAAGCGAGGGCCAGAGTTGCTGGCAAGGAGCGCCGAAGGCTCCCACGTCGGCTGCAATGAGCCACAGGCGGGACTTACACCATCAAATTTACGGACTTAGAAAAAAAAACATTACGAGTTCTCAAAAATACGACCTTAACGCCCGAACCCCGCGCACTTAAAAACATTAAAAACACAATAGATACATACAACAAACACATAAAAAGCTTACCCACAGCAATTCGGGCACCGAGGACCTCTGCAAGTGAAGTTACACCTCCATTTAAGTCCAAATTCATGAGTTTAGACACCCGAAAATCACCTAAGTGAGAGAAAAAATGGCCGTTGAAAATAAGCAAACGAGGCTACAGGACCCTAAACACGCGAAACACATACGGATTTTCCTAAAAAGCCGTACAAGGACGCTAAATCATCCACACCCGCGTACCACATACACATTCCCCGCCATTTTACAACACTAACTTACACAATGCGGAAGTGGAACATGAAAACAGATTGTCAGCTCTTCAGCACAATGCTTCCTGCATTTTTACTTACAAATAGGTAAAGTATATTCATTTAGTAATTATTTCATTAGCATACAAAAATACATATACACAAAAAAAACATTATCACATTAAACATAAAAGCCATTCACTGCGCGCCTCACAACGAGCGCCAACGCTGCTCATAGCACACAAAGCCTTGCAATAAGCGCAAAAAACACATCACCGCCGACCAAAGAATAACAGCAAAAGCGCCTGTCAGAAAAAAAATACAACCAACAGCCTCGCAATGAGCGCCGAAGGATCTCCGACCGCCAACAAAATGAATGTCTCGTCCAAACACCATTACCTGCCTTACAATCTTATTGCCGCCATTTTTTGACGGGCAAGTCGCTAGTAAATATATAAAGATCAAGATAATAAAAGTATCAGGAAATGTAACACAAAGATGCACGCGCGTCTGAATAATACGACAAATACGGATTTTTGTCATAAATGATATGATCACAGTATTGGGTCATAAACCCTAAACACTGGAATCTGTTACATACAATTTACTGATGATGTCATTAATGGGCTTCAAGGGGGGGGGTCTCTTTTCATACTTTTTGAGCGGTGCAAATCCAACATACGCAGAGCGGAAACGCCACATCTGTGGGACACACACAAAGGGGTTCACTTTGGGAGAAAAAACAAACAAATATGAAATATTTAATAATCATATTTTGATGTTACCAACAGATAAGGAAACGAAACTGAGGTTATTATATCTAATAGTAGCAAGCCTGGGAGTACTTGGAGTAATAATACTGCAGCAAAAGGTCAGGACTAATGTCACCTATAGACCCCCAGACAGATAAAGGTCAGTACTAATGTCCCTCTATAGACCCCCAGTCAGATAAAGGTCATTACTAAGGTCCCTCTATAGACACCCAGTCAGATAAAGGTCAGTACTAATGTCACCTATAGACCCCCAGTCATATAAAGGTTAGTACTAATGTCCCTCCATAGACCCCCAGTCAGATAAAGGTCATTACTAATGTCCCTCTATAGACACCCAGTCAGATAAAGGTCAGTACTAATGTCCCTCTATAGACCCCCAGTCATATAAAGGTCAGTACTAATGTCACTCTATAGACCCCCAGTCAGATAAAGGTCAGTACTAATGTCCCTCTATAGACACCCAGTCAGATAAAGGTCATTACTAATGTCCCTCTATAAACACCCAGTCAGATAAAGGTCAGTACTAATGTCCCTCTATAGACCCCCAGTCATATAAAGGTCAGTACTAATGTCACTCTATAGACACCCAGTCAGATAAAGGTCAGTACTAATGTCCCTCTATAGACACCCAGTCAGATAAAGGTCAGTACTAATGTCCCTCTATAGACACCCAGTCAGATAAAGGTCAGTACTAATGTCCCTCTATAGACCCCCAGTCATATAAAGGTCAGTACTAATGTCACTCTATAGACACCCAGTCAGATAAAGGTCAGTACTAATATCCCTCTATAGACACCCAGTCAGATAAAGGTCAGTACTAATGTCCATCTATAGACACCCAGTCAGATAAAGGTCAGTACTAATGTCCCTCCATAGACCCCCAGTCATATAAAGGTCAGTACTAATGTCCCTCTATAGACCCCCAGTCATATAAAGGTCAGTACTAATGTCCCTCTATAGACCCCCAGTCATATAACGGTCAGTACTAATGTCCCTCTATAGACCCCCAGTCATATAAAGGTCAGTACTAATGTCACTCTATAGACCCCCAGACAGATAAAGTTTTGAAATGTTTCTTGGATAGCATTGGGGCTAAAGGAGGTTTGGCCATCAGGTAGTCTAAAGATACCGTATATTATGTTCTCTCTTGGGGGGTAAAGATACTAATAATTCCTCCAATAAAGTTTTTTTATGTGGGCAAGGTCCCTTGTTAGCCCATTGGGTTATCTGTTAAAAAGAGTGGTGCAGAGACTGTGGGGGCTGTTAGCCTCCTTGTCCCCGTGTGGCCGTTTAGAATCCCTGCTACTGCATGTTTCAGATTTATTAAGGTGTAATTGTACAGCGTTTGACTCAAGTAGCTGCCTGTGCTGGGTCAGTTTGGCTTAATTGCTGGGCCCTTTTCCTGCCAAGATGGCGACCGTCAGTCCATGGGCCTCTATGTCCCCTTCACTACCTTTGTCCCCGCTTGTGTGCTTATTTGGGATGGCCCCCCTTTATATCTCCGGCCCGTGGCCTTGTAAGGGTCGCCCCCTCAATCTCTGAGTGTGGATATGCAGGGATGGGGCGTTGAATCAGGCCTACCTTATTCTCTGCTTGCTGCAAGATCAACAATACCTAATTTTTCAGGCATGTGTACATGCCTAATTTTTCTGGCCTCTGGTGCTGCACTGTGGCTTTAACATCCAAACCTAAAAAAAAGGCACATAACAGGGATTAAACTGATAGAAGTAGTACTACTTAACACACCACTCATATGTGGTGTAACAGTAGTGTACATTTAAAACAAAAAAAAAATTGTACTCTAATAGATTGCATAGCAGTTAGTTGTCTGCATGCGTGTGTGTCAGACCTACAGCGTCTACTCTACCAACTTCTGCAAGTGCACAGTGCCACTCATATCTGTTGTCACAGTAGCTTGCACGCATAGTACCGATCTGTCAAAACCTGTAATGATGAATGAGGTCTAGAGTAGCCTGGTTCCCTTATCCGCTACAGGTTGAGACCTAATGTTTGGGTGACTCCAGACCAACACAGGAGTACAAGCAGCACACAAACTCAAAGCCGCCATCCTCCTCCTGGAGCAGCATCATAAGCCACTTCAACCACTGCTGTCCTCCTTGCCCCCTCTCAACCATCCGCCACTCCGTCTCTCGCCTTGAGCAGTTCCTGCTCATCTGCCCATAGTCAGGTGCCTGTAAAGGACATGTTTGAGCGTAAGAAGCTAATGTCACAAAGTGCCCCAAAATTGAAGTGATATGACCAACAAAGCATCTTTTTCCATCTCCTGGTTCTAAAAATCCAGGCCTTATACACGCCCCCTGATAGGTGACGTAACAAGTATTAAACTGATAAGAGTAGTACTTACAAACACGCCACTCCCATCTGGTGGCACCTTTGACTGCACGTGCCGTGCCCCAAAATTGAAGTGATACGACCAACAAAGCATCTTTTTCCATCTCCTGGTTCTAAAAATCCAGGCCTTATACACGCCCCCTGATACACGCCCCCTGATAGGTGACCTAACAAGTATTAAACTGATAAGAGTAGTACTTACAAACACGCCACTCCTATCTGGTGGCACCTTTGACTGCACGTGCCGTGCCCCAAAATTGAAGTGATACGACCAACAAAGCATCTTTTTCCATCTCCTGGTTCTAAAAATCCAGGCCTTATACACGCCCCCTGATAGGTGACGTAAAAAGTATTAAACTGATAAGAGTAGTACTTACAAACACGCCACTCCTATCTGGTGGCACCTTTGACTGCACGTGCCATGCCCCAAAATTGAAGTGATACGACCAACAAAGCCTCTTTTTCCATCTCCTGGTTCTAAAAATCCAGGCCTTATACACGCCCCCTGATAGGTGACGTAACAAGTATTAAACTGATAAGAGTAGTACTTACAAACATGCCACTCCTATCTGGTGGCACCTTTGACTGCACCTGCCGTGCCCCAAAATTGAAGTGATACGACCAATAAAGCATCTTTTTCCATCTCCTGGTTCTAAAAATCCAGGCCTTATACACGCCCCCTGATAGGTGACGTAACAAGTATTAAACTGATAAGAGTAGTACTTACAAACACGCCACTCCTATCTGGTGGCACCTTTGACTGCACGTGCCGTGCCCCAAAATTGAAGTGATACGACCAACAAAGCATCTTTTTCCATCTCCTGGTTCTAAAAATCCAGGCCTTATACACGCCCCCTGATAGGTGACGTAAAATGTATTAAACTGATAAGAGTAGTACTTACAAACACGCCACTCCTATCTGGTGGCACCTTTGACTGCACGTGCCATGCCCCAAAATTGAAGTGATACGACCAACAAAGCCTCTTTTTCCATCTCCTGGTTCTAAAATTCCAGGCCTTATACACGCCCCCTGATAGGTGACGTAACAAGTATTAAACTGATAAGAGTAGTACTTACAAACATGCCACTCCTATCTGGTGGCACCTTTGACTGCACGTGCCATGCCCCAAGATAGAAGTGATACGACCAACAAAGCATCTTTTTCCATCTCCTGGTTCTAAAAATCCAGGCCTTATACACGCCCCCTGATAGGTGACGTAACAAGTATTAAACTGATAAGAGTAGTACTTACAAACACGCCACTCCTATCTGGTGGCACCTTTGACTGCACGTGCCGTGCCCCAAAATTGAAGTGATACGACCAACAAAGCATCTTTTTCCATCTCCTGGTTCTAAAAATCCAGGCCTTTTACACGCCCCCTGATAGGTGACATAACAAGTATTAAACTGATAAGAGTAGTACTTACAAACACGCCACTCCTATCTGGTGGCACCTTTGACTGCACGTGCCGTGCCACAAAATTGAAGTGATACGACCAACAAAGCATCTTTTTCCATCTCCTGGTTCTAAAAATCTAGTCCTTATACACGCCCCCTGATAGGTGACGTAACAAGTATTAAACTGATAAGAGTAGTACTTACAAACACGCCACTCCTATCTGGTGGCACCTTTGACTGCACGTGCCGTGCCCCAAAATTGAAGTGATACGACCAACAAAGCATCTTTTTCCATCTCCTGGTTCTAAAAATCCAGGCCTTATACACGCCCCCTGATAGGTGATGTAACAAGTATTAAACTGATAAGAGTAGTACTTACAAACACGCCACTCCCATCTGGTGGCACCTTTGACTGCACGTGCCGTGCCCCAAAATTGAAGTGATACGACCACCAAAGCATCTTTTTCCATCTCCTGGTTCTAAAAATCCAGGCCTTATACACGCCCCCTGATAGGTGACGTAACAAGTATTAAACTGGTAAGAGTAGTACTTACAAACACGCCACTCCTATCTGGTGGCACCTTTGACTGCACGTGCCGTGCCCCAAAATTGAAGTGATACGACCACCAAAGCATCTTTTTCCATCTCCTGGTTCTAAAAATCCAGGCCTTATACACGCCCCCTGATAGGTGACGTAACAAGTATTAAACTGGTAAGAGTAGTACTTACAAACACGCCACTCCTATCTGGTGGCACCTTTGACTGCACGTGCCATGCCCCAAAATTGAAGTGATACGACCAATAAAGCATCTTTTTCCATCTCCTGGTTCTAAAAATCCAGGCCTTATACACGCCCACTGATAGGTGACGTAACAAGTATTAAACTGATAAGAGTAGAACTACTTAACACACATTATAATAATGCAGAGAGAGGCAACGCAGTGAGAGGAGTCTGAAGAAGAGGAGTCAGAGGAGGAAGGTGCCTTTGAGGAGGTGGAAGACCAAACACAGCAGGCGTCCCAGGGGGCTTGTTGTCACCTTTCGGGGACCCTTGGTGGCTGGGTGGAGGAAGAGACCTTCAATGACATCAGTGAGGACAAGGAACGGGACATGGCTAGCTTGGTATCCAACCTTGTGCAAATGGGGAGTTTGCGGTTGTGCAAATGGACTGTTTGCGGTTGTTTGCGGTGCGTTAAACGGGGAGTTTGGTCTGTCACTGTGAAGCGGGCCTAACCCTTACACTACCTGATCGATACAACATCATACCTGATGTTTTAAAGCACGTTATTCCAAACAATTTAGGAATGTTAGGTAATTTATGCCCTTTATGGCTTAAAACCAGACTCTGCATCAACTATGTAATTTTCCATGGGAGTTTTGCCATGGATCCCCCTCCGGCATGCCACAGTCCAGGTGTTAGTCCCGTTGAAACAACTTTCCCATCACTATTGTGGCCAGAAAGAGTCCCTGTGGGTTTTAAAATTCGCCTGCCCATTGAAGTCTATGGCGGTTCGCCGATGTTCGCCGGTTCGCGAACATTTGCAGCGGTTCGCGTTCACGGTTCGCGAACCGAAAATTTTATGTTCGCGACATCACTAATTATGATATATTTTCATAATGTATCAACCAGTTATGATGTAATGGTCTGGGGATTGACATAATGTAAATGCTCATCTTGCTGATATTGTCTGACTGTGACAGTATGGACTTGTCTCATTATACCCATATGGATTATTTGTAATAACTTATTAACATCAATAGGACATCAAACATGTTAGTGTGCCTTTCATGGCAACATAATTAATCCTTAATGGGCATCAACTACATGTGATATTTATATTGCAGCCGAGTTACAGCGCCATTGCGGTGTGATGTAAGCCATATCAGTATTGTATATTGGGGTATGTAGTAAGTGGGTTTGGCTGAAGATATATGTTAAAGAGGTAGGGGTTCGTGTTAGAGAGGGTATGGGGTATAGGGTATATTGGATAGGAAATATTTAAGGCATATGATATGTGATAGAAAGTTTAATAATATGGGGGTATATAGAGTGCTTAACGTGGGGTAGAGTATGTGATTGCTTAATGTGAATTTACTTCTATACTCTCTTATTTGCAGAAAACCAAAAGCACTGTTTATTGGACCTGTTGGTTAGTTTACATAGCATTGTAAACATTTGGGCAAGAAACACAGGAGTATATATATCCATTGTTGCAGTGTTTACATATGTTCTATCACTTTATTGCAGTTGTTATATCACTTTATTTCTACTTTATTTCTATTTCTAGCGAATTGCACGTCAAACAATGACGGCAATGAAATTGTAAGTGAGCTAATGCTGTTTGGTGTATAATAATAAAATAAATAATACATTAATAAAGTAATATACTTTACCTTTTTTCAAGTAATATATTGAGGAAGCATTCTGTTGAAGAGCTGGCAATCTGTTTTGATGTTGCTGCAGCATTAGTGCTGTGGAGCTGCTGTGTAAGCGTGATGAATGCGGCCAGCAGCAATGAAACCAGCAGAACACAGACTTACAGAAGGTCTGCACAACAGAATCTTACAATTATAACTATACTGTGAACCTAAAGTCTTCACTTAAAATTGATTTGTTAAGTGAAAATTCAGCCAAGATCCAGTCTTCCTGCTCGTCTGACCAGAAGCACCAAAGACAAAGATGCCTCTCCAACTCTTGGTTGGTATGTTCAGTCAGACCATTAGTTGAGGGTGGTATCCAGAAGAATAAACCAAACAAATCTGTAATACCATAAAGGTTTTCCAGAATGGTGAATTTTTGTCTATGAGAGAATCTCAGTGGGAAGGCCATGGAGCCAAAAGATCTCCTTAAGGAACAAAGTCCGAGGCAGCTGGCAATTTTGGTCTTATAATCAGACCGGCAATGCAGCAGACAGATATTGCAGTAAAAGACATTCAAAGCAGGTCCTCATAAGCAGACTGAGAACAAAAGGCATGAGCAACACACAGGTAGTGGCTAATACTGGAACTGAGTAGTTGGTGCCGTATTAACGGACAGACAGAAACAGCAGCGAGCAGCAGTGAAAACACTATAGCACAGACTCACAGTAAGATACTGCTTGACAGTGTCTTACAACTGGCACTTTACAGTGAACTCTTGTCAGTGACTAGGGGACAGATTTATGACACATGGGAGCAGACCCATCTTTCCTAGGTCTCCATCGAGGCCTACTCAGCCATACACCTGATACCAAAATTCTTTGGACATAATTGCATTTAGTCTCATTTATTATTGAATGAAAAATAAAAACATTTCTATAAAAGTTTACAGTATATAAGTAACATTGCATGAAACAAAGGTATCCTCTACAGTTTTGTTTAGATTCATGTCTTTATACCTTTAGCCCTGACGGTTTGTCAATTGTCACATCTGCAAAGTAAAGGATCACTAAAGTTTCATATTTGTAGTGGTATATAATCACATAAAAAAAAAAACAAGAATATATAGTCTAGTGTATACTATTTTGCTTTAATGATAATATTTTGTCTTTGTTTCCAGCAAAATTTAAAACAATAGATTCAGAAACAATAGATTCAGAAGGTGTTCAATCAGTTCAGTTAAAAGAAGAATGAAGAATAAGCTCCCATAGGATAACCCCCCCACCCCCTCCACAAAATTACATGCAGACTAGCTATCTAAGATACAGTGCCTTGCAAATGTATTCACCCCCATGACCTTTTACCTGTTTTGTAACATTACAGCCTTAACTTCAATGCTTTGTTAATCTGAATTTTATGTGATGGATCAGAACACAATAGTCTAAGGGCCTCATTCTATTATCGGCCGCAGCCGCTGCGGGGTCGCAAGGACCGGCCGCAAGCTTTACGGCTATTCTATTCCCCTCCGGCTGGGGCTTCCGGCAGGCTTGCGGCCGGTGCCTTGCTATCTCTTGCGGCCGCTCGCGCCGGAGGAAAGCCTTTGATCTAAAACGGCCGCAAGAGTTTCGGCCGCAAGAAAGCCCCGGTTGCTATTCTATTGCTCCGGGAACCCTGTCTGCAAGGCTAAAAACGAGCCGCAGCTTACTTGCAGCAAACAGGTCCCGCTAGCACCAATTAAGCACATAAAATAGCTCAAATAAAGCCATCCTGCACTTTGCGGAGTCTATAAAGTGATATTCGGTGTTAGCAAAAATAGCACATAATTACCCTATACTCAAATCCGTAAAATAATTTATTTTTAATATACGTAAAATATACATGTAAAAAGTCCATAGGGCTTGGAGCACCTCAGACACGCCCACGCCGCAGCCGGAAAATAAACAGTTAATTTGAACTCGGGTTTGGGCTAATGTGCAAGCTTGAGAGTGGGTTACTTTTAATCCTCATGTCCCCCAATATGATCCCTTACTATTTACAGAGCTGTACAGTGCAGGCTTGAATTTATTTTTTTGTTTTTAGACTTCACAGCTTACGGCCGGTTTCAAGATATGCGGCCGGCCGTAAGGGGAGATCCTTGCGGGGCCGTATAATAGAATCGCGAGTTAACAGAACCCCTGCAAGGAATCGCAGCCTTACGGACGATTTACAGCCGATAATAGAATGAGGCCCTAAGTTGGAGAAGTGAAATGAGAAAAATATATACATAAAACTATTTTTTAGAAATACTGTAGAAAACAGAAAATTGGCATGTGTGTATGTGTTCACCCCCTTTGTTATGAAGCTTGGGTGCAACTAATTACCTTCAGAAGTCACATAATTAGTGAAATGATGTCCACCTGTTTGCAATCTAAGTGTCACATGATCTGTCATTACATATACACACCTTTTTTGAAAGGCCCCAGTGGCTGAAACACCTAGGCAAGAGGCACCACTAACCAAACACTGCCACGAAGACCAATGAACTTTCCAAACAAATAAGGGACAATGTTGTTGAGAAGTAAAAGTCAGGGTTAGGTTATAAAGAAATATCCAAATATTTGATGATCCCAAGGAGCACCATTAAATCTATCATAACCAAATGGAAAGAACATGGTACAACAGCAAACCTGCCCAGAGACGGCTGCCCACCAAAACTCACGGATCGGGCAAGGAGGGAATTAATCAGACAGGCAGCACAGAGACCTAAGGTAACCCTGGAGGAGCTGCAGAGTTCCACAGCAGAGACTGGAGTATCTGTACATAGGATAACAATAAGCTGTACGCTCCATAGAGTTGGGCTTTATGGCAGAGTGGCCAGAAGAAAGCCATTACTTACAGCAAAATGGCACTTTTTGAGTTTTCGAAAAGGCATGTGGGAGACTCCCAAAATGTATGGAGGAAGGTGCATTGATCTGATGAGACTAAAATGTAACTTTTCGGCCATCCAAGTAAATGCTATGTCTGGCACAAACTCAACACATCACATCACCCAAAGTGAAACATGGTGATGGCAGCATCATGCTGTGGGGATGTTTTTCAGCAGCCGGGACTGGGAAACTGGTCAGAGTTGAGGGAAAGATGAATGTGCTAAATACAGGGATATTCTTGAGCAAACCCTGTACCAATCTGTGCGTGATTTGAGGCTAGGATGGAGGTTCACCTTTCAGTAGGACAATGACCCCAAACACACTGCTAAAGCAACACTTGAGTGGTTTAAGGGGAAACATGTAAATGTATTGGAATGGCCTAGTCAAAGCCCAGACCTCAAGCTGATAATGGGAAACATGCTTTGAGAAAGTAAAATAAATAATACAGTCTTTAATTTATCATGCATTATATGTAATTATCTTGAGAATGTTGATGACAATTATGCTGTTAAATTATCTATGCCATACGTGGTGTCATTAATGGTGAGTTAAAGGCACACTTTTTGGAATTTTTTATGTTTATAAATGTTTCATGTTTATAAATGTTTCAGCTAGGTTTATTTAATATATTGTATCCTCTGTCATATAACATTTTCACTCGCTTACTTCTATGAAGCTAACAACTAACAGTCTGACAGATTTTGGAACCATTCTCTTCAATTACATAGTTACATAGTAATTTAGTTTGAAAAATGACTTTAGTCCATCAAGTTCAACCTTTTTTGATCTCCTCTGATCTGCAATATGCAGATTTATTGTTAATTGATCCAGAGGAATGCAAACAGAAAAAAAACATTAGTGAAACTTAGCCAATTGTCTCAACAGGGAAAAAATATATAAAATTCCTTCCTGACCCCAGATACTCTTGATCGGATTCATCCCTGGATCAATGCTCCCTCTCTATTTATCCAGGAAAGCCCTTAATGCCCTTTTTATTTAAAAATATATCCAATCCCTTTTTAAAATTTTCTATCAAATCCACTGTCACCCCCTCCTCTGGTAGAGAATTCCACAGATTAACCACCCTTACTGTGAAGAACCCTTCTCTTTCTTTAAGGTGAAATCTTTTTACTTCTAATCGCAAAGGATGTCCCCTTGTCAGTTGAAAACCACTTGGCACAAAAAGTTCCCTTGACAAAGCCTTGTATTGACCCTGGATATATTTATATAAGATAATCATATCCCCTCTTAGATGCCTTTTTTCTAGAGTAAATAAGTTTAATTTGGTTAGTCTTTCTTCATAACTTAGCCCCTCCATCCCCTTTATTAGCTTTGTTGCCCTTCTCTGTACTATTTCCAGCTATAAAATGTCCTTTTTATGTAGTGGTGCCTAAAATTGTACTCCATATTCCAAATGAAAGTGTGCTGGGATTTGTATAGTGGGAGAATTATATTTGCTTCACTTGCTTCTATACCCTTCTTAATACATGCTAATATTTTACTTGCCTTTGCAGATGCTGCAGGCATTGAGCACTGTTTCCTAGGCGGTTGTCCACAAGTACACACAAATCCCTTTCAATATCTGATACCCCTAGGTTTGCTCCATTATGATTATAAATTGCATGATTATTTTTCCTTCCCAGATGCATAACTTTACATTTATTCGTATTAAATCTCATCTGCCACTTAGATGCCCATTCCTCTAATTTATGCAAATCATCATTTTCTGATTAATCTACCTTGCAAAACTTTGTGTCATCAGCAAAAATGGAGACACCACACTCAAATCCCACTTCCAAATAATTAATAAATACAGTGGATATAAAAAGTCTACACACCCCTGTTAAAATGTCAGGTTTCTGTGCCGTAAAGAAATAAGACAAAGATATATAATTTCAGAACTTTTTCCACCTTTAATGTGACCTATAAACTTTACAACTCAATTAAAAAACAAACAGAAATCTTTTAGGTAGAGGGAAGAAAAAATATAAAAATAAAATAATATGGTTGCATAAGTATGCACACCCTTAAACTAATACTTTGTTGAAGCACCTTTTGATTTTTTTACAGCACTTAGTCTTTTTGGGTATGAGTCTATCAGCATGGCACATATTGACTTGGCAAGATTTGCCCACTCTTCTTTGCAAAAACACTCAAAATCTGTCAAATTGCAAGGGCGTCTCCTGTGCACAGCCCTGTTCAGACCACCCCACAGATTTTCAATCTGATTCAGGTCTGGGCTCTGGCTGGGACATTCCAAAACTTTAATCTTCTTCTGATGAATCCATTCCTTTGTTGATTTGGATGTATGCTTTGGGTCGTTGTCATGCTGAAAGATGAAGTTCCTCTTCATGTTCAGCTTTCTAGCAGAAGCCTGAAGGTTTTGTGCCAATATTGACTGGTATTTGGAACTGTTCATAATTCCCTCTATCTTAACTAAGGCCCCAGTTCCAGCTGAAGAAAAACAGCCCCAAAGCATGATCTTGCCACCACCATGCTTCACTGTGGGTATGGTGTTCTTTTGGTGATGTGCAGTGTTGTTTTTGTGCCAAACATATCTTTTGGAATTATGGCCAAAAAGTTCAACCTTGGTTTCATCAGACCATAACACCTTTTCCCACATGCTTTTGGGAGACTTCAGATGTGATTTAGCAAAATGTAGCCTGGCTTGGATGTTTTTCTTTGTAAGAAAAGGCTTTCATCTTGCCACTCTACCCCATAGCCCAGACATATGAAGAATACAGGAGATTGTTGTCACATATACGACACAGCCAGTACTTGCCAAATATTCCTGCAGCTCCTTTAATGTTGCTGTAGGCCTCTTGGTAGCCTCCCAGACCAGTTTTCTTCTCGTCTTTTCATCAATTTTGGAGGGAGCTCCAGTTCTTTGTAATGTCACTGTTGTGCCATATTTTCTCCACTTGATGATGACTGTCTTCACTGTGTTCCATGGTATATCTAATGCCTTGGAAATTCTTTTGTACCCTTCTCCTGACTGATACCTTTTAAGAATTAGATCCCTCTGATGCTTTGGAAGCTCTCTGTGGACCATGGCTTTTGCTGTGGGATGCGACTAAGAAAATTTCAGGAAAGACCAACTAGAGCAGCTGAACTTTATTTGGGGTTAATCAGAGGCACTTTAAATGATGGCAGGTGTATGCTGACTCCTATTTAACACGATTTGGAATTTGATTGCTTAATTTTGAACACAGCTACATCCCCAGTTATAAGAGGATGTGCAGACTTATGCAACAACATTATTTTTCTTTTTTCTTTTTCTTCCCTCTACCTAAAAGATTTCAGTTTGTTTTTCAATTGAGTTGTACAGTTTATAGGTCACATTAAAGGTGGAAAAAGTTCTGAAATGATTTATCTTTGTCTCATTTTTTTACAGCACAGAAACCTGACATTTTAACATGGGTGTGTAGACTTTTTATATCCACTGTATGCTAAAAAGGAGGGGACCTAATACTGATCCCTGAGGAACCCCACGTACCACATTAGTCCAATCCGAGTATGTTCCATTTACCACAACCCTTTGCTTCCTGTCTTTTAGCCAGCTCTTAATCCATAAGCAAATATTCTTGGCAATTCATGTATTCCTTAGTTTGCTCAATAGTCTCCCATGTGGCATTGTATTAAAAGCCTTTGCGAAATCCAAATAGACTACATCCACTGAGTTGCCTTGATCCAAGTTCCTACTAACCTCCTCATAGAAACTAATTAGGTTTGTTTGACATGAACTATCCTTCATAAATCCATGTTGGCTCCTACTTATAATCCTGTTTGAATAGACATATTCTTGTATATTATCCCTTATTAACCCTCTAAAAGCTTTCCCACTACCGAATACCCCCCAATCATCTGGCAGAGACCCTGTGTTGAGTAACTCTTGAACAATTAGATATAATGGTTTTGCTATTACAGAGCCCAGTTCCCTCAGTACCCTTGGATGTATTCCTTCAGGACTCAGGGCTTTATTAACATTTATTTTTTCTAACCTCTTTTGGATTTCTTCCTGCGTTAACCAGTTATTTGGTGAAGGTAGTGTAGCCCCATTATGTTGCAGTGACCCAACCACTGGTACCTCCCTTGTGTAAACTGAAGAAAAGAACCTATTTAGCTCATCTGCCTTTTCCTGGTCACTAATTATCAGACGGCCTGTGTCACATTGTTATGTTCCTACAGCTTCCTTCCCTGGCCTTCTTCCCATTAATATATTTAAAAAAATATTTTCGGGTTAGTCTTACTCTCCTTTGGAAATAACTTTTCATTTTCGATTTTAGCAAGTCTAATAACCCTTTTGCAAGCCTTGTGGATTTCCTTGTACTTACGTAACGCAGTCTATGTCCCCTCTTGTTTGTATAATTTAGTTTTTTACTCCTCATCTTCATCTTTAATTCATTGTTAAGCCACATGGGTTGTTATTTACTCCTTCTACTTTTATTTCCACATGGTATATGGTGATAAGTATGTTTATTTAGTAAGGATTTGAACATTGTACATTCTTTGTGTTGTGCCATCTTTCCTATCTGTGACCTGACAATGCCCCTGACTAAGACCATACATAAAATGTATGACAAACCCCCCCAAAAAAGGGACAGGATAACCATAGCACGTTTTCTCCAGGTCCCCTATACTAGTTTGATCAATAACAGTAGCCAGCCCCTAAAATATAGCATGAACACTGATGATATGCTATTTCTTGCCATCCAAACCAGTGGGGGAGAAAGAGGCAGCAGAATTGGACAATATACAGCTAAAATTCCCAAAGGGTACCTGAGGGCTTTGCTGTATTGTTTAATAGTGAAAATTCAAAAAAATATATGTCAGTGTAATTAAAACAGGCATTTATATTACCAGAATATGATACCCATATAATCAGTGTTCAAACATTATTCCCCTTTTACACACGCTATGAAATCACATAATTATAGTACTAAGATTATTAGGGGCACAGTCTATGGTACAATACATCCCAATAAAAATAGACCTTGGAACAGATGAATTTTATAAATGTACTTCCACCTCATTTATCCTAAAATCTGACACTACCCCCCATGGAGTACACACTCCAATAAGAGAGAGGATATTTATACCACTATTGGTTAATCACCTCCTTGGAGGATAATAATTTTGCCAGCTGGAATTCCCATGCAGACGATTTACATTGTATTGACTAGGAATAAACCCTGTAACAATGTTAATTGACCCCTCCTATCAGGGGATCTTGCAGGGAATGGTAAACCAGTTTGCCTCCCTGACTTTACCGGTGCCATTGCACGGTATAGGAGTAATTGTTTTTCAAAAGGTTTTGTTCACTGTTATGAACAAAACCCCTTATTTTTTCTATTCCATTGTCAATTGGCTCCTCTGAACTGGACTCCACTTACTCCTGACTGGTGCTTGTTGGGAACCCAGGCACCGCTCTGTCTCCTTTCCCCCGTCAAACCTCTTTGATTGTAAGAATGAGGGTCTTTCCATCACACCAACCCAATCTATAAAATGACGACAATAGACTTTACATTTTTGACCCATAATGTGAATGGCTTCAATTCTCCCTTCAAGAGGAGGAAAGCATTTATTTTCTATAAAAGCAAAAAGCCTACCATAATATTCCTCCAGAAAACCCACTTCTCACACAGTAATATCCTTTCAGACCTACATAAAGATTATCACAGATTTTTCTCCATGAGTCAATCCTACAAAAAAGCAGGAGTGGCTATTCTTTTACATAAGAATTTCCCCTTCAACTTGACTCTAAAAAAATGAGGGTAGTTATATCCTACTGATGGGAACAATTCTTTGAATTAACATTTCCTTAGTCTCGATTTATTCCCCAACCTCCTTTCCCCATAAATCTCTAATTAAAATACTAAGATACCTTGAAGGCCAATATTTGGGGAAACTAATAACTGGAGGAGATTTCAATTTAGCCTTTAATCCTGGATAGATCCAGAAACTTAACAAACTATTGGTTTTCCAATAAATTACGGCAAATAAACATATTACTCAAAAAGTTAGACCTAGTTGACGTCTGGAGGGGCCATAATCCTAATAAGAAATAATTCCCATATTATTCCCCGTCCCATGCACATATTCTCGTATTGACACTATTCTCATAAGCTCTTCCCTCTTTGATAGCTCAGACAGGGCAAACATACTTTGTCCATGGGTCCCAATCTTAGCTTACCCTATTCTTGGAAGCTAAATTAACTATTCTTATCGAACCCCTTATTCATAGATCAACTAACTAAAAATTTGGAGTTATTTTTTTAATCCAATTTTACACAAGATGCAAAGCCAGGGTTGATTTGGGTGGCTCAAAAAGCCTTAATTTGAGGCACTTGCATCAAATTGACGGATACCTCCAAAAGAAATACTCGACGAAAAGAACTAGACCTAACTAAAGAATTGGAGATACTAGAGAAACAAAGCCAGCAGAAGCCCTCAACCCCTATTCGCCATCGAATAGAAAAAGTTAGACTTGGGCTAGACAGCATTCTTTCAGATAGGATGGAAAAGGTACTCAGGCGAACTAGACATTTGTTTTACTCCAAGGCAAATAAGCAAGATACACTGGTAGCTAATAGACTCAAATCGAAATATTCACAAACAAGGATTTCCCAAATAAAAACACCCTCAAGTTCGACTACAGTTAGCCAAAACGAAATTCAAGATACTTTTAAGGACTTTTATCAGCATGCTTACACCTCTCTCACTCACAAATGAACTAGCTTTACAATCTTACTTAAATACATATGACTTTCCTTCCCTATCAGACCAATACCTTGCAAAATTTAATAAGGGTATGACATATGAGGAAATTCAAGACACCATTAAAAACCTTTAACCAGCAAATCCCCTGGACCAGATGGATATACAAACTTATATTATAAGAAGTTCCTTGACATTCTCACCCTACATCTCTGTACTTTATTTAATTCAATCCTAAAAGGTGATTCAATACCCCAGAACTTAATTAGGCCAATCTAGTTATGTTCCCCAAAGAAGGCAGAGACCCTATGGAAGCTAAAAACTTTTGCCCAATTACACTTATGAATAGAGATGTAAAGATCCACAAGGACCAGGCAGGTTTCATAACACATAGACTGGCTGGTGACAATATATGGAGAACCTTGAACATTCTGCACTTGGCCCAAACCTCTAACACCTAGATGTGCATTCTTGCACTTGATATTGAAAAAGCCTTCAACTCAGTCAAATGGCCTTATCTTTATGCAACTTTGTCCAAGTTCGATTTCAAGGGATGTTTCATCAACCTACTAAAAACATACTATAAATCCCCTATTGTTAATTTGAAACTGCCTTGTTCTAACAAAGCTAATATTAATATCCAGAGGGGAACCAGGCAATGCTGACCACTATCTCCACTCGTATTTGCCTCAGCTATTGAACCCCTGGCTCAGGCCATTCAGTCTAATGCAGAAATAGCAGGTCTTAAAGTAGGTCTTCAGAATTTGAAATGTTCATTATTCAGGGATGATCTTTTATGCTTTCTCACAGACCCAGAGTCCTCCATAGCCACACTGATGTCCATTATCAAAGAATGTTGTAACCTCTCAGGCCTCAAACTTAACCTTGAAAAAACAGAAGCCTTAAGTATGGGATTATTTTAGGCATTTCTGGAAAAGTTGAAAGCCACTTATACGTTTGTTGGCCTAAGGCACATATTATATTTCTGGGGGTCAACATTATTAGTAAAGTATGTGAGCTCTATAAGGCAAATTAACTACCCCCTATTTCAAAAATGATTTGTAGAAATGAGTAACTGATCCAAATATAATATATCCTGGACTAGCTGTATCACTTCTATTAAAATGAATGTCCTCCCGAGAGTCATTTACCTCTTTAGAACTTTACCTATACAAATAAATGATAAGGAACAAAATAGTTTCCAAAACCATATATTCTGAATTATCTGGCAAAATAGACCACCTGGAATTGCAGAAAAAAATATGTTTAGACATAGAACTAGAGGAGGCCTCTCCTGCCCCAATTTAGGGTTCTACTTTAGAGCTGTCCAACTAGTGTTTCTCCCAATCGCTCAAGTAAACATCAGCCAATATGGATATTTTCAGAACATTTTCAAATGAAACCCCAAACCTGGGACACAATAATTTGGAACCCGCAAACATGCTCCTTTTCTTTAAAACATTCTAACCCAATGATTACACTTACTTTAACTAATTGGAAACGGGCCAACTATGGAAGTCAATTAGTGTATGCTATTTCACCCCTCTCCTCAGTTTTATCCCATCCTATTAAATACAGAGGAGTCGAGACACTGGTGGACCTCTCACAAATTAGACAGAATAGGTCTTGGTTCAAAAATTACCAATTACGCCTTGCAAACAATTTAGGAATAACTTCAACATCCCTCCAAAGGAATTTTTTAATCACATAAAATTAAGACACTGGGTGATGACTATGACTAGAACATATGGCCCCCCCCTAAACCGTCCTGGTTCTCCGCAATATGTCAAAACCTCCCCCTAGCCAAGGGAATCCTAGGCTCTTTGTATGACATCTTCAATTTTCCCAATAAAGACCAAAAACTTCCCTTCATGGTTAAATGGGAGTCGAATTAGATTAAGAATGGGAAGCCAATAAATGGATTGAATCTTGTACCAATCTTTCAAAGGGCTCTATTAGCTATAATTTGTTGGAAATCTCTATAAAATTCATACAATCGAGCATACTTCACTCCATCAAGACTTCATAAGATTAAATTCCAAAATAGTAGTAATTTTTTCAGAGGCTTCTAAATCGTGGGCAACTTCATCCACACTTGGTGGAAGTGCCCAATAGTTCAGGATATCTGAAAAAAAAAAACTCAATTAACCTCTGAAATATTGAACATCCCAATCGTTCCTACAATCGAATCTTGCCTCCAAGGCATTCACATTGACAACTTAAACACATCTCATAACAAATTATTTCAATTTATAGCTTTAGCTGCTAAAAACAATATAGCTAAAAACTGGAAAGCTCAATCTCTTCACTTCTGTGATATCATTGTTAACACACCTTTACAGACTCCTACCCCTTGTTCTTACAAATATGGAACCTTGGATAACATCCCCAAATTGCATATGTCTCCCCTAATTCCCTTCCCAATTCTCAAACCCTCCGTCTTGGCAGGGAGAAGGAGACTGGGGGAGCCTGCACCTCAGTGCTGAGTCAGGAGATGGAGATTAAGGTAAACCAAACAATTCTTACTGACCCTTCATAAGGATCCCCGTATTGTCATCTTATAAGTTGGATGCTCCTTCGCCCTGTTATTCCTTTCCCCTTTCCTTTTCTCCTTTTTTTTTCTTATTTCCCTTTAATATTTACTATTTGAATTCACACTGTGTAATTACTCAGCGAACCCCAGCCCCCCATGTATTAAAATAAATGGTTACCTGGGCCTGACTAAATGCATCAATAAATACAGCCGTATTAAATTGCGATTCTGTAGATTTAAAAGAGCTCTATTTAAGCACACAGCATATCTTTTTAACTAAGGGTTTAGTTAGTGAACTTCTGTCCAAAAGCAAGGTCTTCACTAACTAAAAACGTCTGTAAAAAAATATGCTGTGTGCTTAAATAGAGCCCTTTTAATCTAAAAAAAAAAAACAGGGAGTTGATTTTATCCTTGAAATTCATCTAATAGATATTTGATTGTCTTGAGCACAATGAAGATGCAGTTATAGTGTACGTGTGGGAGTTTAAATAAAAGAAGGGAGTTCAAAGAAAAGGTGTCAAATTGTTTTTTTTTTGTAGTTTAAGGTAGTAGAAGATTCTAAGCTCAAAACAGGGCTCTTCAACTTTTTTAATTTTGTTAAACGTGTATTTCCCTTGTTCTTATCCCCTGTACAGCGCTACGGAATATGTTGGCGCAATACAAATAAAAGATAATAAAAAGATAATAATAGTATAGAAAAACACTCCTAATGCAAAAATATTGATTTGGTTTCTTGCTGTATTTTTGTAATTAGTAATTGAGTCAGTCCAGTGACAACCTCAATCAGTGCACATCTTGCTACATATATGCAGTGCTAGTTCTGCTGAACCAGGATCCATACCTCAGGTGACAGGTGTGAGCATTTTCGCATTTGGGACTAGCGTGGAGAGTGGAGTTGGGGCTAGCTGGGAGGTAGCTGGGACACAGTTACAAGGAGGAGCAGAGGGAACAGGAGGAAGAGACAGGCCAGTTCGGCCTTGGCAAGCACCAACAGATTTGCAATATTGAGGTTAAACTGTTGGGGATGTCCATTCAGGAAAGCAAATGTCAGATAGAGCTGTTTCAGTCGGTAGAACTTTCCTACTGGAGGAGAGACAGGGCAGATTGGGCAGAGCAACAAACAAACTTTTGGTGACTCTATTATTAGGAAGGTAGACAGAGTGATTTGTCACCCAGATCCCAACAATCAAATAGTTTGCTGTCTCCATGGTGCTCGGGTTCGGTATGTTGTAGATTGGGTAGATAAATGATTTGGAGGGCCTGTAAATGAACTAGCGGTCTTGGTACACATTGGTACCAATGACAAAGTAAGTTTAAGTTTCAGTTTAAGGAGTGTGCTAACTAATAAACAAGCTTAGGGCAAGGACCTGCAAAGTACTAATTTCCGAGTAACTACCAGTGCCACGTGTTAGCCCAGGGAGAGAGAAGGAGCTTATGGAGGTTAATGCATGGCTAAAACCGTGGTACACTAAAACGGGTTTTAGGTTTTTAGAGCACTGAGCTGACTTCTGGCTTGGGTACAATTCTATAGCAGTTTTAGATTGCAGCTTAATGAAGAGGGAAAGTGCGTGCTAGGGGATGGTAGAAATGTTTAGGGGAGTTTTTAGACAGGAGGAACTAGATGGCAGTAATGGTATAGAAAGTGTAGAGGAGTTAAGAAATTAATGAACTACATGGGAGGGTTAGAGAAGGCGGAGCATTATTATAGTCAATAGGGAGGTATTGCTGAGTAACTCAATTACAGTGGCAATTGAGAGCTATAGCAACATGAAGTGTTTGCTATTGCAACAAACTTGTCAGGGAAAATGGAAGAGCTAGAATTTTTAGCAATAATTGGGAAATAGGACTTTCTAGGCATTACTGAAACATGCTGGGGTGATTCTCATTACTGGACTACTAATTTGGATGGTTATGACCTATTTAGGAAATATAGGGGCAATGATAGAAGATGAGGAGGGGTTTGTCTGTATGTTAAACTTGTTAAGCCTATAATTAGAAAAGATATTTATAGTGATAATGTTGAATCTTTGTGGGTTGAGTTAAATAGTGGAGGAACACATCCTAAAAAAAATATTGGTAGAAACATGCTATAAACTGCATATATCATTAAATGTGAGGAATTGCAATTATTCCTACAAACTGGAAATTCAGCTAAGCATGGTCAAGTTTAAATAATGGGAGATTTTAACTTTCCTGAAATAAACTGGATGAGTGAGACCAGCAGTTCAGCTAAGGAGAGCAGGTTGTTGAGTACACTCAAGGATCAATATCTGGCCCAGGTTATACAAGAGCCTACTAGATGAGGCTATCTTGGATTTAGTCAAAAGTATAATTATGATATAATATTATATGTTGAAACAGTGGAAACTTAGTAAAACAGTTAACACAACAGTCTCATTTAATAGTCTAAGAGCAGCAACATAACATATAGACTGGAACAAAGAACTGTCACGTAAAAATACTTAATAGAAATAGGCAACATTCAGATCCTTACTATTTATACATTCTTATCACTGTATAACATGTGGAAATAAAAGTAAAAGGAGTAAATCACATCCTATGTGGCTGAACAATGATTTAAATACAGTAGACTCTCAGTTATCCAGCTCCTACAGGGATTGGTAGATGCCAGATAAATGTTGTTCCTGGTTGTTTGAGAGTGACTATTAAATAGGTCTATATTAGCTGCACATAGGATGCTTTGCTGAGTATATTTGTCAGTGAGGGCTGTTCTAGCAGCTGCAGCTTTCACTCCTCACTTACACACATGTACGTTCAGCAGTGCTGAACCTGGGAAATGTAAGTGCTTGCAGGTCAAACTGAATTGCAGAGACATACAGTGGATGCAATCTAGGTGCCTGTAAGCATTTTGTGGCATGACCTCCTGGCTCCTGGCATTTGTTGAGCCCTGTAAAATGCAATTTTTATTTAAAGATAAAAATAGGCATTCTAACTACATACTGTAAGAAAGATGGGCCAGAGGCAGTTTTATGTGAGTACAAGGAATTTTACATGACCTGCAAAGAAAAGCTATTAGATTGGCTAAAATAATAATAATAATAATAATAATTTCAAAGGAGTGTAAGACTATCTATCTATGAAAATAGTACACAGCAACAAACTGATAAAAATATGTGACAATTAAATTTTAAAAGGTTCTATGTAAATAAATAAAAATTGCTTTTGTTTTTTGACAGATAGATGCGTTTCTCAGCACTTTGTAGCTTTCTCAGTATCTAAATCCCCTGCAGAGATCTGGAGAAACAATATAGTATTTTGCTATCGCTCAAAAAGAGCAGTGAGCGATCAATAAGATCATATTTCAAATAGCTGTGGACACTGGAGTGAACAGTGCCCCTACAGGAGAGCAGCAAAGCACATACAGTATCACAACATATTAATACTACTTTCCAGAGTGGGGGAACTTCAGTCGGAAGCCACAACTTCTATTGGAGATATATTCTGAGCGTTGAGATTTTTACTGGGATCCGACAATCCCAACAAATCTTATTTCTTGAGAAATCCAAAAGTGGCTGGAAAATATAAATGTTTTTAAAGCACCAGGTACTGAGGGAACTGAGTTCGGTAATAGCCAAACCATTATATCTCTTTATTCAAGACTCACTAACCACAGGCTCGCTACCAGATGACTGGAGAAAAGCAGACATGAACCCTAAATTTATGAATGGAGCAAGAGCAAAAACAGGGAATTATAGACCTGTAAGCCTCACTTCTGTAGTGGGAAAGCTTTTGGAAGGGTTAATAATGGATGCTATACAAGAATATGTCTATTTGAAAAAGATAATAAGTGTGGGTCAACACAGATTTATGAGGATTTATGTCAAACAAATGTAATTAATTTCTATGAAGAAGTACCCCCCCACCCCAGGTTAAATGAATAGGGGACATCAAAAATAGAAAAATTAAGCTTAATCATGTATTACCAGATTTGGCCACTATGGAGCAAAATGTATTTTCCCATGAAATCTTTGACCCATAATTGATTTTATTTATTCCATATATATATATATATATATATGTGTGTACAAATATTTATCTATATATATATATATATATATATATGTATGTATATATATCACATATTATAATTGTCTAACTACGAGGCGTTGTCACGATTTGCATGGTGCGTACGACTTAGGTGATGAGCGCCACAGGCGCTCATCGCTTGCAAGCCTTGCAAAGTGAGGCGAGCCGTTAATGCGTAGCATTTAGCAGATGAGCGCCGAAGGCACTTATTGCTGCGAGCCTCACACAACGAGGCGAGCCGTTAACACGTAACACTTAGCTGATGAGCGCTGAAGGTGCTCATTGCAGCTCGCCTCGCTTAGCGAGGCGATCCGTTAAGCCACTGCAACGCACTACAACTATCAGTACAAACATGAAGAGTCAATGAAAAATGCTGGACTTAGCCGAAAAACACTTCCTAAACGCGGGATCGCCTTGGCGTGCAAGTAGTTGACAAACACGAGACGTAGAAAAAAAAAAAAGAGCCGCGGGACTTAGAAAAAAGAACGAGACACGGGGAAAAAAAAAGATACGAGAGGCAAAAAATAACAGCCGAACAACTAAATGAAAAAACAATAAAAACACACTAAATACACCTCCAAAAATTACAAAAACATCACAGACAGCACGGGGCAACAGCCAGGATGCAAATTTAACTAGATTTAGACGATTTTCGCCATTAAAAAAAAATAACAGCAGAAAAAAATGAAAATGAGGGTACACGACCACGCGCCGTGCAAAACACTGCCAATCGCGAAGCACTTTACACCTCTAACTACAACATACAAAATACACTATTACAAAAGCCGGGAAATGCTCACGAGCCGCGTAACACATTAATAACATTGCAAATATACAATGCTGCTTTACACACTAAACCAACAGCTTTACCTCGCGCACGCAGCCTATTTAGAATACACACTTGGAACATTCATTACACTTTATAAGCAGGGCACTAACACTCACAATGTATATTCTATGCAGACGCAAAATACAAACAGATTGTTAGCTCTTCAGCCTATTGCTCGCTGCATATATGAATTAGAAATAATTAAAGTATATACATGTATTGAATAAATCATTCATTATTACTTAACTACATATACATAGACATATATATCTCTGACTCATGAAGGTGCTCAGAGGACCAAAAGTACACGACAGGAAAAGCTCGCAATGAGCACCGTGGTCCTCACGGTTTACATTGTGTAACAGCATTCCCAGCCTTACAATTTTATTGACCGTCATTTTTTGACAGGCAAGTCAAAGTAGTATATATATATAAATATATTCTGTATGTATATATGTATATATATATATATATATATATATATATATATATACATACATATATATATATATATATATATATATATATATATATGTATATATAATGTTTAATTATATTAGGGGGCAGAAGCTCTGAGAATTTAAATAAAGAAATTAAAAAGAAAAGTTTTTGAAGGGCACTCCAGCAATGGGGCCCCTAGGAGGAGGGCCCAGGTGCACCGGCGGTAGATCCGCCCCTGCTTCCTTTCCTGGGAGTAGAGTTGAATTATCCCCACCAGATTTTTTGACTCAGTGGATGTAGTCTTTTTATATTTTGCAAAAGCTGTTGATACAGTATCACATGGGAGACTGTTGTGCAAACTAAGAGATACAGGAATTGCAATAAGTATATTCTTATGATGGAGAGCTGGCTACAAAGCAAAGGGTTGTTGTAAATGGAGCATGCTAAGATTGAACTAATGTGGTAAGTGGGGTTCCTCATGGTTCAATATTAGGTCTCTCTATTTTAACATATTTATTAATGACTTAGAAATAGGACTGGAAATTATTTTTGGGAAGGAAAACTGGGAGCAAATCTAGGCATATCAGAGACAGAAAGGGATTTAGGAGAGATTGTAAAGAACCACCTGGATAACAGTGCTCAGTGACAAACAGTATCTACAAACGGAAGTCAAATATTAGCACACATTAAGAAGGATAAAGAAGCAAGGCAAGTAAATATAATTATGTGATTAGTACACCCTTATTTGGAATATTGGCATTACTTAATAAAAAGGACATTTTAGAGCTGGAAAAAGTACAGAGAATGTCAACAAAACTAATAAGGGAAATGGATGAACTAAGCTATGAAGACAAACTAACCAAATTAAATTTATTTTCTCTGGGAAAAAAAGGCAAGGGAAGAGGGGATTTGATTACCATTTAAAAATACATCCAGGGTAAATATAATGCTTTGTTAAGTGAACTGTATGTGCCAAAAGAGGACATCCCTTGAGTGTAGAAGGAAACCAATTCCTCCTTAAAGAAAGAAAAGGGTTCTCCACAGTAATAGTGGCTAAACTGCAGAGTTATCTACCAAAGGAGGTTGTGACAGTAGATTCAAGTGTTAACTTTTAAAAGGTGTTGGATATATTTTTGAATTACATGGGCATTACGGGTTATCCAGATTAACTAGAGAAGGTGTATTGATCCCGGAATCTGTTGAGAGGAAGTATCTGTTGTCAGGAAGGAATTTTATTTTTTCAACCCTATGAGACAACTGCCAATGTTTTAATGTTTTTACTTCCTAATTAACAATTCAACCACATATTACAATATTAAGAGGCAGAGCTCCCACCGGTGCAAGGCACCAGGTCCCTTCTCTGCCATGACTGGCCGCGCCCTCCGTGACTTTCCCGTGGCCCCCCCTGTGCAGCCCCCCCAAAATCCTCCCGCGGCCCTCTTCGACTCTCTCGCTGCCCTTAGTTCAATGATCATTATTAATTCATATATGTATTTTGCTAAGACTATATGTTTTATCTATAACTTTTTTTTTTGTTCAGCATGAATTTACTTGTATGAAAATAAAATCACACTTCAAGCAGAGGAAATTTGATACGTAACACATAGGACATCAATTTATGATTATTTAAATGAAGATCAGACAGGTCTTATGGCAGTGAAAAAAATGCAGTGTTGAAAAGATTTCAGCTGACTTACTTTGTTCAGGAAGCTAAATCAATTTGCTATCCTGCTAAATTATTTAATCTGTTCAGCTATAACAACATAAACTTGATAAGAATGCTTCTAACGTGGTTTAAACCCACAAAAGCTCACAATTAGAAATTGTGTCATAAAGCTATATGTATTGGTTCATTAACTGTGTGTTAAATATTAAGATACATCTTGATGCAGACATCCACAGTGCATAGTTTTTGTTTTCCAATCTAGTTCATGCATCCCATAAAATGTACTACTTCTGTTACCTTCATAGGCATTTTATCTATTTCTTTTTTTGTCGGATAGCAAAAAAAAAATAATAGAAAAATAACTTAATATGAGACCCTTTCATTTTGCTACCCTGTTATTGTTATTTAATTTCTGACATCCTGCCTCATTCAATTTGAAGGCCGCATCTCGCAGTATATAGGCCATATGTCTGCAGGCCTGGTGGGGGCTCGCCGTTGTCTACAATTCCAGTGCTATTCAGTTGAGCAAGGGTGTAAGTTACCGGCAGAAGCCTCAAGCCCGTAAACCCCTCCCGCTGCCAAATAAGCGTTAATGGGCTGGACTAGATGTGGTCCGCAGTTACAATCCAATCATGGTTTAACTAAGTGCGACACAGGCCTCTCAGCCAAAACAAAGATGTCTATCCAAAGATGATTGAGAGAGAGAGAGATTATAAAGTTGCGTTCCACACTTGACAAAGTAGCACGCAGGTCCCGGAGTTGGTAGTTTCAGCAGAGTGAGTGAAAGTAGGAGAGATTTCAGAGTAGTATATTGCAGTTTTGTTCATTTATTTTCGTTTATTTATGAATTTCCACTTAATCCTTGATTACACGTATTTACAGATTACACATAATACCAATACACATAAATGAAATTACACACATAGATATACACCCCCCATCCCATCCCCACACCCCATCCCCCAACAGTTAATAAATACATATAATACACACACTTTTTTTCTTCTTCATATATATACAGAAACACTTAATTTTATTTATCCTTATCTTATTTTGGGGATTTAAATGGAGGGAGGGGAGAGGAGTGGAGAGCCGGGAGGAGGAGATGAGGAGAGGTGAGGAGGAGAGAGAGGATAGAGAGGTAACACTGGGGAGTGGTGGAGGAGAGGAGGGGGTGAGAGTGGCGGATTGGAGGAGGAAGTGGAGAAGTTGAAGGAGGAGTTGGAGGTGGAGGAGGTGAGGAGGAGGATTTAGAGGTGCGGAGGAGGTGGAGAGCGGAGGAGAAGAAAGTGGCGGAGGAGTGGAGAAGGTGGAGAGCGGAGGAGAGGAGAGTGGTGGAGGAGCTGAGGAGGTGACGAGCGAAGGAGAGGAGAGTGGTGGAGGTAGTGGGTGGTGTCAGGGTTCCCCGAGAACTAAGCACATCTAGTCCAGGGACAGAGGGGGAGGGGTATGATCCCAGGATGGAGGGGGGTAGTTCAGGGGAGAGTTCAGGGAGCCAAGGATCCCCATCCATAATCGGGAGGGTAAGCACAGGGCCCATAACTACACGCACAAGGAGAATGTGGTTCTCCTTGGTGCCATCCGTGGCTGCCATGTTATCCTTGCTGGGGGAGGGAAGTTAGGCCTGGCCCCTAGGAGGTAGCGGCTGCAGTAACAGCAGTGGGTACAGCGGACAGGTATGTGAGTCTGTGAACCACCACTTTGACGACATCAGGGCCAAGGTGAGGAGGATGATGGCCAAGGAGGAAAAGCAAGCTGTAGCACCATGTGGTGGCCCAAAAGTGACTGTTAAATGCAACAAGTGGGAGAGGGTGACCAGGGACCTTCTGAGGTAGTTGCCCGCTGCTGGAGCTTCAGCCCTGGTGGCCCAGCAGGATCCAGCCTCCATGTCAGGTGAATATCACATACACCAACATGCCACCACATGTACATCACACACACTACAAATGTACATGATGACCAACAAGGAAATTGACATGTCAGCTCTATGGAATTAACAAGGGATAGATGGATTAAATCCATGAAGCTGACAAATCACTGTCATTCGTGGGCACAATAACAGTAATCAACCAATAGAGAGTCCATGTATTGGTGTGCCCACTGCAGCCTATGCAGTTACAGACCGAAGCCGGAATCAAGATAGCGTTAGGAGCAAAGAACTCCTAACGCTATCTTGATTCCACAGAATAGATGAAATCTGGCAAATGATAGCTACCTATAGTTGCAATTATGTGAATCATCCAGGTTCAAGTCAGATAGGAATGAACACAAAACAATGTATCATTTATCATACTGATAACATAGACCTTTTTTTTCACTCTTTCAACATCAAGGAGGTCTTGGTCCAGTGGTGAGCGATAGCTCCATCAGAGCAGCAAGACAGCGAGTGAGCCCCGCCCACCAGAAACCTGCGCAGAGGGAGGAGGAAAGAAGTGGAGCCGAGGGCCCTGGTTCGGAGGAGGAGGAGGTCATCTGGGCTGTGGCATTTGACCCCACTGACCCCCTCCTCCAGAGAGTCAGCATTTCACCAGGAGGGACCAGCAGGGCTTGACCCCATCTCCTCCTGCCCTAAACAGTGCCTGGAAACTGGCCACCACCACCAGGCCTAGCAATGACACCACCACCCCCATGGAGCGAAGCTCCAGCTGGGCCCAGACCCTCCCCACTGGGCCACCACCACTTCCTCACCAAGCAATGGCCCAGGTTGTGCAGGCAGAGATGCTGCCATCATGCGGCAGCAGATGGAGTGTCTCTGGGGGATCCAGCACATCAGGGAGGAGAGGAGACACCATTTGATGATCCTGCCTGGCTGCTCAGGATGGGGGTGGACCAGAGCACATTTCAACACCTGACTATGGACGCCTCCTCCACCCCCGCCTCCTCCACCCCAGAGGCCTCCCCCGCAGCCCGGCTGCTCCTCTATACCCCCCTTATTGCGAAGGTGATAGTACACTTGACCACTGACGCTGGTCACAGCTAAGCATTTATTGTGAGATGACACATCATTATTAATGGTCATGGCCAGTGACTTATCCTGAGAACTAGCTAGTGGTTAGTAATGCTTGCAGAAGGAAATCAGATGAGTTGGTATATTGTTACAGTTACAGTATTTAGCACTGAACTGTACATCCATGTTTTTTTATTTTTTATCCTCCTCCGCCTTTATTTTTTTGACCACTTTTTTTCCAATTTTGGTTTTGTCAACACACTGTATGTGTTAAACTGGATTTGATTACACAGTCCAGAAGTTTAAGCATCTGTTTCATTGAGCAGATATAGACAAGTTGTAAGTGCTATGCACATGACTGGTTTCTTCATTTAAATGGAGTGATTCCTTATGATCTATTTTTTACAGGCTTGAAATCCTTGCGGTTGTTACAACCAGAACTTATGCTCCATCTAAGCCTTTGATATTTGTAAGAGTTATGATCGCTAAAAAAGCTAATCGCTATTCAATTGCTACAATTCAGCAAGCCCACACATGTTTTCACACCCGTAAACGGCAAATGTAGAAGAAAATCCTACAAGTACTAGAGAGGACTCGCTAAGGGGTTAAATGACGGGGAAAGCGATGAAAGACATTAGATCTAATTGCACAACAGTCTTAGGCCTACAAATCGCCAATCAAAAATCTTTTTTATGTTTCAGTACAGGGTTATATAGATCTCTAGAATCAATGAGTTTATACATATCAGGGCACCCATATGGACTACAACAGTATTGGCATTCATTTTTATTATTTTGTATTTTGGAGTCCGATCACAAATCGGAGCTCTTAACGCTAATTGATTTACATGTAACCTCCATCATATACTGCCGTAATGATGACGATTTCATTTTCTATTGGCTGTTACGGCCTTGCTTAATTGATAGTTCCCGCCCTGAAATGCTACATATGATTGCATGGTTTACGGTTTCGGCTTTCGGCCCATAACTTGCGGGCCTGTTCAATTGAATAGCACCATCATTTTAGCAGAGTGCAAGTGTGCAGCAGGCCCGCAGACATACGGCCTGTATACTGCGATATGCAGGCTTCTAACTGAATGAGGCTCTTTGTATACCAGATGGATACTAGCTTTGACTTGCAGATTATGACAGAGAGCTAAAGGAGAAATTTGGTAGCATAAGAGAAGGGAGAGTCACTAAGAACTGTACCATTATAAGTGAACTATACGGTTAACTACCACTATTGGGGGCAAGAATCCTTAAGTGAATGGGTGATACTTAGGGTGCAATAAATTACTTGTTTTCCCTTGAACAACTTCACATTGAAGATATACCGATCCACTAATGCATTATGCAAGTTATTATATCATTATGGTTAAAGACCAAACAGTGGAGTAGAAAGGAAGTTAATGTTTTTTGGAATTTTGAACCTCAATATCTAGGAGTTAATAATTTGACAATTAAGTACAGCAACATTAAAAGATATACCACCTATACAAACAATAAAGATCAGTAGGTCTCATAGAATGTAAACCATTAAAAGGAAAGGATGCCCATGGCAAAAATTAGGTGACTATATCCTGGTATTATTGAACTCAGATATTTAAGGGTTCAGAAAGGTACCAACAAGTATATTTATAGATGGTGACTAACTTAAAGACCTACAGTATGTTACCCGAATTACTTAATATCAGATTCCCCATGCTGATAATTCTTACACATAAGTCATAGAGAGTCTCCAGCCTTTAAATAGCTCAGTACTGCCTCAAAAAAGAATACTTATTTGAAAAGTGATTGGAGCTATATAGTGATTAATGAAATTATAAAATTACCAATTATAACACATTTTAAAGAAAATGGAAAGTATAATCACTAAGGGCCTCATTCAATTGCGATTTGGCTAATTGAATAGGGCTCTATTTAAGCACAGAGCATATTTTTTTTAAAGAAGTTTTTAGTTAGTGAAAACTTTGCTTTTGGATGTTGGAAGTTCAGTAACTAAAAACTTCTGTAAAAAAAATATGCTCTGTGCTTATATAGAGCCCTTTTCAAATGGCCAAATCGCAAATGAATGAGGCCCTAAGTAAGTCCTACACACTTTGCCATATTTACAAAGGACAATACAATATTTCTCCTTTTGAACGTTTTTTTTTTTTTTATTCATCTTTCTTTTCTTTTGCACCGCTGTTCACATTATATATAAATAAAGATTAGAATTGTAAATATTTGTAAATACTTTGGCCCCCTATCAATTGAGGTTTCGGGAGCTTCAGTAGCCCGTAAGTGAGGTTGCAAGCTAATTTGGTATTCAATTGGCATCTTTTTGCGGGCTCCAATCGGCTTCCGAGTTACAGGCTTAAAACAATGGCGATGGTTAAACTCAATACTTACAGCCTCCAGAAGGCTAAAATCGCAAATCGCTATTCAATTGCTCAATTTCCCCAAGCCCGCAAATTATTTCACACCCGTAAACGGCAAATGAAGGAGAAAATCCAACGAGTGCTAAAAAGGGCCCGCAAGGTGTAGCACTGTAACTGCAAATAAAAAATCACTAGAGCACTGTAAATAACGGGGAAAGCGATGACTGACATTAGAATTAACTGCACAACAGTCTCTAGCTTGCAAATCGGCAAATCCTTCGGGGTTAAATCAATCTTGGGTATCAATGAGTTAATACATATCAGGCCACCCAAATGGACTAGAACAGTATTGGCATTCATTTTCATAATTCTTTATTTTGAAGGTTTTACGAGTCTGATCGCATATTGGACCCCTAACCTAATTGTTGACATGTATCCTCCATGTTTTACTTGCGTAATAATGACAGTCTAATTTTTTATTGGCTGATTCGAAATGGGTGGTTATGGACTTGCTGAATTAATCGTGTTCCCGCCCAGTCCTGCTACGACCCAGTGCATGGTTTACGGTTTTGGCTTTGGGCCTGTAACTTCCGGGCTTGAGCAATTGAATAGCAACGCAATCAGAGATGAACTGGAGCCCCCAACACACTCACAGACATTCAGCTGTCTGTGATGTAGTTGTGGGTTTCAAATTGAATATGGCCCTTTATCCCTCTCTTTATTGTTTAAATGATATTAATGAGTGTTAAGTCACAATTTACAGAAAAGCAGTTTCACAGATTATTAAAAACACTGATGCATTGGTACTACTATTAATACTATTATTATGAATAACATTTTACATCCTACTGACTTTTATGACATCTAAAGCAAAATACATCTTACATACATTTGCATCACTGTTTCTTATAACATTAAACTCTCTTATAGATAGTCACAGGTAATTACAGTAACAGGAGCAGTATATATAGTTCAGATGACAGGAGCAGGAAGACTGTATTTTATAATGAAATTATTTCTCCTATGTGTACATATTATCATTGTCTTTACTCATTGTAAATGTCATGTACGGTGGGTTTTCAATATTAACACGATAACAAGATTGTCATAATGTCCAAGTAATGCTCAAATAACACTTAATCTGTGGGATGTAAGACAAAAAAATAATCACTCTTAAAAAAAGAAAATCTAGTTATGTAGAAAGGAAATCAAGGTAAATTCATGGTTATTTTAACTGCTATTTTTTTAGGGCACAAAAACAGTGGAGTATTAATGAAAGCCATTCAAACACATTTTCTAAACAGTATTTAAAATGAATATGAAGCATATAATATAACAAATCTTTATAAATAGAGATATTCAACATAATTTTTAACTCACACTCATATAATGTATGAAAATATTTGAACTGTAAGACCTAACCTCTAGACTAGGAATACTTGTTTTTAGAACATACATTTCTCTAGATATTTCCTAACCTAAATTAAATTAACAGCTAATAAAGAAGTAAGAGTAATGCTGTATATTGCTAAACTAAATAGTGTGAGAGCAACATTAACTCTAGTCCAATACAAAATTCCTACCTTAATATCCATTTTCATAAAACCACTGGCAGACAATATTTATGTATACATTTTCTATTTGCACAGAGTAATAGCAAGATATATTGTTATTATCTTCTGGGCTTTCTCACACTGAGTGATAACAAAACATATTTTAGCAATTGTGTGTGTGTGCTTTAGTCTATTGTTATTTTATGATATGCTAAGTGACACAGCAATGAGCCTAGTTTCTTTTTTTTCTAGTTTTTTTGTGTGAGTTTATCTCACAAAATTTATTATATGTCACAGTGAGGTACAAGCAAGCCCTGTTGGTAGATTTATACAAGTAATTTTAATAACAACAAAATATAATTACATTTATATAGATGGCAGATTATCTTTTGCATGCTTCACAAGCACAAACTCTAACAGAGCTGCATCTGGCTCTTCTAGGATCTGCCCCTCATCTGCCTTACTATTCGCAATAGGCACCCTTGGTATCATTGTGTCCCCCCCACGAGGCCTGCAACTATATATATCAGCTAGAAAAGACAACTCAAAATTTTGGTTTTGCTGAAATGTATCAGCTAGCAGCTTCAGGCTCATACTCAACATGACACTCAACATGACACAGGGTTGCAACACCCACATTCTTCTTAATCTCAACTGTGGCAAACTTCCCACAGAAGCAAGCACCCATCTTTGTAGCATTTTGAATTTTTGGTTCAGGCTTTTCAGCTTTTACATGGCTTTCTTCCTATTTTAGCCACTTTACTTCATCTTTTTCCATTTTACTTTTTACTTTGCCTACAGGACTTCTAGCTTTTCTTTTTTCTTCTCTCCTTTCAGTCGTAGCTTCTACTCCTGGACTCGTTGCACATGCAGTTCACACGGCTTGCTCTTAATATCTTTCTGCATGTGCAGGTCCTCTGAAGAATCTCCTCTGTCTTGTTCAAGCAATTCGCCTGCCATCAATGTCAGACAGCCGGTCCACGCGGTGCTTTATCAGTCACATTGGGATGGAGTCCATATCTGCATCTCACTGAATTTATTTCACCTCTCTCAGCTCCCCTCAGAGTGCTCTACATCAATGCCTCCGGAGTCAGAGATCCTTCATGAGTTTAATGCCTAGGCTCTGCTTCTTATTTCTTCTCAGGGATGGTGGTTCTCCTTCACTAGCTCAGTATCCAAATCCTCATCTTTCTAATCTTTAACTTTACAAAGGATTCCAGACTCCTCATCGGGAACAGGACATTCTTCTTTTGAAAGAACATTGGCTACAATTTTCTGATCTTCCCTTTCTCTGGGTCAGGGACCTTTGTCAGGCATTTTCTTTTTCCTCCACTTTTGTCACACTGTAGAGGGTTTTACACCCGGTGAATGACAATACCTTTTCCTTTACACTTTGCTCATAACGTAAGCCAACGTTGCACTGTTTCTTCCTCAACTTATGGATATAGAGCTGCACCCTGAGGTTAGTTTAAGAGAAGCATGTCACTTCTCAGGATACCATACATCATTACTCTTATATTTATTCAGAAGACAGACAAGTCACTGTCTAGATTGCAGAATCCCCTTTTGTCCACTAGCTCTTCCTTGGAATAACATTGCAGGGTCTTACTGTCCAAAAATGTTCATGAGTAGAATCTCTGTGCTCTGACACCTCTGGTAACTTTATTTCTTTCAATGATTTCTGCTTTCAGTTCATCATAATTTATTGCCTGTGCATCCATAACAATGTAGGCTTCCTGAGCTTCACCACATAAGTAAGAGGCAATGATATTAGCCCAGTTACTTTGGGGACAAGCTTTCCTAGTGGCAATTCTGTCAAAGTTCAGAAGGAATGCTTCCACATTATCATTAAGAGTTATTTTTTCTCTATATTCTGCCACAGGTTTTCCTATTCCTGAAAGTTTTTTTTTGCCAGGCAGCGTGAGTAGCCTGGGGAGCCAGTAATTTGTTAAAGTCCTTTTTTTTGTTGCTTATTCTCCAGATGAGTTGCTGTAGCCAGAATTAAGACCTTTACCACCCAAGATAAGGTAATTCCAGTGTGACAAGAGGCCAGGTTTTCTTTAGGTTTGTGCCTGTGCTTCCAACAGTTTCATGGAGGTACACAAAATAGGAGGCTATAATTATTTTCAAAGTTTTACTAAAACTTTAGCTAGTGACATAAAAATAGTAAATCAAAACAAACCAAAGGAAATAATAAGGTTAGCTTCCATTGAAGCACTACTTTTACTGATAGACAGTTTCCCCACTATCTAGCTCCCATCCAGCTAAACCTGGTGGAGCAAAAACAAAACAAACAGCCCAATAGTTTGTTCATTCTCTGACCTGCTAAAGAACGATCATCAGCTGTCTCTATTTTTGGTGTCTTTTTCCAGGTTCAGACAAATTGGTCACTATTCTGGGTGAGTCTATTTTCCCAATTCCGACCAGCTGCACACATTCATGTGTGTGTGTGTCTTTCTTCAGCCTCAAGCAAACTGTGCACACAGTTTATTAGCACCCAGCTCTACTCTGTAGCTAATGTTAATTCCTTCAGTCCTCCTGGGAAAAGAGAGCTTTGCAAAGTCTGTGGCTCATACAAATGCCTTGTATCACGCTGTCACTATACATAACTTTTCCTCTGAGAACAGCTCTCAAAGTTACAATCCAAAGGCCCAATATAAACTTTAGGAATGATTTTAATAAAACAGGAAAACAAGTAATGAAATGATGAAAATAAAAAATCTACATATACATGCTGACTAACTTCAGGAAAACCCCTTTCTGTACCTGGGCAGCTTGCAGCCTGGGCAGGAGGAAAAACACAGCAAGCACAAATATAGTCTCTGTTTCCTGTAGGAATCTTTTTCTCTGTTTGTAGCAATTTCTCTGTTTGTAGCAATAACATTATATAGAAAATAATTCTTATACATTTACATTCAGTGCCTCTGTCAGTCTTAGCAGCTGCAAGCAAAATGACAGTAGACTTTTTCTCTGCATTTGTCTTTCGTGCTGACAGCTCCTCTTAGGAAACTCTGTCTACAAATCCTCTGCTCTAAAATTATTTCAATGTGTTTTTGTAGCTCCACACAGGTAACTGTATTTCTCTTGCTGAAATTGTTCTGCTTGAACGTTCTCTGTTTGCATGAGGCTCTCTCTATAGGCTCAGCTACAGTGGTGGCCTAAATAGAACTGTTTCAGTCTTTCAGTTGCAGCTTAACTGCAGTGGCCCATTAACTCCTTCTGGTCTGCATTACTCATTCTGATCTGGATTGGGCAAATGGCTTTGTTAAGCCTCAGGCTCACATACCTGCCTTCTATTATTCTTCCGTATCTCAGTCCAGCTTTGTCACACATCCCCTCTCAGCTCAATACCAGGGGGTTGAACATCCACCACGAGGCAGTGGATTCTTGAGAGGGCATCTGCATTGGTGTGGTCCTTTCCTGCCCTTTTTCCCAGATCAAAATTAGATTGTTGTATGAGAAAAACCACCTTGTCACCCTGGAATTTGTTTCTCTGTTGTGTTGCATCCATTTCAGTGGGGTATGATCTGGAATGAGGGTGAATCGTGTTCCCAGCAGGTAATACTTTAGGGCATCCATTGCCCACTTTATTGCAAGGCTCTCTCTTTCTACCACCGAGTACTTTCGTTCTCTAGGAAGTAGCTTACTGTTCAGGAAAAGATCTGGATGTTCTTCCCACTCTATCACTTGCAACAAAACGGCTCCTAGTCCAACACCTGATGCACCAATTTGGAGAATAAGATTGTCTTTTGAAATCTGGTGCCACCAATATAGCACTATTGTTAACTTATCTGGGTTCCACTTTACAGCATCTGAAGCCTTTGCCTTCATTAAATCCATTAGGGAAGCTGCAATCATGGCAAAATTGGGTATAAGACATTGGTAACAGCCAACAATCCCCAGAAAGGCTCAAACTGGTTTATTTCTAATGGGTCTTGGCCAGACTCGGATGGCTTCCATTTTATTCAATTGTGGCTGGACTAAGCCACGTCCGACAACATATCCCAAATCTCTGCATGTCCCAGGTTACATTTGGCCGGGTTACCTGTCAGAACCACTTTTCTTATTGTATCCAAGCCTTTTTCTACTTCTTTTCTTTTGCTGCTTTAGTCAGTGGAACCTGCCAATACCCCTTGGTGAGATCCAATGTGGACAGGAATCTGTGTTTTTACTCCTGCTTCGAGCATTGATTTAACTTCAGCTCTTCCATCATGTCTTTTTGCTTGCAGTATTCGGCATGGCTTGACTCTTACTGTCATTCCAGGTTTAGTAATAATATTGCAGTGAATTTCATTGTTCCACCTTGCATAGGCTGAAAAAACATCTATGTTGCGAGTTATCATTAGTAGAACTTCTTCTGTTTGCTATGGGGATAATTCTGGTACTTAATTAGGTAGTTCTGCTGACTGGGCAATAGGGGAACCAAAAGCCACTTCAGCATCACTCTTATGCCATGCCTTTAATAAATTGATATGATACATTTGCTCTGGTTTGCAGAGGTTCGGTTGTTTGATTTTGTAGTCTACGTCTCCTACTTCTCCTATGGCTTCTATGACTTCATCTTACCACAAGTTTACTCTCCACAGTAGGTACTAGTGCCATTTCTTTGTCCCCTGGTTAAAACTGCCGTACCTGAGCTTTATGATTATAGTAGGTTTTCTTGGCTTTTTCCATATAGTCCTTGATCAAAGGGCTGACTTGTGCAATTCTATCTTTCAGGCTTAGGACGTGTTCATAATATTTTTTCCTGGAACACTTCCATCTACCAATGTTTCACATAGGATATCCAGTATTTCCCTTGATTGCGTCCATATAAGAGTTCAAATGGCAAGCATCCAGTAGAGGTCTGTGGTACCTTTCGAACTGTAAACAGAAGTCATGGTAATAACAAGTCCCAGTTTTTTTCATTTTGGTCCACCACTTTTCTCTTGGTTTCTTTAGCCACATTCAAAGAACTTGCAGTCCTCAAAGGAAAAGCTTCAGGATATTGAGTAGCATAATCAATTAAAACCAGGATGTACCGGTGCCCCCTAGCTGTCTTCTCAAGTGTTCCTACTAGGCCCATTGCTAACCTTTCAAGAGGTTTCTCTATATTGGGGGGGGGGGGGGGGTATCAGTGTAGACCTTAAGTGGGGCTGAGGAGTGGTAAGCTGGCATTCATGACAAGACAGACAACATCAGAGATAGGGCAATAGGATATTTTCATAATTCTATTTGGACGTATTCATAATATTTTCTCTTGGCACACTTACAGCCCCATTAAATTTGAAGCCCGTGGCGGCATCGGCACACACGCAAAGGCTGCAGGCTTGAAAGTTAGCTGCATTACATAGCTATTAAATTGAACTATACCGCAAGTTAAGGGCTGTAGACGCATACCCGTAAACCATTCTTGCGCACGTTGGATGTGTGGCCGTGAACATGATCAATTAGTCAAACACGTAGTTACGGGTTTAGATGGAGCCAATTGCAAATGAGATCATCATCAGTACGTCACTGAAAAATGGAAGTTAGATTTCAAAGCCTTACAGGTTTCAATTACAAGTTTCGATCAAACCTGCATTCCAGAAATAATGCAATATCAATAAATCAGTAAATATTATATTCTAGTCCATGCGAGTTTCATTATAGGTATTAACACATTGATTGCCGGAATCGATATAACAGGGAAGATAAACAGAAAAAATAGTATTTTAAATTGCAGATTTGAGAGCTTGAGAATGTTGTGCTATTAATTTGAATACCTAACATCACTTTCCCTTTAATTGAAGATACAGTAGTGTGTGTATATTTGTATTTACAGTGCTATGGATAGGGCTTTACAGATCAAAGGATTTGCGGCCACGGAGTTCAAATTTCGACGTCCCGTAGGGTTTTTCCGCTTGTAACCTGCAGAATGTTAGCGGGTTACTTTACATGGCCAATTCAATAGCCGTAAGTCTTGCGGCCTACGTTACTGGCTCCGGTTTAACATGTTGAGAGAGTTTAATAGGGCTGTATATCTACCAATGCTTCGCGTAGGATATTCAGTATATCCCCTGGATGTAATCCATTTATGAGTTGAAATGGCAAGAATCCAGTACAGCCCTGAGGTACCTCCCGAACTGCAATAACATTATATAGAATATAATTCTGGTACCTTTACCTTCAGTGCCTCTGTCTTTTCCCAGGTGGCCCCTAAAAAGTTGTCTGTAGTCTAGTTCCATCACTTTTTTTTTATGTCCTTGTGGTACCAGTAGTTGTTTTATCACCTCATCAACTGTCTTGACAATTTGATACAAGAGATGTCTTTTTAACACAAAATAGGGGCCTTTAGGAATTTCTCTTCCCTGTACTGCTACTTCATTCACCTTCACCGCCTCCTTCCGTACAATCTGTAGAAGAAGATAATTAACTGACATGTCTTCACTATCCATGTCTTCACTATCCGTGGTAGTTTTCATCTTGTGTGGTGGAGATGCTACTGTTTCTGCAAGAACTTCTGGATTATCCTGGGATGCTGCTAGAGCTTCCTCCCAGTCCTGTTTCTTCTTGATTTCTTTTTTTTTTTTATTTCTTTGTAATTTCTTTATTTTTTCTTCATGCAAAATAACAATACAATTAAAAAAAAATTACAACACAAATGTACATTCAACCACAACATAAAAAGGCAATTTTCAAGTTCCTTGCATGATTATAGTGGTAAAGGGACATTATGAGTATACCAGACGACACAATTGTTTTTAAGCAATAGTGTTATTTCTAGGTTTGCAATATCATTTTCTAGCTCCCTATTTTTCTCAACTATCTCAAGTATTGTTGACATTTTTGGTACAAAGCCAGAGCTTACTATCGTTAGTTTAATTACAGATAAGATCTGAACACACAACGCTTTCTGGTTATATACTAAGTTCCTTAGAAAGACGTGAAATAAAGCAATTTCATAAGATGGAACAAAAACCTTACCACATAACCTAGATATACAGTATATTCAACGGCTGTGGACCATCATTTTTTAAATTCCAGGACAATCCCACCAGATGTGTCTATAGGAGCCTGATTTGGCACACCTCCAACATTTGTTCAAGTTTTCAGATTTCTGAGTTAGAGCCAATTTAGTTGGAACCCAGTGCCACATATTTATACATTTTAAAAAAAATCTCTCTATCAGCTTGGGATTTTTTAATTTTCTGTGTAAATCCTATCGCCCTAAACCAGGTTTCTGCTGTAAATGTATCATCAAATTCTTTTCCCCATTTTAACATACCATTAGTTTGCTCTAATAAATGCTCATTACTTAATATGTTATGACACTTTGCTATTATATGTTTCCCATCTTTACTTTGTAGTAGTTTTTCGAAGGGACATAACTCTCTGTTCCTGAATTTTTTATATTTCGATTTACTGATTAATGTTTTTAAAATGTCCAATTCTAACCATTTGTTTACAGGTAAACTGAATTATTGGTTCAGCTGGGCTAAGGTTTTAACTCTTTCACCTTGAAATAGGTCTCCCAAGTAGTAGATATTCCATTCCCCCCAATTCCACTCAAATAGATAACCCAGTGACTCACAGCTCCTGAGACAACATTTAATCCCCTCCATGTAACTAAAAGACCAGGATATTACACCCACAGCTCCTGAGTCACCATGTAAACCCCTGCATGTAACAAAAAGACTGGGATATTACACTCAAATCTACAGTCAGTTGGAGGAGCCATCCTACTCTGTATTATAAATATTTATATGTATCTCTGTTATAATTTTTTAACAGATTGAAACTTTTCTGATTAACTTGTACATTTCATATCATTGATATGTGTTCTCCTTCTCCCACCCCCCCGATTCACATCTCTTATCTATATGTCTCCTCCAATATGTTCCTTTACAAATTCAATGTCTGTCTCACTCACCTCTCCCCCTAACACATTTGTTTGTTTCTTTTCACTTCCAATCACCATTTACACCCCTGCATGTAACTAAAATAACATCTCACCCACCTGCATCATGTCCCCAACAATATACCCATCTCACCTTCCATGCTCACCTCTCCTATTCTATACTTTCACGAGCTCCTCTCCCTCCTCCAGTCACAATCTCTTCCCTAATGCTAAGAAGCAGAAAGTCCCATTACAATGTCCCATTGCTCTCACTTCTTATTCTGCTGGCTGCTGGAGATATATCTCCTAACCCCTCACCCTTTTCTCCCTGCTGTCAGCCACTCTCCATTCTAAGGGCAGCAAACACTGGAAACACCAAGAATTTGATACCCATTACTGTTCACAAACCTTCTACTTTAGTTTTCTACTTAGCCCTCTGAACGCCCATTATATCTGCAATAAACCTATTTATTTGCTCTTACTGAAACCTGGCTCTTGTCATCAGACACTGTCTCCCCTGCAGCACTCTCTCATGGTGGCTTTCACCTCAGTCACACACTTAGACCTGGGAACAAATAAAGTGATGGTTTGGGTGTACTACTTTCCCCTCACTGTACATTTCACCTAATACCCTCTGTCCTATTCCTCCAATTATCATCCTTCAACGTTCACAATATGTGCCTCTTCTCACCCATCTCTCTATGTGTTGCTGTAATCTATTGCCTGCCTGGATCACCCTCTCAATGTCAGGATCATTTTTCTGCCTGGCTCCCTCGCTTTCTCTCCTCTAACGTTCCATCACTTTTTCTAGGCAACTTCAACATTGCCATTGAAACTCCCACCTCCCCAGCAGCTCCTAAACTACTTTCAATCACGTCTTTCCTCGACTCAATTGACAGATTCCTTAGTTCACCATGCTGGACACTCCATTGATCTTATTTTCATCTCCTCACCACATCTGACCTAGTAATCGAGCCACTCCCTCTATCTGACCACCACCTTCTAACCTTCAACCTCACCACATCTTCACATACTCTCAGCCCCATCACCACAATCACCTGCCTTGAGACTGCCACTTCAGGCTACAACTTGACTCCTACTTCCACACTTGACACTCTTGCCCCCATAACCACACACATACGCGCTCGCTCTAATCCACAACCATGGCACACTACACAAACACGATGCATCCAGAGATCCTCCCACACTGCTGAATGACTATGGAGGAAATTTTGCACTTCAGCAGATTTTACAAGTTTATGTTGTGCTCCTACTTATCTAATCCCAAACTTGCCAAGCAGCACTACTTCACATCTATGTTTCATGGATTAATATATTTCTGAACTCCTTAGGCAAAAAAACATTATTTATATATGCAGCACATTTCATAAAATGTTTTATTTTATTAATATCTAAAATCCCTTTAATGATTAGGTTGATGCCCCCGGGGGTGTTTACACAGGCACATGATCCCCCCAATCAGCATGCAGCATTAGGGGACCAATTTTAACCCGTTAGTCGCCTGCTGTGTCTTCCACAGTCAATAGAAGTCAATAGAAGTGCAGTGATGTCACCCCCCAAGTCACTGCTGGTATATGATCCTCCCTGCTGCTTCCTGTCTGTGCTGTGCTGCTGCTATAACACATTTTAACATGGACTACACTACATATCCCAGACAGCTTTGCAGCACAAACAGGAACCTGATTGGCCGCAATGAATTATGAATTTTATGCTAATTTAGCCTGGGTTTTGGAGTGTTTAAATGTCTATTTTCATGCAAAACATGTGGAACATTTGGGGACCAATTTTAACCCATTATTCACCTGCTGTGTCTTCCCCAGCCTATAAGAGAGCACTGATGTTAGCCCTGAAGTCACTGCTGATGACCTTTCCACCTCTCTCATCACCTCCTCTCACTCCCACCTCAAGGACTTTTCTCTTGCTGCCCCTATACTGTACTATTCTTTGCCTCGCTTCACTAAACCATCTCCCTACCTCAAAACCTCACAAAAAAATGTATTTGTTTAAAAAAGCCTATCACTTTCCATCTTAACATGAACAGCTCTTCTATCACCCTCCTGTACCACACCCAAATCCTTTAGATTGTAAATTTGCGAGTCTTGCTAGGGGATTATGGAAAGCTCTATGCACACTAGATTTGAAGTTCAAAGACAGGGCCCTCCATTCCTTGCAATGTGATTATATTGTTTTGGTTTGACCTTAACCCATGTACAGCACTGCAGAATTTGTTTGTGTGTTACAAATAAATCATAATAATAAGTAAAGCTCATATCTTTATTGGGCATATGCTATTAAAAATAGTATGCAGTTTAAAATATTTAAAAGGTAATGGTTTTTTTTCTTACTTTTTAAATTATCTGTTTTCTCCTTAAGCAGAACTGCGTTTCTCCAGCTCCCTGGTGTTGTGTTTAACTCTGCCTCATGAAAGTTTGAGGCACGTTGGGCTATGGTGTCACTTATTTCTGCTCATGACAAATTAATCTGCACACCTATATTGTACAACAACGATATTGTAACTTGCTTGCAGATCCCTCCTAGGCCTCACCCAGCATGCATAAAACCATCATAGCTCCGATCAAGGGATGGAATTTCAAAAAGGCAAAGAACTAGATAGAGAGATAGATAGATAGATAGATGTATATTATGTTTATTTTTTATTTTTTTATGTTTATGTATGTTGTAGTAATGTAATGTTTTTTTTTAACAGGCACCGCGCTAGAGAAGAAAAGAAGAAGGACGGGGACATGCTGGAAAGGTGAGTAGAATATTTAGAATATTTAGAATGTTTATTTATTTTCGATAAATGTGTTTTTTTTCTTTTCCCCTAGGTTGTTGATCTGAAGGGACATCTGCAAAGGTAAATGGTCTTAATTATTTTATTTTAGCTTAGAATTAGAGTTTTTATATAGAGATAGCATTTATTGTATGTTAGATAGGGGTATGTATGTTAGATAGTTAGGATTTATTGTATGTTAGGGGTATGTATTTTAGATAGGATTTATTGTATATTATATAGTATTTATTGTATGTTAGATTGGGTTATGTATTTTAGATAGGATTTATTATATATTATATAGTATTGTATGTTAGATAGGGGTATGTATTTTAGATAGTTAGTATTTACTGTATATTAGATAGATTGGGGGATGTATTTTAGATAGATAGGATTTATTGTATATTAGATAGATTGGGGGATGTATTTTAGATAGTATTGATTGTATGTTAGATAGGGGGTATTGTATTTTATTTTATTTGTATTGTATTGTATGTATTCTATATGTATTTCCTTTTCAGGTGTGTAATTTTTTTTTCTGTAGTTGGGGGGAGGGTTGTAATGTATTTTTTATTTTCTGTAATGTTCCTTTTTTATTTTTTGTGCCATAGGTTTTTTATTTTCTGTAATGTAGATTTTTTATTTTTTGTGACATAGTTTTTTTTATTTTGTCTAATTAGAGTGGTGGTGGGTTTATTAGGGGGTAGGTAGGTAGTGTAGGTAGGTAGTGTAGGTGTTAATAGGTTAGTGTAGAGGGGGGTTAGTTTAGATTTAATGGTTTATTGGGGGGTATAGTGCAGTGTAGTGTTTGTACTTAGTTTCATGATGGTCCCTGAGGACCGTCATGGCAATAATGTGGTTAATGTTAGGTTTGTAACAGTGAGTGACAGGGTTAATTAAGGGCTTATGGGGGTCTGTATTGACCCCCATGAGTGACAGGGTTAATGAAGTCCTTACAGGGGTTTGTATTGACCCCCATGAGTGACAGGGTAAATTAAGTGCTTATGGGGGTCTGTATTGACCCCCATGAGTGACAGAGTTAATGAAGGGCTTATTGGGGTCTGTATTGACCCCCATAAGTGACAGGGTTAATTAAGGGTTTATGGGGCTCTGGATTGACCCCCATGAGTGACAGGGTTTTTAAGGGGTTGATGGGGCCCTGTATAGAGCCCCATGAGTGATAGGGTTATTTATTTTTATTTTTATTATGGGTCCTTTAAGGACCTTTACAGTCCTTTAAGGACCCGTAAGGTGGGAATTTTGAATTTTCATAGCAGAGGGGGTCCCAGATCGCATTTGATCGGGGACCCCCGATGCGAGGGTTAATGTGGGGTTAATGCAGGTTTCCGAGCTTATCTCGGATCCCTTCAAGGGTTAAATAAGGTTTTATGGGGGTCTGGATTGACCCCCATGAGTGATAGGGTTATTTTTTTTTTTATTACGGGTCGTTGAGCCTCATTTTCATTTTTTCGGCGGCCATTTTTTTCCTTGCTTAGCCATTTTTTGAGTGCCGAAACGGTGGAATTTGGGGTTAAATTCTTGTGTAACCTCACTTCCAGATGTCCTGGCTGTCCCCCCGTGCTGTGGGTGAGTTTTTTTTTTCATTATTGGGTTTATTAATGTGTTTTTAGTGTTTATGTGTTTGCGTGGTTCGGGGGGTTACTGCAGTGTTTTGCGAGACACAGGGGAGGGAGAGGAGGAGGGGAAGGAGAGGAATAAGTGCTGCGATTTAACGGTGGTGTGGGGTGGTTTGGGGCGCCGTAGTGGTGTTTTTCAAAGTCATGTGCCGTAAAGCCTCCACCTTTCGCAAAATGCGGCCCCTCGCTTCGAGCTCGCAAAGCGTGGCAACGTTTCGTAGTTTGACAACTATTATATGTCATATATATATTTATATATATTTATATATATATATATATATATATATATATATATATATATATATATATATTCAGGGCCTTGCACAAATATTCACCCCCTTGGCATTTTTTGTGTTTTGTTGCCTCACAACCTGGAATTAACATGGATTGTTTGAGGATTTACATCATTTAATTTACAGAACATGCCCATATCTTTGAAGATGTTATTTTTATTATTTTTTATTGTAAAGCAAACCCCAAATCGGGGAGCTTTTTTGCCAAGAGGTCATCCCATGAGCTTAGAAGACAAATCTTAAAGAAAAAAAGGGTTATTTGCAGTAAGGCCAGTTAGACTGTGGAACTCTCTGCAAATGGTGATTGTAAATATTAATTGATAGATCATTTTCAAAAGGGGTTGGCCATATTTTACAATAAAAAGTACATTTGGGGGTATCTTGTATAACTATAGAAGGAGAAGAACTAGTCCAAGGAGTAAAGTTGAGCTTTTTTGTTAGCTTTCCTCTGGATCAATTAGCAATTAATCCACATATTATAAGGATCAGAGAAGATCTACAAAGGTAGAACATGATTGACTAAAAGCCTTTTTCAACCTCGATTATTATGTTGTTGTTACTATGTAATAGTCTATACCAAAGAAACACATTTGACCCTTATTTGTAAATACTTGCCTTTTAATTGCATGCACTTATTAAACAGTGGGGAAAATAAACTATAATTGAGCAATTATCAACACTGATATAACTAACCACAAGAAATAAACATTCTTTGTAACTGTAGAATAATACCAGAGGAGATCAGTAGATTACCACCGATGAAAGCCGCCCACAGCCGAAACATACTGTACATTTAGAGTTGCTGTTCCTCGCATACTGAGAAAACTTGCCTTTCATTTTGATACTAATTTTCCTTTAAGATGTGTAAAAGATATGTTTAGAGAGATGTATCCTCTGTAGTGGCACAAGTGAGTAAACAGAGACATTATCCCACAGAATATTGTATTAAGTTATGTCTATCCCTGTGTATGAGTTCCTTGGAGATCCAGTGGTTAGGATTTGGTTTTTTCACCGCTGAGACCTGGGTTCGATTCCAGTCAGGGAACCAAGAGGTCCTACAGCCATGCAGGGTTGGGCCTGGTCAGTACTTGGATGGGATGCTACCTAGGAATACCAGGAGCTGTATGGTGTGGCACACTGGAGAAGGAACTGGCAAACCACTCCAGTATCTTTGCCATTAATACCAAGTGGATAGGCATGATTTGTTATGGTCCATGAGTTTACAGAGAGTTGGAAACAGCTGAACAATGCAAACACACATTCCTATGTATATATCTCTCTCTTTGTTTTATGATATTTTAGAAACAAGTACCATTTTTCTTGACCTGCAGTGGTATTTTAAATAGAAGGAGACTCACCCTCCAAAGGCAGTCAATCATATATGTGGTTAATTCTCAGTGTTGGCTTCCACTAAGAAAAGAAAAGAAAACTTAAATACAAGTCATTTTTTAAAATGTATATATATATATATATATATATATATATATATATATATATATATATGAAGAGCGAGGTAGCCGTGAATGTCCAGTAATTGCAGTGAATAGTGAAACCTTTTTTATTGGACAAACGTATTCATAATAAAGCGACGAGCTTTCGAGAGATAATGCCTCTCTTTATCAAGTCAAAAAGCGATACTGATACAAGTATGAACTAAAAACAGTAAACAGAAAGAGATGGAGGAAAAACAAATTGAAAAAACAAGAAAGACAAAATTAATTGGGCAGAGTTAAGTGAGACCAGCATTGTGAATAATGTCCTGATAGGTCAGCAAGTGTATAGATCAGGCTGTAGATAAGACCACAGCAGAGTAAAATAAAGAGCAATACATTTCAGCATAGCACGTAGCTTACAAAAACAGCAATAGCAGGGGGGGAGGTAAGTGGAATGTGTTAGCTATAAGACATTAGGATAGTGGGCCAGAAAGCCTAAGTCAATGTTAATGCCCAAATCCTTTGTATTAAAAAATTGAATCATTTTTAATTCAAAAGTTTTCCACTGTTGGGTAGTTCTGATATTCCCTCTGAGTACTTTTATTTTGAGGTTCTGGATGGAATGATCACATTGGATCAAATTGCCAGTGAGAAACTTTGCATCTTAATTTGTGCCATTGTGTGCTTGGTTTACGCAAGGAAGGGATCCTAAGAATGTAATAATCAATCAATCAGTGTTTGGTATCACAGGAACAAATTAACACATTGTATTGCAAAGTGTCATATTGATTCATATGAAGACAAGGACATGTATTTTAAAATTGACACAGTACAGAAATCATTGACTAGAAAAATGCATAGTCAGTTAATGTTTTTTAAAATGAACTAGACTTGTTTTAAGTGAGGTATCCCTTTAACTCATATTTTTTACTTTTATATCTCTTTCATAAATATAGTAACTTATTGAATTTTTACCAATTAGTGACCTATACTAATTGGTAGCTATTAGTAAGTTTAACTATAGTGCATGGATTAACATTAGCATGTATATTCTACAGTATGTGTTTGCATCACTCAGTCGTGTCTGACTCTCTGTGACCTCATGTATGGCAGAGATACTGGAGTGGGTTACCAGTTCATTCTCCAGTGGGCCACAGCATACAGCTCCAGGTATTCCTAGGTAGTCTCCCATCCACATAATGACCATGCTCAACACTTCATGGCTTCAGGGTGGTGTGGCCTTTTATTTCTCTGTCTGGAATCAAACCCAGGTCGCAGCAGTGACAGCAACAAATCCACTGGACCACCAGGGAACCTGTACCTAAATATTAATTGATACATGCTAATTTTGATAAAGTTTGTAATGGTTAACCCATATGCAAAATATTTTGTTAGTGATATAAAACGTTATGGTCTGTGAAATAAGAAAAATCGAATGTCATGCCTATATACTGTACATGATGTATCAAAACAAAAAATTTATAAAAAAATCTAATGTACCTTTGTAATCAGAGTCTGTATACGCCTAATATTTTTGTTAAAACCTAATACAATAAACTGGAAACTTTTCCTCTATGCTTTGAAAATGTTGAAAATGAGGATTTGCAAAATGATTACGCTTCATTATAATTGTATCAACAGACATTGAAAAAAATATTTTTTTTGCTCTTCATGGCTATAAAATGCAATTAAGAAATGTCAGGCAAATGCAAGTTTGAGGAAATAATCATTGCTTGTGTACTCCATTTCCATTAATGACAAGGCAAATTGTGCCTATAATTTATTTTTATGATGTACAAATTTGACATCAATCATTAGCAGGCTGCTAACATATAACTTTTTTGTTGTACTTCTAATTAGAACGTGGGAGGAGAGAAAAAGAGCAAATAACCATTTCCGTTTATATAAGAGGCTTACAGCATAAAGTAGGTTGTCTAATATAGATATTCTCTAATTATCTCCCTTCTAATTTGAACAGTCTGTCCCAGGTAGTTCAACAGGTTTAAAGTCTCAGTTGATGTCTTCAGAAAATGAATCATTGATTGCTTACTTCTAAATAATCTAGTCCTAATTCTGTTATATTTTATTTGTGAAACAGTAAATTCTTAACTATTATCACTCTGTCTATCTATCTATCTATCTATCTATCTATCTATCCCTTTAACAACATATAATTAGGTATAATTAGGTATATTATTGATAAAGATTGCTAAATATTTAGAAGACTCTCTCTGTGTTTCTGCAGTACATTAGTACTGCAGTATTATGCAGTTAAAGTATTATACTTTCAAATTTACAAATTATATTTTCTTCTCCATTGTTCTAACATGTCACAAGAAGCAGAGGTTCTGTAAATCTTGTGGGGGTCTGAACTGCAATATTATAGTGATTATATTTCCATCCAATTGAATGTAAATCAAATAAGAACATTGAATTATCAGGCTCTCCTTGAGTCTGTGTCAAAACTTCCTCTCAATTCACTTGCAAACTAAAAATGGATCAAACACAGAATATACATGTTTTTGTTATGTTTTAGTGTTCAATTTGTCAACTTATATAATGTATACATATTTTATACCATGTAAAAAACAAGAAAATTTTTACATAGAAAACATGTTATTTTAAATAGCAGTTTTGGTGAAAGTGTAGGAACCAAGGCAAACAATCAAGAACGAGGACCAGCAAGGCCAGAGAGATTGTTGGCACTCACTTGGAGTCACTGGATTTACAAATTGGGCTGTTTGATTTTCAAGGTTTTTATATAAAACTAGCGACTTGCCCGTCAAAAAATGACGGTCAATAAAAATTAAATGTTGTGAAATTTGTTTGCAACACAAAATGACTCAGATACATTTGTCCCTTTTTTTTTTCTTAAAATAAATACACATTTTTTTTATTTTTTTTTACTTTTTATTTTTTTAACTTTCAACTTATATTTCACCAACATTTTTTTTTTCAATCTTCAGTCTTTTAATTGTGATATATATAATAACAATATAATAAAATCTTACTTTTTAATGCATACATATTGTAAAGTCTAACATGAAACTTTGTAACATGCAACTTGTATAATAAAAATTCGTTCAACATTTTTTTTAACAATACTAACACTTTTCAATACATATTTATCACTGAGTAACTGCGGACTCTATTAACTTAGAGTAAGTAAAATTTTTTAACAATAACATGCTTTTTGTCATTTGTAACTTTTTTGTTAAACTCTTTTTAAACTAAATTCGCATTGAATCCAGAGGAAGGCAAACAATAAAAAAAACCCTATTGAAACTTGGCCAAATGTATCAAAGAGGGGAAAAAATGTATTCCTTCCTGACCCCATTAACTGGCGATCGGATTACTCCCTGAATCAATACTTTGTCTTTAAATAATACATTTCCAATTATGATGAAATGCTTCAACTTTATACTAACAATACATGTTTGACTATACCACATATATATTTAACAATATTTAAAAAAAATAGAAAATACACATATTTAACATCTGAAATTGTAACATCAAACAATAACATTTAACTCTTCTAAATCCTGAAAAATGCAGTTAATTGTTTTGTGGGGCCAATCATGTTAATATGAAACTTTGAACCCATTCCAATCTGTTTAAGGATATTTTACTGTTGTTTTTGTTGTAATTTTTTTTTATTTTTCTGTTTGTCCTTTCTGCAAATATCGATTTTCATGTGAAATAGTGGTTCCCTATTTAAAGAGTCCCAGAGTACTTTAATTTTGTACTGGAAGTCAAACCACTGTTCTCTATGTTTTTTTGTCCATTCTTTAGATGTTTTACTTGAAATATTGTTTTTCGGCAATCATATTGAGTACCATAAAATGTTGGCATTAAAATGAAACCATTATCCTCTATCTTTCCAACACCTCATAGTAGACAATGTTTTTAGTGTAAACACATCCATCGTCCAATAAATGACCCTGAGTTTCGTTTTCTTCAACATGTACTTTAATTTTCTTTTGGATTAGTGCACCTTGAAAAAGCCACATAGAGTTGTCCATGTGCAAAAACTGGTTCCTTTAAAAAAATCCCAACCGACTTAAAAGTTTGTCAATGGGATTTATTGATGGTCATGGCAAATGCCATGATAACTGGAAATTGGCTCCTTTGTAAGACAAAAGGCAAACCACTCTCACTTGGAGCTAAATCAGTTCTTGGTATAAAAACTCGTTCACTCATGGGTCCCAGTTATAATTTCTGCATGTATAAAATGATCTTTTAACTCATGCACAATTAATCTGGTCCCATTACAAAGTCCTTTTTTTGGATTCATATTTCGCAATAACATGACAATTGCGCCTTTTTTCAATTGTAAAATATGTGGTGGCATTCCAAATAGTGTTAACGAATTAATAAATTCGATACTAAAATTCGGTTCACTGTCTTTATCATCAGACAGAATCGAATCTGCACTGTAATAATTTTTTTGTGGTGCATTGATGTATTTTAAAATTTAATTATTTACTTTCAAGGTATCGATATTTTTTGATGTTAATATCACTTTGTTTGCAATGTCTGAGTAATCCTCATTATTAAGAGTGTTTAGAAATATTGATGATATGAGTGATTCATTGCAAACCATTTCTGATGGAATTTCAATGGTATCATTTGGTAAATGCTGTATTTCTGGATGTTTTCCTTTCCCTTATTTTAATGAGCCAGTCATTGAATTCATTTTGGCCTTCAGATCTCATATTTAATTCTAATTTGAGATGTGTAAATATTTGCCACAGTTTAATGGTCTTGATACATGTTTCAGTGATCTCCGTTCTATTTCCGTGTGGCACAACAGGTAATGTTTGCCTAAAATCTCCTCCTAACAGCATCACCTTTCCACCAAATGGCAACTTATTATCCATCACTTCTATTAAAAATCTGTCAATACATTGCAATGCATGACATGACATCATTGTTGCCTCGTCTATGATAATTAGTTTAAAAAAAAATTCTTGTAAGGAATTCAATTGAATATCTGACACTGATGTTTCCAAAATGGGAACTGGCAGCTTAAATCCACTATGCACAGTTTTCCCACCATCTAACACAAGTGCAGCAATTCCAGTTGTTGCAAATGGCATAGCTATCTGACCCTGTGATCGAATATAACTCATCAAACAATTGTAGAGATAAGTTTTTCCTGATCCACCTGGGCCGTCTAGATAGAAATACCGGTCTTTGACCATTTCATCATCTGTAGCATTTGTGATGGCATGAAATGCTTCTAACTGTAAAGTATTTAAAGTTGCCAGTTTTTCTTGGGTTTTTTGTTTTTGTAGCTCAGTGTCATAATCATCAAAATTGATGTCATCTCTAAGTCCTGGATCTGGTAAATTAAAACTTGCACAATTTAATCCATGAGCCAACAATATTTCTTGTATTTCCATCAATGTTTTTAACAGAGCTATTGGTTCTCTGTAACGTTTCAAGAAATCTTCTGACATGTTTAATTTAAATGTTTCCCACAAAGTGAAAGAATCAGGTACATTGCAAAATATGCAAATTAATGCAAATTGTTGCCTCATTTGCTTTGGCATTTGACATAGTGCTGCTTCTTTCAGACACCTCTCCCATTCTGTATCATCAGCTATGAAATTTTGATGTCTTGCAGCTAATAGGAATGTATCATAACCTATGTCATTCACTGTACGTAAATGCTCAAAACTCTGTGCACAGGGAACATGTAGCAGAAGTAATCTTAAGCTGAAACGTTCAATGTCCCTTGGATTGACGGTATAAATGCGTGGTATAATTTTATGTGTATCTCTTCTTCGTTGTCGCCATAGACCATTTACAAATACATAGTGATATGGTATCTCTATGTATAAAAATTGTCTGGCCTGCGTATCCTGACAGTTTAATTTAAACCATGCAGTAATGGTGGTATCTCTGTCTTCACTTTGATATAATGCAGTTCTTTCATTTCCTGCAGTAAAGCAAACCAACTGACTTTGAGGCAAATGTACAGCTAAACGATAGATAGCATGTGACCGATCATGCATCTCAAATTTCAAAAGGCGCCACATTGCTTCAGGAGCACTCACATACTGAGCATCTAAATAATTTGATAGTTCATCATGTAAAATTGGATTTTCGTTTTTCATTTGCAGCACCTTGTACAACAACAGTAGCTGCGTCATATCCTTTGTATATATATTTATACACATACTTAATTGATTTAATGTAAATGCAAGCTTCCACATTGATGTGTGCATTGTACTTTGATGAGCAAATGTGGATTGTATGGAACGACAAATCTATTATCAACCTTTTGGCCACGGATAATAGCTGTTTGTCCTTGTGTTCTTTTATACAAAGGATATCCATCACAATTTGCATACGTTTGCATATGAAATTGTTTTAGAAAATTCTTTAGTACATTTTTTATCTTCCATACATGGTGAATTAGGATTCATCTCTCCACATGGGCCATGAATCATTCTATGTGTAACAATCTCCCAAAGTTTTGTATATTTTTCTTGGTCTGGCAATTGTGCGGAAATTACTGAATCCACTCTCTCTGCAGTGTTCAACTTATCTTTTTCCTGCAGTATTAAAAGTATGTGAGCATGTGGCAATCCTCTTTTTTGAAATTCAATGGTGTAAACAAAAGCCACACATTGTCCAAATAAGTGTGCTTTAGTGATATTATGTATTAATGAATTGAGTTTGATTTTGAATACTCTTGCCACTAAATCTGGTCGGTCAGAAGTAGTTTGTCCCAGATTCAAATTTTCCTGGATCTCTGGCCATTGTGGATTACATGTGAATGTAATAAATAAATCTGGTTTTCCAAATTTTGTGACAATAGCCATGGATTCATTATACCTTTCTCGCATATTGCGAGGAGATCCTTGGAAAGTGGATGGCAAAATAATTGCTCTTCCAGCTGGAATGTCTCTGTTGGAAGCTAAATCTGCCACATAATCCATTATTCCCCAATACTGTTCTACTCGTAATTTATTTTGTTGATATTTAATGAAATTTAGATTATTGGCTTCAACTTGTAAATATGAATCGATAATCCATTGTTGAGTGAGTTTGCCTCCGTGTAAAATTGGATTAAAACAATCCCGGATAGCAGTTTGTGCCACTTTAGATTCCAGCATGGAAATATTAGATCTAATACGAAGTTTAGTATTGGGATAACTTTCCAATTGTAATTTTGGTTCCCATCCAGGTTCCCCATTTGGAAAGAAAATGGGATATGTCATTGGATCTAAATTACAGCTTCATATACTGATGTTGATAAATGGTTGTTCTTCATTGCGTAGATATATTCTAATATCCCGCTGAAAAGGTGGTTCACCATCCTCATTTTTAAACACCATGGCAACCTAATTTACTGTAGGTAAATTATATCTTCTTTGATCAGTGTTGGGATCTCTTTTTAACACCATATTTACTCTTGGTGTAGGCAATTGATGTCTTTCAGCATGTTCCTGTTGTTCTTTTTCCATCTGTGCTAATTGTTTGTATGCTTGACTATATGGGTTTTTGTGCATAATTTTATCCAGCTGTTCAAAGACTATGCGCAAACACTGTTTATTTTCTGGAAGTGTCATTCTTTGTTCCACAGCTTCCACTGTATCTAAGACATATAACTGTGCAAATATCCTTTGCTCTCCTTCATGTGAGTGAAGCAAATGAAATTGCACTGTTATAAGACCTTATGTTTTGTTTGAAATTATTATAATTTGGAAATGTTGGATCGCTCATAATGCATTCTAAATAATATGGAAATGGGTGTCTTAGTGGAAGTTTCACCTTTCCTTTCTGACAGCAACTAATGAAATTTCCATCAGTAGGTCTTTCCTTTATAAAATGATAGGCCCCACAAAACTGACAAACCACATTAAGTAACCCACAATAATGAGTATCTACTTGTACTGCAGTAGTAAACACATTGTCATGCATTTCTTCAACATAGATATCAGACCCACTTTCAATATGTACATTTTTCTTGTGTGTCTACATTTAAGTCATTCTGCAAAATAGAATCATTGGACAATGGTTCACAGAGATATTTTTGTTTACTTTTACGTTTCTTGGAAGCCCCACCTCACTCACTTGCGGCTTTCTTACTCATCTTTCTTTTATTTAAAAGTCTCGATCGATCTTCTTCTCGCAAGCGTTGTGAAGTTTCCGGTGTCTGAGCATCTCTCCACCTTTGCTTCCTTTCCCTTGCCAATCTTCATTTGCGTTCAATTTTGTCTTCTCCATTCTCTGCCATTTTAATCTGTAATTGTAAATAGAGATGTAATTATTATTTTTTCTTTGTTGTGTATACATTTTTTATTCCTTTTTGTACTGTTCCATTAAAGTAGATGAATAAACTAATCAAGCATATTAAAATGTTGCACTTTAGAATGAAAGAAATTAAACCATTTTTCAAAGTATTTTATTGACATATATTAAATAGGAAATAGCTGCACATATCTATATTTATATTATTATCCTTCAATTCCATTCCTTCTTGATTGAATTCACTGCATACCATCAATTTTTTTTTTTTGCAAGTGTTGTAAGCTTCTTATTTTTTTTCAATATTATTATTAATTAGTATTGTCTTTTCAACTTTTTTCAAGTTATGACTAAATATCATACGTTAATGACTCAATAAGTACTCCATTTTCCCCAAATATAACATAGCCTTTTTCTATGAATCACTACAAAATTAAATTTTATACCTGTGAAGATGATGTTGATGTTGTTCAAAAGCTGCAAACGTCACGCTGTGTGTTGATTCCCTTGCAGATCCAAAGAAACTGTAAAATCAAAGTGAGAATATTTTTAATCTTTTGCTTCATCGATATCATTAAATGAACATCAACAGACATATATTTGGCTACATTAAAAACCTAAAAGCATATTTTTTAATATCTTACTGTAGTAATATAATTCAAATTCTGTACCTGTCAAAATTATCCTTATGATGTTCAATGTGTCCAAACGTCACTATCTCTGTTCATTCAGCTACAGTTCACTGCAATTATACAAAATAGTAAAATTAATGTATAATATGTTGCTTCATCTGTATCAATCAATGAGGCTTAACATACATATTTTTGCATAGATTGAAAACATTAAATAAATATATCAATCAATCAGCATGAACACACATATGTAAGCATAGATTAAAAACATACAATCAATATTACTGTTAGTCTTTAAATAAGCCTCAATTAATGTGTATTAATCTTAAATGAATGTCTGACTAAATATAACGTCAAGACGTAAGTATGAGTCTATTCCCTTTTTTTTTGTTTGAGGGGTATTTTAAAATGAGTATGTAACAACTGAATTATTAAAATAATGTACATTACTAATTAAATAAGAATCAATTAATGTTCATTAATATTAAAGTAATGTGTGACTAAATCTAACATCAAGATGTAAGCATGAGTATATAGCCTTTTTTTTTGGTGTATTTTATACTAAATATATAAGAACTGAATTATTTAAATAATGTACATTAATAATTAATTAATCAACGTGTTCCTTTTTTTATGCACATTCTTAAACGTTAACCTTTTTTGATATTAATGATTAGTAATGATTAATTAATTAAATAAAGTACATTATGAATGTTATTTACAATTCTTTCACACATGTAATCACGATATATAACAAATTAATTATTAAATTAATGTACATTAATAATTAATGAATCAATGTGTTGCTTTTTTATTCACATTCTTAAACGTTAACTAATTTTGATATTAATGATTAATTAATTAATTAATGTACATTATGAATGTTATTAACAATTGTTTCACACAGGTAAGCACAATATTATTTTTCTATTAATTTAATTTACTATTTTTTATTTATTAAGTAAGTACCAATTTACTCATTAATAATTATAAATGATATTTAACTTTTTTAATGTAATATTGCTGAAGCAGTATCCTGAAGAGCTAACAATCTCTTGAGATTTTCCGGCATCAGAAAACGTCCAGTCAGACTGTCATCACCTGAGGAGAAAGTGTGTTCTGTGTCAAGTGTGCCCTATATATAGGCTTTGTGCGCGAGACAAATGCATTGTTTTAGGCGGGAAATCCGCTGTTCCGCGAGACAAATGCGTTGTTTTAGGCGGGAAATCCGATGTAGCACGTGACAAAGGCGGGAAATCTGTGTTAATGCGTAAATCTGTAATTGCGTTTCGTAAAATGTACTCGCTACTGTCTTTTTTTACTCATTGTGCGGTTATTGCGCATCCTTTGTCTCGTTGTTTTTCAAGCACATACGTCTGTGGCTGTGTTTTTCGCAGTTCGTAGTAGTATAGCCTCGTTTTAATTTTTTTCGGCTGACATTTTTTTCTCGCTTAGCCGATTTTCGATCTTTGTAACTCGTCTAAATCGCTGTAAATTGGAGTTCCAACTCACTCACAGACGTCCTGCCTGGTTCCGCATGCTGTAAGTGACCTTTTTTTTTTTAGTGTGTATTTAGTGTTTTTATAATTGTTTTGGTTCTGCCGCTTATCTCGTAATTATTTTCATCTCGTATTTTTTTTCTAAGTCCTGCGTCTTGTGTAAAAAAGTGCTTCGGTTTAACGGCTTGCCTAGCTATTGGCGCTCATTGCCAAAGTGCTACGGTTTAACAGCTCGCCTCGCTACGCGAAGCTCGCCTGCAATGAGCGCCTGCGGCGCTCATTGCCAAATTGCTACGTTTTAACGGCTCGCCAGGCGATGAGTCATACGATCGGCAAAGTCGTTTGATCGGCAAAGTGGTACGGTTTAACGGTTCGCCTCGCTGCGTGAGGCTCGCCGGGCGATGACGCACCACGCAACACAGCGTGACGACGAATCGTAGTTGGACAATTATAATATGTGATCATCTTTTTTTTTACATTTTTGTTTTAGTTTTTTTAATCTTAGCTATAGCACTTAATTTAGATAAGGAAGCCCATAGTTCAGGTTAATCATTATTTTTTCTTTTGCGTGTGGAATGGTAAAGAACACACATACAGTGCCTTGCAAAAGTATTCACCCCTTGACTTTTTACATATTTTGTTACAATACAGCCTTAAATTCAATGTTTTGTTAATCTGAATTTTATGTGATGGATCAGAACACAATAGTCTAAGTTGGTGAAGTGAAACGAGAAAAATATATACATAAAACTGTTTTTTTAGAAATAGAAAACAGAAAATTGGCATGTGTGTATGTATTCACCCCCTTTGTTATGAAGCCAATTAAAAGCCCTGATGCAACCAATTACCTTCAGAAGTCACATAATTAGTGAAATGATGTCCACTTGTGTGCAATCTAAGTGTCACATGATCTGTCATTACATATACACACCTTTTTTGAAAGGCCCCAGAGGCTGCAACACCTACGCAAGAGGCACCACTAACCAAACACTGCCATGAAGACCAAGGAACTGTCCAAACAAGTAAGGGACAATGTTGTTGAGAAGTACAAGTCAGGGTTAGGTTATAAAAAAATATCCAAATCTTTAAAGATCCCCAGGAGCACCATTAAATCTATCATAACCAAATGGAAAGAACATGGCACAACAACAAACTTGCCAAGAGACGGCGGCACACCAAAACTTACAGACCGGGCAAGAAGGGCATTAATCAGTGAGGCCGCATAGAGACCTAAGGTTACCCTGGAGGAGCTGGAGATTTCCACAGCAGAGACTGGAGTATCTGTACATAGGACGACAATAAGCCAGAAGAAAGCCAATTCTTTAAGCAAAAAACTAAATGGCACGTTTTAAGTTTGCGAAAAGGCATGTGGGAGACTCCCAAAATGTATGGAGGAAGGTGCTCTGGTCTGATGAGACTAAAATAAAAAATTTCGGCCATCAAAGAAAATGTTATGTCTGGCGCAAACCCAACTTATCACATCACCCAAAGAACACCATCTGTTTTTCAGCAGCCGAGACTGGGAAACTGGTCAGATTTGAGGGAAAGATGGATGGTGCTAAATACAGGGATATTCTTGAGCAAAACCGGTACCTCTATGTGCGGGATATTTATATAAAAAAATAAAAACACTTACACACAGCACGGGGGGGACGCCAGGATGCTTGGGAGTGAGGCTGCACGCAAATTTAAGCCGAAATTGATGAGTTTCTGCACTAAAAAATGGGCTAAACGAGAAAAAAAATGGTGGATGAAAAAAATGAAAACGAGGCTAAAGGAGACAGAGGTGCGCAAATCACTGCCAGGCATGTACGAGTTAGCCAGGAACGTAGGAGATACACAATATACCATTACAACGGATGGAAAATGCTCACGAGCCAAATAACACATAGACAAATTCTGCCATTTTACAATACTGGCTTTGCAAATGATAACATTACGATTCTAAAATGGCTCTTTATCCTCCTAAACAAACGGATTGGCCTCACGCACGCAGCCTATTTACACTGCACACTTGTCACATTGCTGACACTTTCTCCTCAGGTGATCAACAGTCCAACTGTACATTTTCAGATACAGCTCTTCAGGATATTAATTGCTGCATATTAAATATAAATAGGTAAAGTATATTTATTTATTAATTCATATTCATTTATTAATTTACTGTACTAAACACATTGTATATTTTACACTGTACTTATATATCTGTCTTCGCTATGAGCGCCGAAGGTGATCATTGCAAAGCAGGAAACTTGAAGTACACGAGGGGAGAGGCTCACGATGAGCGCCGAAGGTACTCAGAGGAGCAAAAGCCTTACAGTGTGTGGCAAACAGCATTGCCATGGCTTCAAATTTTATTTCTGTCATTTTTGACAGGCAAGTGGCTAGCATATATATAATAAGCAAAGTTCAGGCACCATCATGGTGAGCAACAGTTTTTCTACAAGAAAACTAGATGATTCACTATATTTACTAAGCTACAGTTTCAATTTTATTGACAGCTGCTTGATACCGTTTTATTATAGTGATGTTTTAAAGGTATGGTTCTTGTAAACATCACCTTCAAATCAACTCAGTCATTATTATTATTATTATCTTTATTTATATCGCCAACATATTCCGTAGCGCTGTACAGGGGTTTAGTACATAGCAAAAACAAACTTAACACCTTATAAAGAATGGAGGGCCCTGATTTTGAGCTTATAATCAAATGTACATAGTGCTTGTTTCCAAGGCATGGACACAATATTTAAAACTCGCAAACGTACAATCTAAGGGTTTAGGTGTGATACAAGAGGGTCACAAATGCAAAATGGCAACGTGAATGCAATTTGTTTAGTCAATTGGAGGTGTCTGTGTGTTGTACTGTAGTTTGTGAGTGTAAGTGTTATTAAGCTGTGGAGTGTGCAGTTGTAATTATAAAGGCTGAATGTGATAAGATTTCTTAATCAGGTGTGTTTTTAGTAATTTTTTTAAGGTTTTGAGGCAGGAAGATAATCTAATGGAGCGAGAAAAGTCTTGAAGACGGGAGTGAGAGGAGGTGATGAGAGAGGAGGAAAGGAGAAGGTCGTTAGGAGAACAAAGGGGGCGGTTGGGAGAGTATTTTGAAACAAGAGCAGAGATATAAGGGGGTGAATTGTTGTTGAGGGCTTTATATGTTACGGTCATGATTTTAAATGTGATTCGGGAAGCTATGGGAAGCCAGTGGAGTGATTAACAGAGTGGAGCTGCAGACACTGATCGTTTGGTATTGAAGATGAGTCTAGTGGAGGCGTTCATTATGGATTGGAGGGGAGACAGACGAGAGATGGGGAGGCCAGCAAGGAGTGAAATGCAGTAGTCGTATCGAAATATGATGAGAGAGTGTATTAGTATTTTAGCTGTGTCTTGTGTAAGATAATGACGAATTTTGGAGATGTTTTTAGGTAAAACTGACAAGATTTTGTTATCGATTGCATATGAGGAATAAAGGAGAGGGCGGGATCCAGTAGAACCCCAAGACAACAGGCCTGGGAGGTGGGAGTAATGATGGTGTTGTCAACAGTGAGATATATTTGAGGAGTGGAAGCTGTAGTAGAGGGTGGATAGATTAGGAGTTCAGTCTTAGACATGTTGAGTTTGAGTTGACAGGTAGACATCCAGGTGGATATGCTAGAGAGGCAGTTGGAGACTTGAGCTAAAAGAGAGGGGATAGATCGGGTGCAGAGAGGTAGATTTGAGTATCATCTGCATAGAGATGATACTGAAATCCAAAGGATTTTATGAGGGTGCCAAGGGAGGAGGTGTAGATGGAGAAGAGGAGGGGGCCTAGCACAGAACCTTGGGGAACACCAACAGAGGCAGAGGTGAAGACGAGGTGCCAGAGAAGGAGACGCTAAATGTACAATCTTTTAGATTGGATGTGAACCATGAAAGAGCTGTGCCCTGGATGCCAAATGAGCGGAGAGTTTGGATTAGAAGAGGGTGGTCAACTGTGTCGAAGGCAGCAGAGAGATACAGGAGAATTAGTATGGAGAAGTGACCCTTTGATTTGGCGGCTAGCAAGTCATTGGTGTCTCTTTTGAGTGTTGGGCGCGGAAACCAGATTGGAAGGGGTCAAGAAGGGAATTGGAGGAAATAAATTGAGTGAGGTGATTGTAAACAAGCTGCTCAAGCAGTTTAGAAGCCAGGGGAAGTAGTGAGATAGGGCGGTAGTTGGAGGCAGAAGCTGAGGCAGATGAGGGCTTCTTGAGAATGGGTGTAATTATGGCGTGTTTTAAAGAGAATGGAAACCTGCCAGTGTTTAGGGAGAGGTTGAATAGATGTGTGAGAGCTGGGATAAGTGTGGTGGATAGGGGAGGGATTAGCTCTGAAGGAATAGGATCATTTGGACATGTTGTAAGGTGAGAGGTTAATAATAACGTAGATACTTCATCCTCGGTTACAGGATCAAAGGAATTTGTAGTGGAGGAGGGATTGGGGAAGGGTAAGGGCTGGGTGTTGTCCGTTTGTGGAGAGGATGGTGGGATAGGGCCAAGCTGGGAGGAGAGCTCATTTCGGATGGTTTCAATTTTATTTTTAAAGTGGCTGGCAAAGTCATCAGCAGTGGGACAGGAAGGGGCAGGAGGTGGGGGTGGGCAAAGGATGGTGTTGAATGTAGCAAATAAACATTTAGGGTTGGATGACAGGTTTGATATTAGTGATGAGAAGTAGTTTTGTTTGGCAAGATTGAGAGCAGAGAAGTAGGAGCGCAAGGTAAACTTGTAGTGGAGAAAGTCTACTGAAGTGCGATATTTCCTCCATAGTCGTTCTGCAGTGCGTGAGCATCTCTGTAGATAGCATGTTTGTGTAGTGTGCCATGGTTGTGGATGACAGCGAGGGCGTTTGCTTGTTATTATGGGGGCAAGAGAGTCAAGGGTGGAGGTTATAGTAGCGTTGTATGAATGAAGTGGCGATGTCAGGGCAGGCAAGGGTGGTGAGGGAGCTGAGAAGGGGTTTTAGAACATTTGAAAATTGTTGTGGGTTGAGTGCTTGCAGGTTTCTGCGTGTTCTGGTTGCAGGATTTGAAGAAGGGTGGTGAGCGGAAGATGAGGTGAGGTTGCAAGTTAGCAAGGGGTTGTCAGATAGGGGAAGTGAGAAGATGTCAAGGTTGGAAATAGTTCAGAGATTGGTGAAAATAAGGTCAATGGAGTGTCCACCACTGTGAGTTGCGGAATCTGTCCATTGTGAGAGGCCAAGGGAAAAGGTAAGTGCAAGTAATTTTGCATTTGTTGGGGAGGTGGGTGTGTCAGTGTCTATGTTTAAATCAACAAGAATGAGTGAAGGTATATTGGAGGAGAGAAAGTGAGGGAGCCAGGCGGTAAAGTTGTCCAGAAGTTGAGAGGGTGATCCAGGCGGGCGAAAGATCACAGCTGCTTGGAGAGGGATGGGAGAGAAGATGCGGACAGTGTGGACTTCAAAAGATGAGAATTGGAGGGAGGAAACAGGGGGTATGCAGTGAAAAGTGCAGCAAGAGGATAGTAATATGCCCACACCTCCACCTTGTTTGTTCCCAGGTCTAGGAGTATTGCTGAAGTGTAGACCAGTCAAACATGACTGAGGTGCAGATTCTTTTAATGAGAACTAATATCGTACTTATATATGCATCACGTTAAATTGACATTCACAGAATGCTACATATGTATTTATACTGCCAAAATAATAATATGACATATTAGAGACTATCTATTGACCAATAACCTACATGGATAAAGTGCCAACATTTTATGCAGCACTAAATGTAATCAGAAATGTGGAAAAAAAAATATGGCAGTGTGTGAGGAGGAAAAACTTTTTTTTTAATTGCTAAGATATTATTGGATCTGGAAATAAAGAGCTGTGGCTTCTTGCATAAAGAATGTGCATCCCTGAGGGCAGGAGAATCAAAGAGGTTTTTTTTTTTGCAGTTGGACTAAGTTGGATAGAATTTCGCTAGGCAGTCAAGCCTTTGAGTGCTCCAACTGTTTTTGCCTTTACCCTGTTCACAGTTCTCCCTGCTAACTTTGTGGATGCGCATGAATGCTGTTGACACTTAACCCATGTGTGAACATATGCCATTTTCATCCCTTTCAGTCACACACTTCCAAGATCATCCATTTTATACTAAATATCTACTTAAATCACATTTACAGTCACTGTACACTGTGCAGGTATTGGGTATAGATGTTGCGTATGTGTGTTTTTATACATATATATATATATATATATATATATATATATATATATATATATACTCAAAATATCCACTACATAAGCTGGGATCCCACGCGACGTTGATGGTAGGCAGTAACCTTGAAACGGCTGTCCGTGGGAGGGATTTCCAGCTTGTGTATAATGTAGTCTTGGCTTTGCATAAAAGCTGTGTAATGCCATGTTTAAAATGGCCATGGATGGAAGAACGAAGCATTTGTGGGCACATTTGCATGTCCCTGCTCGGCTTCCCAGAGTGCAGTGTGATAACTGTATTTCTTGGAAATCTAAGCAGGAAACAGGTTTTTTAACTTGTTTTAGACATTCAAATGTGAACACAAATGTAATATTTACATACTATATATATATATATATATATATATATATGCATATATTTATATATATATATATATATGTATGTGTTTGTATGTATCTACATTCTTACAGCAAAGTCAGGGGTGTAGAAACTCGGGTGTGGGGGTTGGGGGGACCCCCCCCCCCGGGTTAAATGAATAGGGGACACAAAAAATAGCAAAATTAAACTTAGTCATGCATTACCACATTTGGCTAGAGGGCGCCAGCACTATGGAGCAGTATGTCTTTCACAAGAAAGCTTTGACCCATAATTTATAATTTATACATATCTATATATACATAAGTTGGCATATATTTATACATTATATATATTATATATATTTATACATTATATATATATTTATATAAATATATTTATAAATATATATATATATATATATATATATATATATATACTAGCAACTTGCCCATCAAAAATTACGGCAATAACATTTTAAGCCTCTCCCCCCTCTACTTTACTGGGCTTGCAATGCCTCTACCTCTCCCCCTCTACTTGACAGGAGGTGCTCAATGCGAGCTTCTCCCACCCTCTACTCCCTTCCCTGTGTCTCTTCCCCCCCGTCCCTCCCTCTACCTTTCCCCCCTCTACTAGACGGGAGGTGCTCATTGCAAGCTTTCCCCCCCCTCTACTTCCTCTCCTTCCCCTGGGTCTCTTTCCCCCTCTCCCTCTCTGTGTCTTCCCCCCTCCCTGTGTCTCCCCCCTCTCTCTCTTCCCACCGCCTCCCTCTCCTTTGTCCCTTTCCCCCCTCTCCTGTGTTTCCCCCTCTCTCACTCCCCTGTGTCTCTCCCCCCTCCTCTACCTCCTCTCTCCCTCCCCTGTGTCTCTCCCCTCCTCTCCCTCCCCTGTGTCTCTCCCCCCCCTCTCCCTCCCCTGTGTCTCTTTTCCACCTCTCCCTCCCGTGTCTCTCCCCCTCCTCTCCCTCCCCTGTGTCTTCCCCCTCCTCTACTTCCCTGGTGTTTCTCCCCTCTCCTCCCCATGCCCTGTGTCTCTCTCCCCTCCTCTCCCTCCCCTGTGTCTCTTACCCCATTCTCACTCCCCTGTGTCTCTTTCCACCCCTCTCCCTCCCCTGTGTCTCTTCCCCCTCCTGTGTCTCTTACCCCCCAGTGTCTCTTTTCCCCTCCCTCCCCTGTGTCTCTCCCCCCTCTCCCCCCCATCCCCTGTGTTTCTCCCCCCTCTCCCTACCCTGTGTCTGTTGTGTTAATAAGTGTGTCTGTGTTTTGTGGATGAGTGTGAATGTGTATGTTATGAGGAATGTGTTTAGGGGTAATTGTCCATATATGATTTGTTAATGAGTGTGCACATATGTTGGAGATAACTCCACATGTCTGCCTTGGGGATGAGGATGAGTGGTGTGTTTTGATGATGAGTGTGCCAGATGTAATAGATATATGAGTGTACATGTGAGTTTGTGTAGTAAATGAGTGTGTGTGCGTGTTGGGCATGAGGGTGAGTAGGTGTGTGCTGGGAATGTGTGTGTTGGGGATAAGTGGGCCACTCTGCAGCTCCTCTCCCCTCAGCACACCGGGTCACCATGAACTCCCGCCCAGGGGAGGAGCTTGTGGGAGGGAGCCGGTCTGACCTCATGCATGGCGCAGGAGGTGTAACATCCTCAGCAGCAGCTTGAGCTTCACTGCCGAGTACAGGCTGTGAAAACACAGCCGCACGTTATTGATCACAGAGGCAGTGTGCAGGGGGGCGATTATCGGCGGCGTCCTGACGGGACCCACGTGCTCGGTGCTTGCTGTCTTTCCCACTCTGCTCCCGGTATTCCTGACTTGCCTCCCCATTCTTCTCACTGGTTTCGGTCAGGTTACTGTACAGGAGCCTCTGGACTGCTGAGGCTGCACCTTCCAAACTCTCCATACTGTTACACTACACTAACACACCCCTCAATCACAGAGCAAGCTGTGAACCTAGCAACTAATCACGACGCCTGGGTGGACAGACAATAGCCAATCCGGCTGCTTTAAATTGAATATTGAGTTGCCAACATTTGTCTGCTCACAACTATATATGTGATATATATATATATATATATATATATATATATATATATATATAGTAATTTATTATATATATATATAGATTAATAATGAGTATTGCAATATAATTTGATACCTTTTGTATTGGACAATGAGTATTGCTTGAGACTTGATAAAGAGAGGTTAAGCCTCTTGAAAGCTCGTCATTATAAATAAGACGTTTGTCCAATACAAAAGGTATCAAATTATATTGCAATACTTATTGTTAATCTATATATATATATATATATATATATATAGATTAATAATTACTAGATTACTGGACATTCACGGCTGCTTCACTCTTCAATTATATATATATATATATATATATATATATATATATATATTTTAATTATAATGGGAGGCAGGGCCATTGAGAATTTAAGCAAATTAAAAAAAAATTTACACACTGCATCCTGAATTTTTGCAATGGGCCCCTCTAGAGCAGTGCCCTGTTGCACCGTCGGTCGATCCGCCTTTGCATCATGTCCTGGAAGTCGAGTTGAATTATTCCTCCCTACCCCCCAGATTCTTTTGGGCTCCTACGCCCATGAGCACAGTTGTACTCTTAACAGTTAAGGTTCTGAGGAACATGCATTTATAAACTCATTTTGCATGAGCATATAACTTTTGCTTTGGTTTGATGCGTCTGAAATGATGTATTTTAGGGGTTTGATTTGTTTTAGCCAATTTTTATTAAATTCCGTGCTGCAAAACAAAATGTCAATTTATGTTGAATTTTCCCATAAGAATTTGTGCTCACTTGTATCAAAAATTGTCTTAATGAATTTGTTTGAAAGATTTAAATTTGATTGAAAGAGTCCTCATGCCTTTATGGAAGATGTTGTGTAAAGATCAGGCTCAGTAGAGAGTTGTGCACATGAGCAACTAGCAGATTATGTGCATTTTGACTGGTCAGTTATGGTCAGGTAATGTTTCCAGTGGTTTTATAGAGAGAAAGAGAAAGAAAGGGGGTCTCTGACTATGCAGGATTGCTAGGTTAGTATGAGTACTACTATTCCTGTACTGATACTACACACTGCATTCTGAAACTGCACCTTCATACAGACAGTGTGAGCTCAGCTATTCCTGCACTGACACAATACACAGCATCTAGATACTGTATCTTCGTACACTCAGTATGAGCCCTCTTATTCCTGTACTGACAATACACACAGCATCACGATACTAATGGTTTAGTCATGTTCAACTCTCAGTGACCCTATGGACCACAGATTGCCAGGCACATCCTGTGTCTGGTTGTGCTTATCCATAAGATTTTCTTGGCAAAGATACTGGAGTGGGTTGCCAGTTCCATCTCTAGTGGACTGCAATTTGTCAGACCTTTCTTCTATGACCTGTCCACCTTGGGTGACCCTACATGGTGTAACTCACATCTTCATAGAAGTACACAAGCCCCTTCACCACAACAAGGTAGTCATCCAGAAGGCGCAAATAATATTAAATACCATTAAATGAACAATTTTGGAAGCAAGAAAAATGCAAGCAACTTAAACAAACTCATATTTTTACACACATAACTGCAAACAAGTATAATGGCATACAGCACATTCTAAATGGTGCAGAAAAGTTTGACTATTTATATGTGTCCTGCTCCATTCCCATAATATGTTATGGCTTTAACCTTATCCTTATCTGAGCAAAGATGAGTTAATAAATGACTAATGCACAATGAAAATAATTTGTACAGTCATTGTGATTAATCCATCTTTGCTCAAGTAGGATTAAGCTTGAAATATAACTTGTTGGTAATGAGGTGAGAGTGGTGAGATTGTCACCCTGCTGAACTTCCTTATCACTGTACACCTAATGAAGGGGACAATTATATATCTATTATTCATTATTTTTAGTCTTCTGTACATGTAAACATTGGCATAATATCCTAGCGAACATGCTGTCTGTTGAGTGCAATAATCATGGCAGATATTACTTAATGTGATAAAGGTTCTAAATATGGTATACATTAAAACTATCGTTAATAACAAGTACTTAATCAATTGAATGTTATTAAAATATATTCTCCCACACAAAACTGCAAACTTGTTAGTCTGCATTTTCGGATCCATGTACAAACCAAGTCATATTTCTTGTTAATGGGAGATAATTACTGGCAAGGTCTCCCATATTACCCAACACATCATCCAAAGTGGCCAGCTTGAACCTTGCAGGCAAGTATGCAAAGTCTCTGCTGGGTAGACCCAGTAAAACAAGTGGGGTACAGCTTTCTTTAGCCTGCTAACCTACATCGCACATTAGTTTCAGTGAGTGAAATGCAGTCCAAGTGGCGACTCCTCCTAACTGAGGTGGTGGCCAACCAACTGGCTGAGTGTCTTGAAAATTACCAGTTTATACAGACTCACTACCTTAACCCTTTAGCTACCAGAGTGTTGTTCATTTCAGCTTTTCAATACAAGAGGTCTGAATACTATTTTGTTTAGACCGGCAGAAATGAAATTAAAGCTTAATCCATGTCATGCAAACACATTTTCAACTCTTTCAGGCTGCTTTAAACCCTTCCAACTTTAAGCTGCTCCTTACATCTTGTGACTACAGAGTTATGTCAGATTTCCCCAGAATACTGATAGTTATTTTGCCTATAGTTTATATAATGTAGGTCAATAGGGAAACTGCAACGGTAATCATGCTGTGTAGATTCACAGTACATTGAAGCCAACCAGCAAGGAGCCTTGCTATCTGCGCCTTAAGGCACAAATCACATGAAAGTAGCACTGTGTTGACAAATCAAGCCTATAGCGGTGTTCTGAGGAATATTACAGTGCTAGAACACAGAATCAGGCACTGGGAAGACTCAGTGATGCAGATTTACTAAACTACTGTCCAGTCAAAGTGGGAGGTCAGGTTAATTATTTGTTGCTAGTTAGCCAGGTGTATGTAAATATGTGTATCTATAAAGAGCACTGAGTGGGTGGGAAAACACAGGGAGAAAGAGGATTACGACCCTAGAGCAGTTACCTGGGTGTTATAGGAGAGCTGGACTTCTGTGGATACACTAAGGCCCTCATTCAATTGCGATTTGGCCAATTGAATAGGGTTCTAAATAAGCACATAGCATATTTTTTTAAAGAAATTTTTAGTTAGTGAAAACCTTGCTTTTGAATAGATGTTTACTAACTAAAAACTTCTTTAAAAAATGTATGTTATGTGCTTATTTAGAGCCCTATTCAATTGGCCAAATCGCAATTGAATGAGGCCCTAAGACTCTAAGACTCACTGCAGCAACAAGAGGCATCTCCCTAGCAAAGTTTGCATGTCTTCCATGTAGTCTACTATAGTCAGAGAGAGAAATCTTTGAACTTCTGGGTAATTACCAAGCCCACTCTTTTTAATACAGGAATTATGGAACCACTGAAGTCCCATAATCATAATATGCTCTTTTGAATAAATATTCTTTTATTAGAAGGTATGCAAAATCCATACATAAATAAAACATTCTTAACAGTCATAAATGTCAGTTTTATCAAGTCCTCTAAACATAAAATTATCATTTTGCAGCATTTAACTGACTAAACCTTCTTGTTTTTTTTGTTTTTTTAGTGAGAAAATTTTCTAATGTCTAGGCTGTTTTTTCCAACCATATAAAAAATACAAGGCAAAATGAGCCAATTAACTTCTAGAGTACACAATCGATAGGAGTATACAATATAAAATGTATTACCTATCTATATTAACTAAACTATCATATACCATACCCCAGAAAAGAAAAAGAGAAAAAAAAAATATAAACTAAATAAAAGAATCATTGGCCCCTCATGGCGGCCACAAAGCAGTCCCGGCTTATTTCTCCCTCTTACCTCAGATCCTTCCCGCCATCCAGCACCACTGAAAGGTCTCCAAAGCTCCCCCACTCCAGTCCACTCCTCAGAATCGCTTCAAGCAAATACAGGCATTATACTAGGGAAACGCTAAAGGAGGATGTTATCCAAGGGTCCCAAACTATCTGAAATTGGGGCATCCTATCTAAAACAATATGAGTTAGCCTCTCATTAATAAGCAAATAGTTGATCTTCCTAATTACCTCTTGAAAGTTTAGATTCATGTCCTTCCATCTACTAGCTATGTGAATCTTTGAAGCTAATGCCATTATTTGAAACAACTTGTTCTGGGATTGCGACAAGTTTTTAATATGGACCCCCAGTAAACAGGATTCAATTGAAGGAGCTACTTCTTTATGAAAAAGTGTGGAGGCTAAACGGGTCAATCGTTCCCAGAGATTCTGGGCACGTGGACAGGCCCACCAAACATGAATATGATCCCCCACATCCTGGTATCCCCTAAAGCATTTGTTACTCTCCTGTGGCCTAAACTTCTGCATTTTGTCGGGAGTACAGTAGGCCCTATGTAAAACTTTGATTGATGTTTCTAATAAAGCCGAATTAAGTGATCCTTTTGAAAGATTGGAGCAAGATTCAGTCCATTTGTCCCAGTCCCACTCCACCCCCAGATCCTTTTCCCAATGCAGCATAAACTTGGGTTTTTGGCCCCCCGTGTGGTAACTTGTCTTCCTTGAATTGTAATTCAGGACTTCCTTAAACAGGTCTTTGTAGGAGGGCTGAGAATCTTTAATTCCCTCCCACGATTGCTAAAGGAAGTCATGGACAGGATGTGATGTAAATTACATCATCTCAACTAAGGATATATCCAGTCAGGAAACTGGTGCTTCCTGTTTTCTTCCTGGATGGTGAGGGTGATGGTGGTGATGAATGGCGATGGTCTAACCGTGGGTAAGATAAAGCGTTTGGGAAAGGGGATTATTATATAGGTAGATAGATTTAAAAAGGGTTGTTGCTCCGTGGGTCTGGCTGTATGTTTGTAATACATTTATAGTATTGTGTTGTTGCCTTTTAATAAATACCTTTTAATGTAGACGAACCTTGTGTAATATTTATATATATATTAATTTGGTGATACACCACATTTGGCGACCACGAATTTTAGACTTCTACAAAGGTTATTTATGAGGTAATATCACATTAATAGATAGTCAGATTTATTTATTTTTTTTGGGGGGAAGGAAAAAAAAAGTACTTTGTCTAATTATCCTCTGCATGGGAAATCAAGTGCTGATTGTGTGTGGAGTCTAGGTTAAGCCTCCATTTTTAATATATATCATACTAGCTTCTGAGTTGAGTTTTGTTCGTACTAGCTTATTTTGATACATAAAACAAATATATATCATACAGGTTGTTTTTGTGGGTTTATCTGAGTTGAGTTTTGTTGTGCTTTTGACTATCAAAGTACAGGCCTAGGTCTGCATTTGAATAAGGCTCCATGTGGCTTCTTTGTGTATTTAAATGCTAATTCAAGCCTCCATTTTTAATATACAAGCTTGGGCATCAGGCCACAATTAGTTTGTTGTGTGTTTCAAATACCTGAGTTTGTTAATACTATTATTTTTGTTTTTGTTTTTTGTTGTTTTTTAAAAGAAGAAAAACATTTTTTTTTTTTTTTTTCTCTTCTTTCTTTTTCTTTCTCTAGTCCTTTATCATAGTACAGGCCTGGAGAAAAATAATAAATAATAAACCATTTTAAATATATATATATATATATATATATATATATATATATATATATATATATATATATATATATATATATTATTTCAGGCGTGCATTTTAATACACTATAGGCTTCCATACCTTATACATTTTGGGTGTCTTGCATATCCTAGTTCAGGTATATCTCCTACCCTGCAGGCCTTGCTATTATATTTTAAGTTAATTAGCAAGTATTACCTTCACCATACTAAGGTAAGTATAATTTGCATTGTGGGTACTAATCTATTTTTCTACATATTACACCTGGCCTACTGAATAGTCATCAACTATTGTTGGCTACTCAGAAGCATGCTACTTTAGTCGCAAATTGATTTGGATTCTTACTTGGGTGAGTAAAAGAGTAGGAATGTCTTTTCAAGGGGCCAAATACTTTCCCACAGAAGTGCGTGAGTACTTTAGGAAACATATTCAAAAACATGATGGTCCATATGAGCTTCCAGAGCCAGCAAACCCAGACAGTGAAAAAGAGAAGAGATTAATGGATGTTCTAACACAAATTGTAAATAACAAAAAGTATAGAACAAAGAAGAGAAAAAGTTTGGTCACACAAGCTGTTGCAGCCACAATAGGAGGCCTAATAGACTTAGTTGTAGAATTACGGCAGCATAATTTGGAAACAACAAATAAAATGGAGGAAGCAATGGACAAAAGGGATTGTTTAAAAATTGCAGCTTTGAGAACAACTACAATTGTGGGGGAACTAGAAAGGGAGTTAAGGGAAATAGAAGAACAGAGGGATGCTTATGGAGTAAAAATAACAGAACTTCAAAACATAATAATGGACTATAAAAATAAAACAAAGTTAGAAGGGATAAAAGGAGTCAGAGACATTGCCAAAATATATCCAGATCTGGATATTTTCGTGGCACAAAATAAAGAACCAGTGCCGAAAATGAACCAAGATAGAAAAGATTTCTTATGTTATTCTGTTCCACAAGTAGATACCATACCACAAGCACCAGTTATTGTTTCAGAATTATTTAATGCAAGGCAAACACCTACAGGATTTTCTATGCAGACTCGACTGATGTCTATGGCAGATAAAGACAATTTCCAGAAATGGTGGGGAAGTATGCCAACTAACAACGTTAATACGTTTACACATTGGTTTATGAGGGGAGCAGATAGAGCTAAAAAAGGAGGTCTTAACTTAGAGGAATGGACAGAACTGTTAGAATACGCTATGGGTCCTTTGGCTAGTAGACTATTGGGATTTAATAACAGTGTGTCTGATCAGGCAGGAAGAATTGCTGCAACTAATTTCTATCTACTTAGCATAGAGAAAGAAATAGCAAATATTACCATGAGGCCAACAGATGGTCCTAGAGAGGTAGCTCAAAGGATATTTTTTTGGTATACTCTACGACAACCTCAACAGCCTCTAGTGCTGGGCTCACCAGAACATATAGCAAAAGTAATGGAAGCCCTTCCCCGGGAGTGTCAAGAATTTATCAGGCTTTTTGATCCAACACCAACAGACTTGGAAATGGTACTAACTAGAGCTGATAAGTGGTGGATCAAGCATCCTTTCACAGAACAGGCCTGCTCTGTTTCAGCTGTAAGAACATTTAAGGTCGAGTCTGGTAGAGATATAGATGGTAATTGGAGAAACCAGACGTGGGATGTACCCCAGAACAAGAAGGATGATCAAAACTGGAGACCAAAACAGAACTTTGACAAAAGATGGAGAGATCCACCTAGGGACTATAGGAATAGGGATTGCAGCAACTGGAGGGCTAATCAGGAGGGAGAGAGAAATGGTAACATGGGCTTTTGGGAACTCAGGAGACAGAAGGATAGGATAGAAGAGGAAAATCACATACTTAAAAACAAGGTAGCTGAGTCAGAGAGGAAATTGAAGGAAAATGAGGCAAAGATGATAAAAGAGGGACAGAGTAGAAGTGAGTCACAATGACAAATCCCAACCCCTGCGCCTCAGCATCTCATTCACTCAGCTAATTTAACCATGGATGAGGCAGGTCGGCCTACCATTTATACAGTCATCGCAGGGGTAGGGAAAAATATGTTGGTAGATACAGGAGCAGCAGTTACAATGACCAACAGGGTCAAAAATGGGGATTCGTCAGTAAGTATTATGGGAGTTACTGGGAATCCACAGGAGGTTAGAGCAGGTCCAATTGATGTAGCAGTTGGAGAAAAAACAATACAAGTAGAAGCAATAGTGGGTTGGCCAGAGGAAATATTGGGAATAGAAGCTTTAAAAAAAGGAAATTTCATTGTAGATCTTGCCAATTTTTGTTTGTGGAAGACAGAAAAGGTGAATCAGGTAAGTACAGAGTTGACGAAAGGGGTTGTGCTCCCAATGGCATATATTGTCTCTCCGATAAAAAGTCTGGAAAAAGACAAACTGAAACTAGACGGACAACCAGAATGGCTGCAGAAGCTAATCCAAGACATACCTGTTTGGGCAATTACCGAGATGATAGAAATGCTGGAGAGACGTGGAATAATTAAATCTGGAAATGGGTATGCATGTAACTCACCATGTTGGCCTGTGAGAAAAGCTGTGTTAAAAGGGAATGGAGATGAAAAAGCAGCCTCATCATGGAGACTTACCATTGATTACAGGGCCGTGAACAAACTTGCAAAAAGAATGTCCCCTGTTGTTTTTGTTATGTATATGTTTCTAATGATGGAATCTAGTGTTCCCACAGAGCAAGGCCGTATAAGAATGAAGATGAGTGTCAACAGAAGATTGTGGTGGATCCTTGTTACAGGATGGATAAGTATAAGCTGTATCACAGTAGGAATGGGGAGACAGGCAATAAGGCCAGAAGATACCGCGAATAAGGGAAAGAGTTTGAAAAGATTGGAGTTACATTATGTTCAAGCAGATAGATTTATTTGGCCCAGGGAATTGGAAGTAAAAGAGGGCGGAGGGTTACAAGTAAACATTATTTTGCCACATAATAGTACCAGGGGATTAGCTCTTAGAGCTCCAATAAAAAGTATAGAGGGACATAACTGGGAATGGGTTATAAGATATGGACAGATAATGAATACAGGAAACTTTAAAGGAAGGACTAAAATAACAACAAAGGTACAAGGGAGGGTTACAAATATTACAGTAGTAGTGAGTAACTTAACATTAGAAGAAGGTGGAGAATGGGACGCTGCAGTTATAGCTGCCCAGCCTGACCTAGAGGAATTCTGCAATTTTGATACTGGAAAGGGGTGTGTTCTAACAATAGATGAAGTATTTGTCTCTGTAAAGGAGCTGCAACGTTGTAAAGATCAGAAGAAGGTACCATGGCCAATAGGCGAATTGGTGGTGGTACCAACACATGAAACAGTTGTGCAAGGGGTTGGGTGGACTTACTACCCAATAATTCTAAATTTTAATGATTTTTCTATTCCTCCAAAGTGCCCGGAATCACAGCGGCAGTGGTTTAAGCAAAGTATACAAGAGACCATCATTGAGTGGACCGGAGCAGGGAGTCGAGAAAAACGGGACACACTTGCAGCCCTTTTAGGAGGAGTCGGAACTGGATTGGGAGTATGGAATTCAGCAGACATCATTGGACTGAACAGCAGGATAAACTCCCTTACTGATGGCATGGGACATGCTATGAAAACAGGTGGAGTAGCTGACCCCCTTATAGTGAGTAGACTGACAGACAATGTTGATGACATACACACCATTGCCAACAACCTGCATCTAGTTGAGGAAAATATTGCTTCCATTGCTAACAGCATTAAGAATGAAATAGTGGGAACTGCCATTTTCTGTTCTATGATTGGAGGAAAGCTGTTGGCAGATTTAAAGGAAACTATTAAAGATATCCAGGAAAACAAGTGGGCAAGACAAATCAATACAACAAGGATTATCACGTCATTGAAAAGAAAAGGAGTGGACATCACTGAGGACAATCTTAAATACAGCTATATTGAAGGCCCAGATCAATGGATGCCACATGGACTACAATCTGGGACAATAGGACTATCCCTAGCAATTCCCCGTTGGGAGGGGCAGGCAGAGCAACTGAACTTTATACATAGCATTGGCACGTTAAGTGATGGAATCTACAAGCAACACTTCCAATCAAAAAGACTGGCCACTATTACAGGATTGGAGATGGATGAAAGCTGTTGCAGGAAATCTCAACACCGATGGCTGTGCAGTTGTGTTTGGGAGAAAGGAGCTGAGGAGGATGGCTGGGTGCAGTTGATAAAAGAAAACCTGGTGCAAGAAGTGATCCGCATAGGGGACATTGCATGCTTTATCGGCCACTCTGAATATAGGACAGTTGATGAAATATGTTTGGTGGAAGAAGGGTCTTGTATCATGGTATTTCCATCAAGAAACCTTACCACTGAAATGATCAATTTTACTGCAAATGCAGATTGGACAAATTTGACAATGAAGCTTTTTACCTTGGAACTTCATGAGTCAGAGACACATCCAGTCCTACGAACACTGTCGCTGGTACTCATGTTCATTCAAGTATTAACGACAATTATAATAATATACTTTTGTGTGGCAATGAAACAAATGAGGAAGAAACTTGCAAGGAGGATATATAATAATGTGTCTTTTTCCTCTTCTTTCTCTCTCTCATACATTCTTCAATAAAGTTTTACATTGCACATACATAAACATTTATCACACACTCTCACCTAAATTCTATAAATTCTGTTTTTGTGTAATATGTGGATTGACAGCCATAGGAAAGTACAGGAGAACTTATGTCGCTGAGGGAACTATTCCGGAGGGACGGTGGGTTGAATTTCTCCTGTATATCAGGTTTTTGCTCCCACTAGGTTCTCCTGTACTAGAGGGATAACTAGAAAACTGAGCAACATAGAAGAAGAAAAAAGTGAGGGAATGTGGTAACTTGTCTTCCTTGAATGGTAATTCAGGACTTCCTTAAACAGGCCTTTGTAGGAGGGCTGAGAATCTTTACTTCCCTCCCACAATTGCTAAAGGAAGTCATGGACAGGATGTGATGTAAATTACATCATCTCAACTAAGGATATATCCAGTCAGGAAACTGGTGCTTCCTGTTTTCTTCCTGGATGGTGAGGGTGATGGTGGTGATGAATGGCGATGGTCTAATCGTGGGTAAGATAAAGCGTTTGGGAAAGGGGATTATTATATAGGTAGATAGATTTAAAAAGGGTTGTTGCTCCGTGGGTCTGGCTGTGTGTTTGTAATACATTTATAGTATTGTGTTGTTGACTTTTAATAAATACCTTTTAATGTAGACGAACCTTGTGTAATATTTATATATATATATTAATTTGGTGATACACCACACCCCGAAGTGCCCAGAAAGGTGTTATACAAAGAACTCAGATTACCCTTGGCAAGTGGGAGATTTTTACAGATAACTGATAGCCAGGAGGCTCTGGGGGGCCCGGAATCCTTAACCATCTTGGTAACCCAACTTCTAATTTTTAAGTAATTGTAGAGTTCTGTAGTTGGCAAGTCGTGAGTTGTGCAAAATTGGTCATAGGTCAGTAGTTTGTCATTGGCGAACCAGTTCCCTATGCGATCCAGGCGTCTGGAGGTCCACCAAAATCTAGACATAGAACTTGAATCTGCTAGAATTTGTGGGAAGGACATAACTGATAGAAGGGGTGATAATTCCGTGCTAAGTCGATGCCTAGATCTAGCCCATCTCCAGGCCTGGAGCGTCAAGGAGATCATGGGGTTTTGATGAGTTATGAAAGGGGCAGAGTCCTCAGGCATCCAAACCAACTTATCCCAACTATGTGGGGACATTTGATAATTTTCCATAAAAACCCAAGATGGATGGTGTTTCGTAGAGTGGGCTCTAGGCAAAGGAGCCAAGTGTGCAGCTTTAAGATAAAGTCTTAAATTCGGAGTCGCGAGGCCACCTCTATTCTTGGAGCGAAACATCACCTGCCTGGAAATGCGAGGGCGTTTATCGTCCCAAATGAACCGGGAAATGCTATTCTGGAATTTGTCTAGGTCTTTAAGGGAGAGAGGGATAGGAAGGGATCTAAATAAGTATAGTAATTTAGGTAAGATATTCATTTTCACAGCCGCAATGCGGCCTGTCCATGAAATCTTAAAGCTCCTCCATTTCTGCATATCCAATGTCAGAGATCTATACAAGGGAGGAAAATTTGCCCCGTACATATCCCCAAGCTTGGAGGTAAGTCTAACACCTAAGTATTTTATAGACTGTGCGGGCCAAATAAACTGGTGATTAGCTTTGAGGATGTCAATCTCCCCCTGCGGCAATCTGATCCCCATCGCCTCAGTCTTCTCAACATTCAGCTTGAGACCCGAGATTTTGCCAAAGTCCTGGACAGTGGACATGAGTGCAGGTATGGATGAAAGGGGATTGGTCAGGGTGCAAAGCATGTCATCCGCAAATAAAGAGCATTTGAAATGCTGGAGGCCTACCTGTACCCCCTGGATGACTGGGTTGGCTTTAATCGCTTGTGCAAGGGGTTCTATAGCAAGAGCAAATAACAGTGGGGAGAGCGGACACCCTTGCCTGGTCCCTCTTTGAATGTGGATGTCGACTTTGTGATCTCCTGGGAGTTTTAGATTGGCTGCTGGGGAGTCATAATATCTCTTAAGTAATAATATGCTCTTTTGAAAAACTATCCATGAAATATGAATTTGAAAAAATAATTGTGATAAAGAACAAAAAAAGCACAGATATAATTTATAATTTTTTTATGCAAATATTCTTTACCATAGGCAATTACCATTGTTTTGTTTTTTTTACCTAGTTTTTCACCTTGAAGGGTGATCCCATTGTAAGTATCCTTCCTTTATAGCATCTCTTTCAAAAGCGAATGGGATCTCGTCCCCTTCATGACATATCGGGGTAACATAAAACAGTTTTGCGTACAATATACTAGTTAATAAATTAAAACTTATATTTATTTCTAAAATATTTTGCTCATTATTAAGTCAAGTTATTGAAAGGAACATGCTATAAATATAGACTTCAGTGCTCTTTTAATGAGTTAAGCACGTATGAGAACTTGCATTGTCTTTAGTGATTACCATGCTATATATAAAAATATATTTGCTCACTCAGTGATTATTAAAGGCTTACAAATATTGTGGTTTTTAGAAATAATTTAGTGATTTATTGATATTATTTATTAATATTAATTAAAAATGTCATATTCTATATATTTGCCAATTTGACTATCTGAATTCTTATTACACAATGTATATAAGATGATATTTAAGATATTTATAAAAATGAATCTGTAAATTGTACGTCGACTTACAAGTTATTAGATTATGATGATATTTTTATGTCAGATAAGTATTGATATAGCAATCTATTTTATAGTAAATTAACAAAATATTCCAGAATTACAATGTAAATAAATATGGAAAAAATATGATACAATACCCAAATTCAATGTCTTATACATGGTTCCCTCAATGACTAGGCCCCATGAAGATTAAACTTTTTATTTTATTTTCTTTCAATAAAATGTCTTGGTGTGTAAATTATTTTGGAAGTGACCTGTGATAGTTTATTTGTAGCTATTAGCGTAATTAGCGTATACATTTTTAATATAAAAAAAGGCGCTCATCGCAAGGCCCGCAAGTTACAGGGGGAAGAGCCAAGCATTGTCTGGCAAACAGCATTGCCAGCTTTCAAATTTTATTCCTTCATTTTTGAATTTTTGATGAGCAATTTCCTAGTATATATATATATATATATATATATATATATATATCACATATATAGTTGTGAGCATACGAGCCATTGCTCACGCTTGAGGGCTATTGCTCGTGCATAGCGAGCCTGCGGCCCTCGCGTAGCGCCCTCCTTGCCAGCAACTGCGACCCTTGCAAAATTTCCGAGGGTCGCAGTTGCTGGCAAGGAGCTCCTTCGGCGCTCCTTGCCAGCAACTGCAACCCTTGCAAAGTTTACGTCATAACGCAAACAAAATACGAGACAACGTTAAACGCCTATTCATAGCACTGTAGATGCAAATAAAAAATCAGTACTGCACTGTACGTAACTGGGAAAGTGATGATAGACATTAGAATTAATTGCACAACAGTCGCAAGCCAGCAAATCGGCAGGAAATTTAAGTTATTTTTATGTTTCTTTTTGGGGTTAAATCGATCTCGGGTATCAAGGAGTTAAAAAATATCAGGCCTTGACATGTAACTTCTATGTTTTACTGCCGTATCAATTGCAGTCTCATTTTCTATTGGCTGACTCGAAATGGGAGGTCAGGGGCTTGCTTAATTGATCATGTTCCCGCCCTGGACTGCTACGAACCAGTGCATGGTTTACGGAGTCGGCTTTGGGCCAGTAACTTGCGGGCTTGAGCAATTGAATAGCTCCAGATTGGGAAACGAACGGGACCCGCAACACACCCGCAGACATTCCGCCTACTACGATCAAGTTGCGTGCTTGCAATTGAATCGGGCACTAAGTCAGCTGTGGTTAATGTTAGTTAACTACAGATGCTCCTGTATGGCTGGATATACTTCAAGCCATTAACCATATGGCTGAAATGGAGATAGCTATTATCACATCATGTGATTATGTAAAAGCTTACTTCGACACATGGAACAGATAGCATACCCTTTAGCTAAATTACTCTGTCATTTTTATTAATATTAAGAATTAATGTGATTTGGCATCTTTTTTAAATTAACTTTGGTACAATTTGTGTACAATTATTATATTGTTATATCTGGAATATCTGTTTTTCTGTCACCCGAAAAGGACGTTCATCTAATTTTAAAGAGTGTTGAGTATATATTTTACTACCAGTAAATTACTTCTGAAATATTTAGAATTGAGTTTGCAGTTTCTGTATGCTAATGTACAGCTCAGTATGCTAATGTGTGACTCAGAGTGCGTGAAAAGTGTGGGTCAAACTGCCAGATAACAATGAAGGTCTTTACTATGGACACTACAGAGACATTCAGGGAGATGAGTGAGTGAGCTGCTCATTTTCATATAAATGCAGGAATAACATGAAATGTTGCAGTTTGGATTTACTTTAGAAAAAAAAAGATAACACAACATACACCCAGTTTTGCATGCTTTTTAAGAATAACCTATAAATAAACAGCTTGATTTAATGGTGACAGAATCCCTTAAATATGAAAATTGCATAAACATAATTAAACAAATTATCTATCTATCTATCTATCTATCTATCTATCTATCTATCTGTCTGTCTGTCTATCTATTCATAAGCATGTATAAAAAAGTGGTAAATATTAATGACTAACACTTTGCAACTGAAATACTAATGTATTTGCAAACATACAATGTTTTCAGTACTTACACATTTTACTGATTAGAACTTTACTGCATTCCAGACACTGAAATACATTATAAATGAAGACGTGTTAATGAGGCTGTCAAGAAAAAGCTATTATCTGCACTTTTTATATGACTAATGAATAGGCCAATTCAAACGCAATAACCTGGTATCATACAGCATGAAGTCTGTACTAATATGGAAAACCACAGAACAAAAGGTATTTAGATTTCATTAAATGACTTTCTGTAGTAGTTAAATTACTCCAAGACAAAGCCTTTTTTCTCACGTTTCAGATTCAATTTGATTTTTGAAGCAATCTCATACATGTAAATTAGATTGTAAATGTAGCAAATATGTCTATTTAGCTTCATAGATGTCACAAGAATCTGTCTGAATTAAGAATCATATTAATGTTGATTCTTAATGACGTAAAACCTTTATGTCTATTGATAATCTTTCTGCATGAAAGGAAGATTCATTTTCAGCAATAGAGATCTAGATAAAGATTTATCTGTGGAGCTTATTTCTCTCAAGTGAGATAAATAACAAGACACACCATGTTATTCCATATTGTTTATCCATCCATATTTTAATTGCATTAGACATACTCTAATATAAACATAACATCTGAAATGATTTATCTGACTTTCGATATAAAATAGCATGAGTTTACCCCTTGGTATTTCAGCTGTCTTGAGTGTATAAAAGAATGCATTTTTTCCTGAAGCATATTATCAAGCTTACCTCCCATCAGCAATGTTAATAGAGGGCATGATGTACATGGTTGTAAATTCAAGGGTGGCCAGCAAAGTGTTTAAATAATCAATAAACTATTTTAGAATTGATTTTGAACCTGCCCATGTGATAAAGATTATTTTTTTCTACTTTCTTTAGGTGATAATCTGTGTGCGTTCTTTTATGTGTGTAGATGTTGTAGGTTTCCTGAATGAGCTTCATAAATGATGTTTCCATTTAATGTACATGTACTGTTGGACTTTTGTCCTGCACTCATCTCAATGTAAGAGAAAATCTGCAATAGTTATTCCTTTGCTGGCATATCTCTTGCCCAAATGTATAATTAGGTAATTTAATGTTTTTATTCACTTACATGTGTAGTCTTAATATACACAAAAAAAGACAAAGAGACAGAATTATTCAAATTTACCCAAAAAAGGTTAATTACAATAAGCGACAATATATCTTCTATACTGGATCACTAGTAGTAGGTATATAGTCATATATATATATATATATATATATATATATATATATATATATATATGTATATATATATATATATATATATATATATATATATATGTATATATATATATATATATATATATATATATATATATATAAAGGCAGAAAAGTATACCATTGGACTGGTGATCAACTTCAGTGGCGGCTGGTGACTTTTCAAGTTGGAGGGGCGACAGGGCGAAACATAGCCACTCCCCCTTTTCAAACCACACCCATTTTTATAACTCCTCCCCCTGACATCATAATGACCTTTATAAGCCCCGCCCAATGACCTTATGCTTGTAAAGCCCATTGAAATACATGATCTGCAATGCAGAAATGTCAAGAAGTAAAGTAACAATGTGTTAAATTCATTGGTATACAATATAGATTGAAAAAACTCATGTGACAAGACTACAGCAATATCATAATTGCACCTATACGTATTAACAGAAAAATTAAAGGAGTGACACCTACCATTAGTCGGCTCTTCTTCTCAGGGTATTCACGTTCATTAAGTTGACCAATGAGTAGAAACAAATCTGCAGCCACATAGGGTTTGCACCTGGGGTTGAAAGAAAACAAGCAAATCAATCATACCATTCAAGAACAAAACCATACTTAAAAAACATTAAACGACCAAGTGGAACCATATAGGCCCCAAACATACCTTAGAAGACCAAGTGTGACTATATAGGCCCCAAACATACCTTAGAAGACCAAGTGTGACTATATAGGCCCCAAACATACCTTAGAAGACCAAGTGGGACTATAAGCCCCAAACATACCTTAGAAGACCAAGTGTGACTATATAGGCCCCAAACATACCTTGGGAAGACCAAGTGTGACTATATAGGCCCCAAACATACCTTAGAAGACCAAGTGTGACTATATAAGCCCCAAACATACCTTAGAAGACCAAGTGTGACCATAGGCCCCAAACATACCTTAGAAGACCAAGTGGAACTATATAGGCCCCAAACATACCTTAGAAGACCAAGTGTGACCATATAGGCCTCAAACATACCTTAGAAGACCAAGTGTGACCATAGGCCCCAAACATACCTTAGAAGACCAAGTGGGACCATATAGGCCTCAAACATACCTTAGAAGACCAAGTGTGACCATATAGGCCTCAAACATACCTTAGAAGACCAAGTGTGACCATAGGCCCCAAACATACCTTAGAAGACCAAGTGGGACCATATAGGCCTCAAAACATACCTTAGAAGACCAATCAGCACTGCATAGGCCCAAACCAGTGGATCTTGGGATTCAAGAAAACAACAACATTTCACTTCTGTTTAGACAACACAATAATCAATGTCAAACAAACACGTTGAATTAGCATATGGATAACCATATGAGCAGTAACGCCACGCCAAGGCTTCAACAATTGTTACTGACCATTCACACACCTTTCATAGCTCCTTCAATATGCACACCCACACACCATTCATACTTTACTTACCACTAGTTATTTTTGGTAGTGAGGTGGTGCCATTTCTGAGAACTTTACGTACCCTTGAAGGTGCCTCCAATTCCTTCAAACCAATGCATTTAACCGCTACAGGGCCATGGTGCTTTTTAATTACTTTTTTGATCATCTTCAATGTGGAGAAGCATCTTTCTGGTTCTTTAGTAGTCTTCGTTGTTGTAAGCAGGATTCCTTATAGCTTCACTCTACTGTTAAATTATGTAGATTAAATTGATGCTAAAGTTGCTGCAGAGCAACAGCACTTGTACAGACATGGAATTCTTGCTTCCTGTACACAAGTGACAGCTACCCTTGGAAGTGCCTCCAATTCCTTCAAACCACGCCAAGGCTTCAACAATTGTTACTGACCATGCACACACCTTTCATAGCTCCTTCCATATGCACACCCACACACCGTTCATACTTTACTTACCACTAGTTATGTTTGGTAGTGTGAGGTAGTGGTGATTAACGCAGTGTATCTTTGCACACCTTGGGGGTATGCATTCTTCTTTGCTTCAATCACTTGTATTTTAATTTTGCACGGCGATCTTTCAAAGAACAAAACTTCTCAATGGTTTTTTCATTGAAGTGTGGGATCTCGGAAATCAGTTGCTTTTCCATTGAGAGCATCGCCAATGCATTCAACCGCTCCAGGGACATGGTGCTTCTTAAAAAGGTTTTTATCCTCTTCAATGTTGAGAAGCATCTTTCTGATTCTGCAGTAGTCATTGGTGTTGTAATCAGGATTCTTAATAATTTTACTGTCTCTGTGAAATCATTCTGCAGATTAAATTGATGGAAAAGTTTGTGCAGAGCAACAGCACTTGTACAAGTATGAAACTCTGTCTTCCCATACAGAAGTGACAGCTCAGTGCGTAATTGTTCCTTCTTCAGTATTGGATATGCTTGCACGGTGTCTTCCAGAGCTTGGGTTGGAAAGCAAGTGTCATGGGTTTTATACAAGTCACTTTGAACAAGTTTGGCACTGACTAGGTGATTTGAAAATGAAAAACGTTCTTTTGCATGAACCACCACTATGTCACATACCTCTCTTGAAAGTTGTCTCAAGGTTGAGATCTCCGCACTCCATCTGTTGACTGTTAGATCGCTTGGCAAACTTGCTTCTATCTCTTCCACAGAATTACGGATTTTCTGGATGCTGGCGACAAAGTCTTCTGTGACTTTTTTGATATAAACAGTATCCGTGTCTCGCTTCTGAAGCTGACTATAGAGGATGTCTACATGTGGCATTATTAAATGAAATAATTTAAGGAAGTAAAGGAACTCCCTGTCTTCCAGCATTCCAATGAAACCTGCGGCTTCCCGTATAGATGTTGGATCAAAGTTTAGACATGCTTCAATTGTCTGGAAACACTCAAGTAGCGCATCTCTGTTCTCGTAGATCACGTTCACGGTCCTAACGTTGAAGTTCCATCGTGTCGGTGCACCTCTTGGAAGTCTTCTACCAACTACCTCATCCAGAACTCCAGTCCTTTTTGGAGAGCGTGAAAAAAAAGATGGTATGCCGCCTATGTTTGAAAAAAATACTCTAACTCTTCCAATCCTTGAAACTGCTTTCTCCATTATTAGGTTCAGTTGGTGAGCATAGCAATGGACGTAGTGTGCGTTCGGGTACACGTCTTTTATTTTTCTTTGAACTCCTCCTTGATCTCCACGCATCACACTGGCACCATCGTAGCTTTGAGCTATGAGTTTCTTCTTGTCTTCTGGCTCTGGGAGAACAGTATTCAGTGTTTCCAGCACAACAGCAGCAATGGAGTCTGCATCCGTTGATTTCATTTCCGTGAAGCCATCAAATCTTTCCACCACTTGATGCTTCTTGTCAATGTAGCGATAGACTACAACGCACTGTGTCCTAGCGGAAATATCGGTTGTTTCATCCGCTTGGATTGCCACAAACTGGGCTTCCTTAAGCTCTTGGTGAATCACTTCCTTTATAACTTCATGCATGCAGTCCAGTAGCTCATTCTGCACGGTTTTGGAAGTGCCCTTAAACACAGTTGCAGTCTTCAAATGCTGTTCCATTGCACTATCGATACTGCCAACCAAATCCACCAGGCCTCTAAACACTCCTGGATTTAGCGATGTTTCACTCTCGTCGTGTCCTCTTAATGCCAGTTCAAAGGCGCCACAAAAGCGAACACAATCAATTATCTTCGAAAGGATGTACCGGTTCTTAGCCACTTCTTCGTTGTGTTTTTGAATGCTGACTTGGTATCCTTGGTCCAGTTGAACAGCAATGTTCGCCTGTCCAAGCATCTCAAACTTGATCCTGTTATCCAAGTGAGCTTTAGAACTTTTGTGTTTTGCCAATTTGTCAAGCTAGATGTTTGACGTCAGTCACTCCAGTTTTGGTCCAAGCAGCGTCACCACCAAATAGGATGCATGGGAAACAATATAAGGACTTCCTAGAAACGCTTCCAGAAAGCCAGTCGTTCTTCTTGTACCATTCAGTATTGAAATTACGGACATATTGCTTCCCTCTATCTCTTGCGATTTGCTGCAGATTTATCTCCGGTTGGTCAGCTCCTAACCGTTTTACTTCCACCTTCTCCTCATAGGTTAGGGTGGCGAAAGGCTTCACAAGTAGAGAGTCAATAGTATTCATTTCTGATATTGATACCAATAAAAGAAAGAGATCACGGTATATTAATTTATATTATGTCACAAAATTACTTTAAAATAACAGTGTGTTGATTTCATTGGTATACATTACAGATTGCAAACCCTCATGTGACAAGACTACATCAACATCAAATTTGCACCTATACACATGGACAGAAAATTAAAGGCAATGATACTCACCAACAGTTGACTCTCCTTCTCGGGGTATTCACGTCCAGTAAGTCAACCAACGAGTCCAAACAAATCTGCTTTCACAGATAGTTTGCACCTGGGGGGTGATAGAAAACAACAAAAAAAACATTAGAAATCTCAAGACCCAAACCGTAACTTTTAAAACCTTAAAAGTCCAAGTGTGACCATATACTCACCAACAGTTGACGCTCCTTCTCGGGGTATTCACGTCCAGTAAGTCAACCAACGAGTCCAAAGAAATCTGATTCCACAGATAGTTTGCACCTGGGAAGTTATAGAAAAAAAAAAAAAAAAACATTAGAACGTTTAAGACCCAAACCGTAACGTTTAAAACCTTAAAAGAGCAAGTGTGACCATATAGGCCCCAACCGCCCCTTAAAAACCTTAAATAACCAATTTTGACCATATAGGCCCCAACCGCACCTTAAAAACCTTAAATAACAAATTGGGACCATATAGGCCCCAACCGCCCCTTAAAAACCTTAAATAACAAATTGGGACCATATAGGCCCCAACCGCACCTTAAAAACCTTAAATAACAAATTTTGACCATATAGGCCCCAACCGCACCTTAAAAACCTTAAATAACAAATTGGGACCATATAGGCCCCAACCGCCCCTTAAAAACCTTAAATAACAAATTGGGACCATATAGGCCCCAACCGCACCTTAAAAACCTTAAATAACAAATTGGGACCATATAGGCCCCAACCGTACCTTAAAAACCTTAAATAACAAATTGGGACCATATAGGCCCCAACCGCACCTTAAAAACCTTAAATAACAAATTGGTACCATATAGGCCCCAACCGCACCTTAAAAACCTTAAATAACAAATTGGGACCATATAGGCCCCAACCGTACCTTAAAAACCTTAAATAACAAATTGGGACCATATAGGCCCCAACCGTACCTTAAAAACCTTAAATAACATATAGGCCCCCCAAAAAAAAAAAAAAAATATATAAATATATATATATATATATATATATATATAAAAATTAATATCAATATATCACAATAAATAAATATATATATATATATATATATATATATATATATATATATACCGTATTTTTCGCCCTATAAGACGCACCGGCAGATAAGACGCACCTAGTTTTTAGAGGAGGAAAACAAGAAAAAAAAAATCTGAATCAAACACAAATACACTCAAACACAAATACACTTTACACACAGATACACACCTACATTACACATATATATATATATATATATATATATATATATATATATATATATATATAGATACACATACATACATATACATACACACATAAATATACATACACATACATACATATATACACACACACACACATACATACACACACACACACATACACATACATATCCATATACTGCAGCATTTGGGAGCCATTGACCCCTCCTGATCCTCCCTGACCCTCCTGATCCTCCCTGACCGTCCTGATCCTCCCTGACCCCCCTGATCCTCACCTTTATAGAGACACATACATACATATACATACACACATAAATATACATACACATACATACATATATACACACACATACACACACACATACATACACACACACATACATACACACACACATCCATATACTGCAGCATTTGGGAGCCCTTGACCCTCCCTGACCCTCCTGATCCTCCCTGACCCCCCTGATCCCCCTGATCCTCACCTTCCTTCTGATCTCTGCCATCTTGATCTCACCCCAGCGCTTCCTACCAGCTTCCTACTGCAGCGTTGCGTGTGTGACGTCACTAGGACGCACCGGCCGACGCGATGCTGGTAGGAAGCGCTGGGGTGAAATCAAGAGGACAGAGGCAGTCTGAAAAGCTATATTCGCCGTATAAGACGCACCAACTTTCCTCCCCCAGTTTTGGGGAAGAAAAAGTGCGTCTTATACGGCGAAAAATACGGTATATATAAAAATTGATATCAATATATCACAATAAATAAATAAATATATATATATATATATATATATATATATAAAAATTGATATCAATATATCACAATAAATAAATATATATATATATATATATCAAATTGATATATATATATATATATATATATATATATATATATATATATTTATTTATTGTGATATATTGATATTAATTTTTATATATATATATATATATATATATATATAAAAATTGATATCAATATATCACAATAAATAAATATATATATATATATATATATATATATATATATATATATATAAAAATTGATATCAATATATCACAATAAATAAATATATATATATATATATATATATATATATATAAAAATTGATATCAATATATCACAATAAATAAATATATATATATATATATATATATATATATCTATCAAATTGATATATATATATATATATATATATATATATATATATATATTTATTTATTGTGATATATTGATATTAATTTTTATATATATATATATATATATATATATATATAAATATATATATATATATATATATATATATATATAAAATTACACATAAATATACATAAACATATACATACAACAATATATATTAATTGATATTTATTATTTGATTAATTGATGTTGTTTATTACATGGTATATTATATTGTTCATGCATTTCTATTACACTTTATTTGTTATACATATTACAGTGCTATTTTATGGCTATACATGTTACAGGATATTAACATGTAACATGTATATCACATAAAATAGCCCTGTAATATGTATAATACATACAGGGTCAAACAAGTTCACACTAACCTTTTTTACCCTTACAGGCTTCCATACCTGCTTGCTGATTTGCTAATTTTTTGAAGACTCTCATTGGTTGAAATCGTTGTCAATCAAAAATTTCAGCCAATCAGAGTCCTTCAAAAATTAGTATATATAGCAGACCGTGGGAAAAAAACAATTAATCGCGGGAGGGGCTCCTTGTAGGAGGAGCTCTTTTAGTGTGTTTTTTTTTTTTTTTTAGAGCGTCGGTTTTTTTTTTGTGGAGGCCTCTTTCAATGGGCCAGAATGGATGGATGGACAATGGCTTCAATCAAGATTGGATTATTTTTGATCATTGGCTTCAATCAACATGGATTATTTTATTTTTGACCATTGGCTTCAATCAACATGGATTATTTTATTTTGACCATTGGCTTCAATCAACATGGATTATTTTATTTGACCATTGGCTTCAATCAACATGGATTATTTATTTTTCATGACTATATCCAGAGAGGACAGAAGGCCAACGCTGGAGGGGTCAATTTTACAGGTAAGTATGTGCTGTTGTTTATTTTTATTTTTTTTTATGTTTGTTTAAAGCTGTTTATTTTTGTATAAAATGTGTTACTAACTGTACTAACAATGTGTTAGCTTACTGTTTAATTGTAATAATGTTTTTACTTTTTACTGTATTTTTTTTTCCCTTCCCTTATTTTTATTTTATCTTTAGAAGTGACAGGCACATATACATGCCTGTTACTTCTAAAAATGGAATAAAAATAGGGGGGGGGGGGGGTAGGTAGTTTGTTCATCCAGGGTGGGGTCGGTCACGGTCAGGCGCCCATCGGTCGCCCATAGGCCACGACCAGGGGTGGCACAGGCCTCATGGGGGTGAACATCCACCCCCATGTGGCCTGGTCAACCCCGCTCACTGCCCGAATACCCGGGGTAGCATAGGCCGCATCGGGGTGGTGCCGGGGGCCCGGTGGTGATCGGGCCTCGGGGGTGGCATAGGGCGGCAACATGGAGGTCATCAGGGGTGGCACAGGCCTCATCAAGGGGGTGATCCGATCACCCCCATGTGGGCCTGTGCCACCCCGCTCACCACCCGACTACCCCGATCCCGTGATCGGGGTAATCCGGTGGTGGCATGATGGCATAGCTAGGCTAGCATAGGGCAGGCCTGATCGGGGGTGGCACAGGCCACATGGGGGTGATGGCTGGGGTCGTCGGTGGTAGTTGGTGGGTGGCTGGGTAGGTGGCACTGGCAGGCTAGGCAGGCATAGTGGGGGACTGGGGGTAACTGGTCACCCCTAACTTTTATTAGGGGCTACTAGGGGTTTTGGTTTGGCCAGGGGCAGGGCAGGTGCCAGGCAGAGGGAGGTGTAGACTTACTGTGTTAGGCAGGCAGAGCAGATGAGTAGATTCAGCCAGGGAGGTCTCTCAGTCTCAGCGTGACCAGGGTCAGGAAACAGAAAGGGGGAAGGGACAGGGAACTGGTGGTTTTATTGACTGTATCAGTCAATCAAAATGTAAACTCGAGGCCCTATTTGCTGGCGGGCGCTCAGGGCTAACGGTCTGGGTGGGTTTAGATTGATCACTAAGTAACTGGACAGCCTTCCATCATTGATTGGTCAATGATGGAAGACTGTCATTTATTAATTGATACATTTATGACCGCCCATGCATATCGTCACTGTGATGGTGGGCGGCATGCATTAACGGTCAGGGGGGCCAGGCCAGGACTCATTGAAGAGAGAGAAGAGTCTAAAGGTTAGTGTACACAGTGTATAACTATTGTAATTTGATCACACAGGGTGCAGGCAGGGGGCGATAGATACACAGCATTAGTTAATGTAGCGCAAGGGTTATTTTAAAGTGACAGTGTCCCTTTTCTAACTTTACTTCATTTTTAATACTATTTAGACTTGAAATGATGATGTACACCTTATATTTATTTGTTTTTGGGTTATACTAATACATTGTTGTGTTTTTTTTATTGCAGGGTGAAGAAAATATTTGGGGGGGGCGTTTGCCCTGACGCCCCAATGGACGGGCCGCCCCTGATCAACTTAAAGGTTATGTATCAGTACAAGTGGTACCATCCTTATCGAATTGAAGAGTACACAAGAATTGGAGACATCTAAAATATTATTGAGCAAGAGCAGTTTTACACAAAAAAAGTGCAGAAGTCCACTTAATGATCCTTACTCGATTATATTGCCCATGGAATAGGGGGCCACATTAAAGGAAACACCCAAAACTGTAGGAATACTTTAAAACATAACATTTATTAATATATATTAAAATAATGATCCACTAAAATAACAACCATGACAAATATAAAATATTAAAGAGTCAAGCTAGGAAAAAATATATCTAGAAGCTGAGGTTAACACTAAAACATACAAATATAGTATCAAATATACAAAAAAAAAATATACAATTAAATACCAAATAGATGGCTAATATTTTGATTTATTAACTTATTAATATGCCTATAATTAATGGAATCCTGCCTTAAAAAGTGCATGAGTCCTTTTAATGATCCTTACTCAATGATATTGCTCATGTAATAGGGGATCACATGAAAGGAAATATTCAAAACAGAAGGAATACTTTAAAACATACTATTTATTGATATATTAAAATATATTGATACACTAAAATAACAACCACAAATATAGAATATTAACAGAATAGGCTAGGGAAAAATATATCTAGAAGCTGAGATTAATAATAGAAGATACAAATACAGTATCAGGTATTCTAAAACATTTACACTTAAATTACAAATAAATGGATATTATTTCAATCTTGTGATTACACAAGTAATCATTCTTGTATCAGAAGGTATTATGTGCTGTATTTGAATCTAGTTTTCTTATTAAATCATTTGGTTAGGGAAACTATGAGTATAGGTTCTTTTTACCTCATATAATAAAGGTCACTTCAGACCATTGTGGCATATGTGGCTTGATAAACTACAACAAAATCATGAGATCACAAACCATATAACTTATTTCTGTCCAATTATGTCCACTTCCAAAGTAAAGAATACTTCTATGATTTATATCCAGTGATCAGTGGATATAAGTCAATCTCTTAGAACCAAATATTTTTTAGGCTATATTAACAAACATTACTAAAGTATATTGTATGCATAAAATATTTGTTTTGGCTATACCACATAAGGCAGAATTCCATTAATTATAGACATATTAAAAAGTTAATAAATTGAAATATTAGCCATCTATTTGGAATTTAATTGTATATTTTTTTTAGTATATCTGATACTGTATTTGTATATTCTAGTATTAACCTCAGCTTCTAGATATATTTTTCCCTAGCTTGACTCTTAAATATTTTATATTTGTCATGGTTGTTATTTTAGTGGATCATTGTTTTTATATATTAATAAATATTATGTTTTAAAGTATTCCTACAGTTTTGGGTTTTTCCTTTAATGTGGCCTGCTATTCAATGGGCAATATCATTGAGTAAGGATCATTAAGTGGACTCATGCACTTTTTTTGTGTAAACCTCTCTTGTGCAATCATGTTTTGGATGTGTCTAAGTCTTGGGGACTCATCAATTTGACAAGGATGGTCTCACTTGTACTGATACATACCATGTAAGGTGGTCATTAGTACAATCTTGTGCTTCTCTGTCTTTCCTTATAAAAAACACTTGTTAAACCACTTTTGTGTGCATGCACAAAGGGGGTGTCCTTACTAATTGTTGTCTAGTAGTATGCTTGCTACCAACCAACCACCCACTAACTAACTTGAACACACTGAGCTCTAGAGATAACATCTTCCCACCCATAGATGAATTTGCCCTCCTCCACTCCCCTTATTAAATATAGGTTTGGGTTCCCCCGGATCTTTCTCTATCAACTAAATAATTACAAAAAAATGATAAGTATTTACAATAAACTGAAAAAAAATATTATTAAAATAAATAAAAAGCCAGTTTATACAATTCCCTCCTTTAATCCAGCGATGTCAACCGCAACGGTCCTTAATCTTCAACCCTGATAAGTAAGCACATCCAAAATTAAGAAATCTTGATTGAAGTCCTCAATCCTCATTTTTGTGGCCTCTAAGAAATGGCCTCTTTAGTTTTGATTGAAGACACTGCTGCTCAACTTAATGTCATGAAAAATTTCCAAAAACTGCCTCTGCTAATTATTATAATTATTTGTTTAATCTGTCTAAAATTAAAGGATTTTATTTTATGAGGATCTCCCCATAATGAATGGAGCACTTCATATGCACACACTTTTTATACAGACTTTATAGAGCTCAAAATAACTGAACCACATCAGTCAGCAAAAAACAACTGAATGTCTTCCAATCTGACTATTAACCATGTAGAGAAGACAACCACCTCCTAATCTGATTGGTTGATTAATCAGATTTCAGTATACTCATGACATTGCATCCTTCTGATTGACTATAGGATCAGCAAAATCAAAGAAGGAAATAGTGGGAGTATATAAGACTGGAGGTTAAGACTTCATTGTGTTAGATTGAGTGGATGCATGGTGATGGCCCACCCTAGCCCACAAGAACTTTTAGGGGCTAAGGTGGACCTAGGTAGCACCATAAGGAATGGTATGAAGTGGTGCAATGCTGGCCCCGTCATGGAGAGGGTGCAGTGGGACCTTAAATATAGATTTGTTAATCGATGAGGATGAAGGCATGGGCAAAGGAGACCATTAACTACCTCCATTCACTTTTAATATTATTAACCTTTTCCCTACTGTGATTATGGCAAGGAAGGGTACAAAAATAGATAAAGGCTTTGCAGAACATTAGTGGGCCATGTGACTACCTATTATTTTTTGGACCTTAGCAAATGTTCACAATTCTTTGCAAGCATCCACAGCAAAAATAATTATGAAGCTTTTTAATGTGCACAATGTGATGGCTATTCATGTTTTAACTTGTGAAAATCACATGTTGTGTAATGTGATAGAGCCCTAGCTCTTGCAATCTGTTCAGGTAACAGAATACAATCTATGAGTAAGAAATATGATTGCTTATTTCTGTTTGTTTTTCTTAGTTTTAGAAGATGTGTTTTGTTGTGCCTTTCATTCTTTGTTTAGGATTGCAGTACTCAAATCTACTGTTTAGGATACTGAGCTTATACAGTACAATCACCTCTACAGCAGAGCACATTATTTATCTTGATTAGTTTACAAGTTGTCTTGTTTTCAAGTTCTTATATGAAAGCAGAGAGAAAGAATAGTCAATACATTTTCATGTACCTATTAATACAAGAAGCTCCAAATTCAGAGAAAAAAATGTCAGAATTGCAAGCACAACCTCTGATTAATATTTTATATAAATGTATTCATAGGAAGGTAAACAACAATTTAAAATTGACAATTGTTTAATATGGGGAAAATGATCTGATTTCAAAAACAGACAATCAGATAATTCCCTAGTTCAATAGCAACCTATACTATAATGTGGACCCTAAAAATACAAAGATCATCTCATACACATCTCACTCATCACATCTATATTGGAGAAAAAAATAGTGGCCAAATTACTGAGGGTGGGCGAAGTAGTCCTCCGGGGTGAAGAAGGTGGGGCTGTAGACCAGAGCGCGTTGCATGGCATCTGCAGTCACTAGCTGAGAAGCCCCATCCTGAGAAGCCTCGGCCAGGTAGGATTCAGTCATTAGGTTATGCCTCCTCTCCTCCGTATTGCCCCTGGCCGGGCTGAGCATGACATCCACATGATTGTTGGAGATGCTGGGCTGGATCCACCGAAAACACTCCATCTGCTGTTGGTGGTGGGCATGGAGGTCTCTGTCCGTGGCATGGTGAGGAAGTAGCGGTGGTGGTGGTCCAGTGGGGAGGGTCTGGGGCCTGGCTGGACCCTCGCTCCATGGGGAGGGTGGTGTCATTGCTGGGCCTGGTGGTGATGGTGGTGGCCAGTCTCCGGCAATGCTTAGGGGAGGAGGAGATGGGGTCAAGCCCCGCTAGTCCCTCCGGTAGAAGGGCCCTGGTGAGATGCTGAGTCTCTGGAGAAGGGGGACAGTGGGATGAAATGCCGCCTGTGCGGCGGATGGTCCTGTTGGTGACCCCCACATCCCAGATGATATCCTCATACTCCAAACCAGAGGCCTTGGCTCCACTCTTTTCCTCCTCCCACTGCGCTGGTTCTTGCTGGGCGGGGGCTCCCTCGTCAACTCCTTGCTCTTACCTCTTGCTCACCAATGGATCTAGACCTCCGTGATACTGAAAGAGTGGAAATAAAGGTATATGTTATTAGTATGATGAATAATACATTGTCTCTGGGTATCTGACATCTAGGCTTCAACCTGGATGATTCATTTAATTGCAACTATGATTAGCTATCATTTGCTAGATGTGATCTATTCTTTGGTTCTTGATCTTAATTGTTCTTGGCTCCTAAATAAATGCTGTCTTGATTCCGGCATAGGCTGCAGTGGGCACACCAATACATGGACTCTATATTGGTTGATTACTGTTGTTGTGCCCAGTAATGACAGTGATTTGTCAGCTTCATGGATTTAATGACGCATCCATCTATCCCTTGTTAATTCCATAAAGCTGACATGTCAGTGTCCTTGTTGGTCATCATGTACATATGTAGTGTGTGTGATATACATGTGGTGGCATCTTGGTGTACGTGATATTTACCTGACATGGAGGCTGGATCCTGCTGGGTCACCAGGCCTGAAGCTCCAGCAGCGGGCAACTGCCTCAGAAGGTCACTGGCCGCCCTCTCCCACTTGCTGTACTTCACAGTCACTTTGGGGCCACCAAGTTGCAGCTTGCTTCTCCTCTTTGGTAATCATCCTCCTCACCTTGGCTCTGATATCATCAAAGCGGTGCTTCACAGACCTCACATAACTATCCAGTGTACCCACTGCTGTTACTGCGGCCGCAACCTCCTTCCATGCCTGGAAGCTAAGCCGGTGCCTAACTTCCCTCCCCTGCAAGGATAATGGGGCGGCCATGGATGGTACCAAGGAGGACCACGAAAAAAATACTGTATAATTCCTCTTAGCCAACTGTTGAAAAGTCAATTTATCCAACATTCTGAAACTAGAAAAGGACCATATATAAATCAGCAAGCTTACATAAACAGCTAGTCTTACTAAACGCCAGGTGGCAATACTACAAAATATGCATGTTCCTCATTACCTTTTGTGAGACATGTCAAGCTTTAATTGTGGGAGTATGTTTGTGGTAATGAATAAAAAATACTAGCCTCTGTCCAGAGTATTTAGTTTGTGAGCAAGTAAGTCTGCTGTCCACCATCATAACAAAAATGTGTCAATTTCCATCATTTAAAATAATGTAATATGTATTTATTCCATATATATAACAATGGCTAGATTGATGCCACCGGGGTCATTATAGAACATCTGTGAAAACAAGGTTTTTTATCAAGCACCCTGTGGTAGAGGTTAATTATTAAGTGCCACAGAGTTTCTTTAAAGATCTATTTGGCACAAGGATTAACATTTAGGTGCCCTGGGGGTCTATATTGACCTCTGTGTTTATAGCTGTATATGGGGATCAGGCTAAGCGGGTGAGGGAATCCCAGGGGTCCCTTCAGTATGGGAGAGGAGGAATCCCTTTGGTTCCCTGGGCTCATGAAACCATAATTAATTAAATATTCCATGGATGCCCCTAAAACTCCCTGGGCCACGTAGGTTGTGGAAGGACCTCTGTGGCATGTAAAATGAACCCCTATCCATATATATCACATATTATAATTGTCAAACTGCGAGTTGTCATCACGCTTGCCAGCCTCGCGAAGCGAGCCGTTAACGCATAGAAGCCTTTAGAGCTCGGAGCACATAGGCGGCGCGCATCGCCCTGCAAGCCTTTACAAAGTGAGGCGAGCAGTTGAGGCATTGAAACACACTGGAGCTCGGAGCACTCATTCTTCTGCAAGGCGAGCAGTTGAGGCATTTAAACACACGGGACTTAGACTGAAAGCAGTTAAGAATCGCGGGGCTTACTTAAGCTGCAAACAGTTGAGGAATGTGGGATGACCTCGGAATCTCGGGGCAATAAAAATGACCTCGCTAAAATACGACTTTAATGGCCGAAATGCGGAAATCGAAAAACACGAAAAAGAAGAAAAAATAAAAAATAAAAAAACACTCACACACAACATCGGCTGAACGAGAAAAAAATTAAAACAAGGCTAAAGGAGACCGAGGCGCACCACGTACCACCGCCAGGTACCTACGAGTTAGCCAGGAACGTAGGAGATACAACATGTGCCAATACAACGAACAGAAAATGCGTGCGAGCCAAGTAAGACATAGAAAAAAGATGCAAATAATAACATTAAGATTCTAAAATGGCTCTTTACACGCCTAAACAAACGGTTTGGCATCGCACATGCAGTCTATTTACACTGCACGCCTGGCACATTGCTAATGTCACCTTCTCCTCAGGTGATCAACAGTCCACCTGTACATTTTCAGATGCAGGAAAATTCAAAGAGATTCTTAATTCTTCAGGATATAAATAGGTAAAGTATATTAATTTATTAATTCATATTAATTTATTAATTCACTGTACTAAATACATCTTATATTTTACACTGTACTTATATATCTGTCTTCGCAATGAGCCCTGAAGAAACAGACCTCTGAATACGGTTTTCTTAAATTACTTTCTGGAGTTTTCTTAAGTTTTAGTTCAGGGTCTAAAACTGTTCTCATAAATGGAAGCTACTAGGCTATGGCAGGTTAGAGTTGAGATGGAAGGTTAGAGTGATGAAGAGGTCACTGACCTTTGAGACTGTAGATGCCTGTACATATAGAGCAGTGTGTGTTTTAGCTTTTGTTTCTTGTCAGCAAGGTTGGTAGGTGCGCAAAATACAAAGATACAAAAGAACGCAAGAAATGCAATAATTCTAATAAAACTAGAAGGAAAAAGACACATTTGTTGATTCAATTATTGCAATTTTATATCCAATGATTTTTTTAAAATGAGAGAATCCAAAATTCACCACGCATCATTGGTAAAGGCTATGGCTGGAGATAAATTTCCATCTATCCCTCATCACTTATTTTAAGAGATAAGGAATATCGTATTTTTCATCGTCACCTTAATAAGCAGCCTGTTACTGATACATGACAACAACATAATCTTTCCTCTAAAGAAAAACAGAATAATTGTACTTATTTATCCCTCCTCTTGGGAGTTTCCTACAATGTAACCATTTAAAGTTAACACTATGCTGTAAGTGCAAATAATTAAGCATTATCTCTGCAATAAAGTAAAAATATAATACTATATATATATATATATATATATATATATATATATATATATATATATATATACAAATATAAAAAATATTTTTATTTGACATCAAAACCACCAATAAAATGTTTAACAGAACTCTCTGAACGATGTTTTCAGATCTGACATTTCAATTCTCTATGGCATAGAAATATCGTACATTATATCGTACTATATCTTTGTTGGTACCATGTGTTAAATGCAATATATTTCTTTATAACTGTAAGATTATTCTAAATGTATGTGGCCATTGATTGTAGAAACAAAAGGCTTTGAATTAGGTTTCTAATGGTTAAAATATAATAAAGAAAGATTTTCTAAGGAAGTATTATGCTTGTTAGAAATAATGCAATTATTCCCATTTCCAACTATATTACAATATAATTAATTTTCTAGTTGACTTTAAATCAAGTTTTTATTTTTGTAAACAGATGATAAAATGTTTAATGTTTCCTAAATGAATATCACATTAAGTTACATCATGACACAACATTGGTTTCTTAACTAGTTTTCCATTATCACAGGAACAGGAGCTTAACAACTATCTCCACTTGCCAAATTGCTGGAAGCATTAAAATCATTTAGTGCCTGTTGCCACAATTTAATGAGATACATTTATAATCTCAATAATATACTGTATATTAAAATATAGTTCATAAAATATACAAACAAAATATTTGGTAATATTTGTTTTCACTCTCTCTCACATACATCATCTTATGTTATGTCTGTGCAGCAATATTATAGAATATGTTAATAAAATCCCACTATATTACTAGGACTTCTCCATTCAGAAATATTCATAGCATCTTCTCCATATCTCTAAACTATTACTACTCAACTACTTTATTATATTTCCCATATGTCCCTTAAATTGTATACCAACTGATCTATTATTTAGATTAGCTTCACATTTTCTGTATATCTTGTAAATTATTTCCTTAGTCCAGCACAATCGTTTTGGTGTTTAAGGTTTAGTCTAAAATAAGGTTTTATTTTCTATTTTCTTTACCCTCATCAAGAGGAAATCTTTTTTTCATTTTTTACAAAGGAGAGTCTTTTTGAATGCATTTCTTGGGATATGCAAGAGCTCTCAACATGTATTTTCTTCTATAACAGAACAGTACAGCTGAGGGCTCTTCAATTACTTTTTTTTAAAAAAAATGGATGAGGAATTTATCAATAATACTCCTCTAGATCATTAAACAGACTGCTGAAGTGATTTTTTTGTTAATTTTTAAAACTGTTTTATAAGACTTTTTATATAACCTAGTTAATCCTTCAAATGCCTGGCTTTCTGCAACAAGGGCACGATTCTATTGCCCAATTCGTAAATGTATATGCTCTTAAAATCAGTCTTAATATTGCTACATATTTGGCAAATATTACTTAATTGCGACTTGCCCGTCAAAAATGACGGGGCAATAAAATTGTAAGGCAGGTAATGCTGTTTGCCACAGATAGTAACTGTTTTGGTCGTCTGAGATCCTTCGGCACTCATTGCGAGCCTTGCGCTGAGCGTCTTTGGCGCTCATTACGAGCCTCTCTGTTGGTGTATTTTTTGTTATCAGAGGCGCTTTTGCTCTCATTGTAAGGTCCGCGCTGATGTCCTTTTGGCACTTATTGCAAGCCTCTCCCCGGTGTACTTTGTGTCCTATGAGTACCATTGGCGCTCCTTATGAGGCGTGCGGTGAAGGCCTTTGTCATTTATTGCGATACTGTGGTGTTTTTTGTTTTTTTCTGTATATGTATCTTTTCATGATAATTAATTAATTAATGAAATCATAAATTAATATACTTTACTTATTGGTATCTAATATATGCAGCAAGCAATGTGCTGAAGAGCTAACAATCTGTTTTGATGTTCCTGCAGCATCCAATGTAGATTTGCACTGTTGTTGAGCTGAGGTGTAAGTGTCAGCAATGTGTGCCGTGTGTAGTGTAAATAGGCTGCGTGTGCGAGGGGAAACCGGTTGTGTAGCTGTGTAGTTCTGCATTCTGTAAGTTAGTGTTGTAAAATGCCTGCGATTGTGTATGTGGTAGGTGGGTATGCATGATTTTGCATCCTTGATAATAGTGTATTTTGAACCTTGTATGGGTTTGTGTAAAAGTCGTATGTGCCTGGCGGTGTGTTGTGGGCTTAGGGGTCGTATAGACTCATTTTCATTTTTTCGGCGGCTAATTTTTCTGTCGTTGAGGGGATTTTTGAGTGTCTAAACTTTGTAAATTGGACTTAACTTTGCATGTAACCTGACTCCCAGACGTCCTGGCTTTCCCTCCTTGCTGCGTGCAATTTTTATTTTATTTGTGTGTGTATTTTGTGTTTTTTTAATGTTTTTCGGTGTGTCCAGCGCCTCATATTTTTTTGTTTAAGTCCGTATTTAGTTTAGACAATTGCTTTAGAAGATGTCAAATGCATGGTGATTTTATAAACGCATGGTGGCAGTGCCCCATAGTACAAGAAGTCTGGTCTAAGATTACTAAATTAATTGCGGAAATACTCAAGACTACTCTGGAACCGACTATTGAAACTTCCTTGCTGGGCATTCACTTTGTTAATTTAGATAAACAGGGTAATAAATTGGCTCAAATAATCTTTTTGGTAGCTAAAAACATTATTGCTAGGTCCTGGAAAGATAGTTTTATTAGGTTTCAGGATATAATTAATAAAATGTACTTCATATTTATAAATGAAAGGATGACCCATAATTTATTGGACTTGTACCCTGTCTTTCTGAGAGTAAGGGAGTCCTGGCTTTAATCTTCGGAATATGTGTCTGGGGGGCGTTGAAGTTAGGGAGCTTTCAAAACCCTTTTGCTTGTTTATGGAGGGAGTGGGGCCGGGAGCAGATTGGAACCGACCGGGACATGGAGTCAAAATGCTCAGATAGGCATTAATTCATATGCCCCAATGGGGATTAATCTTAAAGGTAGTACCGCGGAGGACATATGTTACCATGGACCTCCCTCCCCCTTTATTTTCTGGTTTATATATTATTTATCCAGCTTTTTTTTATTTCTTTTTTTTTAAATGATTTTTCTGGCCTGGATTTTTCTCTACTTTTTGATTAGAGCAATTTTGAAAATGATTTGTCAATTGAAATATGAAATCCTAGATTTCTTTAAATACCCTTAATATATGAACAGTTTTATATAGGTTATACAGAACCTTAGTAGGATGTAACATGTTGCTATCAAATGTGAAATCTTATATAGTTTATTGTTTAAGGGTAAACATTTCACAAAAAAATTAGAAAATGAGTGAGGACTGTATTCAGACTTTTTAGTATAACATAAATTATACAATTTTGCTTCTGTATGAGGATTATAGATCTCACATGTCATCCTTGATGTTTTTACCAACTGTTATTTATGGATTTCTATACTTATCGTTGTACATTTCTTTATGTATGTCCTTAATAAAGAACATTGGAAAAAAAGAATATGGCCCCAAGTGTTTATGCAGCCTATGGAAGGGACAAAAAACCTAAGCAGATGGCGAATGGCAATAAAATGTTCATACCTGCAACCATAAAAAAATAAATAAAAATGTAATCTCAAATGGGAAAATGTGGAATTTAATATTGCAGTAAATCTAAATTTGAGCATGAAGGTGATGTTGTGATTTATTTATTAAGCTTATATGCACATTACATTGAGAACCAGTTTGAGTGCCATAAAAACTATCATGGCAGCATTTTTAAACAACTATTCAATAATAAAAAAGCTTCAAATGTAAAGGAGTTTATACATTTCTAAATGATTTTAGCTGCTCTTTTTGCTCACAATACATCCCTTATGGTTGGGGGGAAGGGGTAAAGGGGTCTTGCATACAGACTTCCCCATACTTCAGGTAAGAGCAAAAAAAAACTTAAACATCCAATTGATAACTCACTCAGTGTTAACAGTAACATGTTTATGTCATAAATACTGTATATATATATATATATATATATATATATATATATATATATATATATAGATAGATAGATAGATATACTTCACCGTATCTCTCATTTTTCTCTGCGCCTTTTCATTCATCTTCCTTCCCATGTCTGATTTTTCTCATCTCTCTTCCCAAGTTTCTCTCTTGTGTGTCTGCCTCTGCTTTTCACTTTCCACTATTTTTCTCGCTTCGTCATAGTCTTTTTCTCTAGCAGAATTCTGTCATACCCAGATTTTTCTAGTTGGTACTATGTGAGCCGTGGAAAAAGAAGCAGCATTTTGAGTAAATATTATACATGTTGATAGTTTGCTGAGTAGCATTACACAGCAAGTTTTCAAAGTAAACAGGCTCCTTTGGCTACACTTCTGCCAGAAAAAGGAGCCTTCCCACTGCACAGTGAAAAAAAATATATGTTAGAAAACTTTGAGTTTCACTAGGAGCATCATCAAATCCATTGACTTCTGAAGAAGCGTGTGACGAGAAACGTGCGCGTCAAGTCAGGTGATCAGGCCATCGCCATCTTTGATGACGTCAGATGCTATTTACAATATGCAAGGAAGCTAGCTGGACATACTTTCGGATCTGCTTATACAGGAAAGTTTAAAATACCTATTATTTGTTTGGGACAGGACTTCTCTCTACATTTATGGCTCAATATTATTCAATCTATTTATCACTTTTGCCTCAATAATTTAATATAATTACATGCAATATTATTTATTAATCAGTGTTGGACTGGTAATAGACATCTCTAGGTCTACAGACTGCAGATACATCCTTTACTGTTGTAAGTGAGTAGTAAAATTGGTTTTCTCACTAGCAGAATCTAGTTATATATACTTATGTTTTCTTAGTAATATTTTTCTTTTTTCACTTTTTTAGATAGGAGGATAGTGTATTCACTTCCCAAATTTGTTTATTTAACATACTTTTCACTAATGGGTAAGGGGCAGATCCCAAATCGCCACATTTTTTGCACAGATAGTTTGTGTATAATTTATAAGAATGGTATATTTATAAACTGAGCTCACCAGGATGGTATTTTATATTCTGCAGTTTTCATATATCACTTTATTTTCTGATATGTGCAGTGTATAGTGTGTATTGTTTACATTAGCTAGTAGAGTAAAATTTGCCTTTGCAATTTATTACCATTGATATATCAATCAACTAGCAAAGTTTAATTTGACTTTACACTTACAGTGTATGTATTGATTATGGGCCCTATTAAATTCTCCCTCGTAGTTCTCTCGGTGCTCGCAAAAGGCAGTTTTCCTGCTGTTTGCGAGAACCGAATCTCTCGCAGCCTGCCTTACGATATGACTGCGAGAAAATGGCCGAGAATAGGCTCCGAGAGAGCTACGTAGCCTTAAATCTATGCACGAGTCTCGCATATCGTAAGAATCCCTACGTGGACAAAAATTCCACGCAAGGGATCCGAAAGCCTCTACGTGCTGCCTCGGAACAGCCCGAGACAGCAGTGTGAGGCTCCCCCCTGCACCCTATACACATCCCCATGCTGCAGGGGTCTCTATCAGGACCCTTGCAGCACCCCCACATTAACCCCTTGCAGCGGGGGTCCCCGATCTGCATAGATCAGGCCCCCCGCTGCATTTCAAACTTTTAAATTCCCCGCCGCGGCTCTTTAAAGGGACCGCGGCACAGTATTACCCAATCCCGTCCGCAGCACTTAAAATTAACCCCCTCTATGCTGGGGGTCCCCATCGGGACCCCCGAAGTGTCCCCACATAAACCCATTGCAGGGGGGGGCCTCGATCTGCATAGATCAGGCCCCCCGCTGCATTTAAAACTTTTAAATTCCCCGCCGCGGCTCCTTAAAGGGACCGCGGCACACTATTAATTTAGGCCTTATGGTGGTCTGGATTGACCATCATGAGTTAATAGGTTAATTTAGGCCTTATGGTGGTCTGGATTGACCACCATGAGTTAATGGGTTAATTTAGGCCTTATGGTGGTCTGGATTGACCACCATGAGTTAATGGGTTAATTTAGGCCTTATGGTGGTCTGGATTGACCACCATGAGTTAATGGGTTAATTTAGGCCTTATGGTAGTCTGGATTGACCACCATGAGTTAATGGGTTAATTTAGGCCTTATGGTGGTCTGGATTGACCATCATGAGTTAATGGGTTAATTTAGGCCTTATGGTGGTCTGGATTGACCATCATGAGTTAATGGGTTAATTTAGGCCTTATGGTGGTCTGGATTGACCATCATGAGTTAATGGGTTAATTTAGGCCTTATGGTGGTCTGGATTGACCACCATGAGTTAATGGGGTAATTATAGTTGCCTGGGGTTAATATTTTTAGTTTTTTGTCCTTTCAGGACCTTTACGGTCCTTTGAGGACCCGCGAGGCGGGAAATTTAAAATTGAATTGCAGCAGGGTCACGATCGGTGCCGATCGGGGCCCCCCGGTGCAGGGGGTTTATGTGGGGACACTTCGGGGGTCCCGATGGGGACCCCCAGCATAGAGGGGGGTTAATTTTAAGTGCCGCGGCCGGGATTGGGTAATAGTGTGCCGCGGCCTCTTTAAGGAGCCGCGGCGAGGAATTTAAAAGTTTTAAATGCAGCGGGGGGCCTGATCGGTGCCGATCGAGGACCCCCGCTGCAAGGGGTTAATGTGTGGGGCGTGCGGGGGTTCCTATGGATCCCTGCAGCAAGGTGTTCATGTGAGGACACTTCGGGGGTCCCGACGGGGACCCCCGCATTGAGGGGGGGTTAATTTTAGGTGCCGGGGGGGGTATTCGGAGTACCCCCACGGCAGGGCTTATGTGGGGGACTGCCGCGGAGGTCCCTTTTAGGACCCCCGCAGCAATTGATGAGGAGTGGGAGCCTGCGATATCATCTCGCAGGCTGTCACTCCTCATGTACATTTACGCAGTGTAGATACGTACGGCCCTGCTGCGTAGCTCATACGTTGCTCGCAGCAGGGCTAATTTAATAGCATTGTAAGTTAGAGAAACTTTGCAGTACGTAGGGCTTAAGTTGAAGCCTCTTATTTACGAGGCTGGAATTTAATAGGGCCCTATATTAGTTAGCAGAGTCTAATTTGACTTTACACTTCGCACCTTATTACTATTGTTATACAAATATTTCTGCATATAAGCATTGTGTCTATTTGACAACTTACTTCAGCACTTTAATTGGGATTATATGATATATTACTAGATTGATTATTATAACAGCAATGGCGTATATTTTATATGTGTACTGTTTTTTTAAGTATGTTTAAATGGTTTTATGTGGTAGAATAAAAGTTATATTTTAAATAATTTTCTGACTCAGCATTGGATCTTTCCTGCCATAATCAGAGATATTTTACAGATGAGTATCATGGGTGTTCTTTTTCTGTCCTTTTTTTGGTAAACATGAACCTTGTACACCCATCATCTGTCTTTTTCCTAAATATACAATTATATATATGCAATGTAGTGAATCATATCAGATATCACTTTATTGTCTATTTAATTATCACATATATAGTTGTGAGCATGCGAGTTGTTGCTAACGCTTGCAGGCTCGCGTAACGAAGCGAGAGCCGCAGTTGCTGGCATGGAGCGCACGCAAACAACACGACACACCAATTACGACACTCGCTAAATTTTACGAGCAACGCAAACAACATACAACACACGTTAACACACATTACGACCTCGGAACACTCAGACGCAACTCGCGAACATTACAAAATTCAAAACACAATACATACACACAGCACATACATAAAAAGCTTACCTACAGCAAGAGGTAGCATCCAGGACCTCAAAAATGCAACTTACACCTTCATTTCACAGAATTACACTGCACACATTCAGCACACTTACACAGCAGCTCCACAACACTAATGCTGCAGCAACATCAAAACAGATTGCAGGTCTTCAACACAATGCTTCACAATAGGTAAAGTATATTCATTTATTAATGTATTATATATTTATTATTACACACCAAACACCATTAGCTTACTTAGCTTACTTACAATTTCATTGCCGTCATTTTTTGACGGGCAATTCGCTAGTTACATATAATTCTTATCTAATATTTTGGAGATTGTCTCTTTAAATACAATAGCTTTTCTCCTTTTTCTTTTCTAGCAGTATCATTAAGCAGGAAAAATTAATAAAAACAGTATTTAATTGGAAAACATTTTTTTTTATCAATAATATTTTATTGTTGCAAACATTTTGTAAAACATTCAACATTGCATGCTCATGTTCTTATACATTTGTAAATTAAAATCTATAATATGAAGTAAGTCTGCAACACTCTTACCACATTTTGCTTTTTCTATTTAAACATAATCAAGATATAACTTAATAAACACAGCTTTAAGTATTCAGTTAAGAGAGTACGGTAAAGAGCTATAAACTAAACAAAAGGGAGGGGGAAAGAAGGGTTCCCTTGAGTGAGTTCTGAATAGCAGCACTCATAAATTTGACAGATATGGAATTTTCGTTTACATCAAGCAACAAGCGAAAGTTACTCATCTACTGCTTACCTGTTCTGTCCTTGGAACCGACATCGTAAAGCAGAGACTAACCACATTTTGGTGAAGTAAAAAGGAGGAATTTTGGAGGAAAGGTGGGTCATCAAATTTTTCTACAATTGTAATTGTATGTGGGGAATTAAGCCAGGGGTCCCGAATTTCAAGGAATAAAGGGTAAGTGTTTAAAGATAAGTGGGCCATTCTATCATTAATCATTATTATGTTTAATTTATGTATAAGTTTATTAAGTGTTGGGGTTCTCCAGCATTAAATATTGAAGCCATTTATTATAGTTTTGGAGTTACTGAGGCTAATTGTAGAGATTTGGCCCAAATATTTTGGGCAACTGGGCACTCCCACCAAGTGTGTATGAAAGTACCTGTTGTTTGACAGAGTCTGTAGCAGCCCGTGTGGTATTTGGGGATTAGGGTTTGTGAAGCTTACCTGGAGAAAGATAAACTCTATATAGAACTTTATTTGTCGTTTCTAGTAAACTGTAGTTGAGTGATCCTTTTAGTAAATTTGTACATATATTCTCCCATTTATGTGAATCCCAGTGCAAACCATTATCAGTTTCCCAATTTACCATCATTTGGGGTTTAAATTCTTCTGGGGGGATATTAATTATCAAATACAAATATCCCAGTATTCCTCTAGTCAGTGGGGCTTTGTTACAAATGAGGATTATCCAGTTAATTTGTGGTTTACACCAAGTTCGAATAAAGGTTGTGATAAAGTGACTAATTTTACAAAAATTGTAATGTTCTCTTAAAAGGAATATTAAAATTAGCTCTGAGTTGGTCTTTTAATATCCAAATTTCCAGTTTATCTAGTTGGTTCATTGCCCACCAATTTTTAGACTCTACTCAAAAATTATCCCTGATTGCTGAGGAAACTAGGGTGGGGATTATATTTGTTAACTTGGTTGCTAAATTATGTTTCAAATTAGATCAATTCCAATTGGATAACGAGAGTCTAATCATGGGGTTACTGCGTCTAGTATTGTTGGATAGTAATGAGGGATTCAAGACAAGAGATTCCCATTTATGAGGTGACATTTGTTGATATTCAATAAATACCTATGGGTTGGGGAACAGCGTTAAGTCCTGCATCAGAGCCAAATGAGATCTGTGAACTTTCGTAACATTTAAAGAAAGCAGCTCCATTATAATAAGTGGCTGTTGGTACACAACAGTGTGACGATTTACCTGCACTAAATTGTACCCATAAAGCAAGAAGCCATAAGACCCACTTACAGGGGAGCAATGACCAAAACAAGTGTATCTCTCAATACACTGCTTAATGACAGTATTTAAGTATATATACCTACTTTCAAAAGACGTAATTGCTTTTATAGCAATTATTTAAAAGTTTATGTATATTATAAACCTCAAAGTGTAAATTGTATTAATTTTTGTAAAGGTCAAAATGTGATACTAGATTGTTGTAAGATGAGATGTGAAAAAGCATATTATAAAACTCAAAGTTTAAATTGCATCAATGAATGTAATTGTTAAAATGTGGAATTTGTGTGCTGTATAACAAGATGTGAAGGGAGGAAACGATAGAAGACATTTAATAAGGTTTTTAGATATCTCTCTACAAGTATTAAAGCATTGAGAATTGGTTTACATAGTGAACGAGGCATCAAGAGGGGGGTATGTGGACGAGACGTGGAGGAGGATGTTGAGAGCCACCATGGAATTCGATGTGTAAAGATTTATAAGGAATCCGCATGTAGAGTCTATGACTTGAAATCTGAATATTTTACATGGGACTGAAATTATCTCATATAATGTTAACGGCCTAAATACCCAGTTTAAAAGACATGCAATAATGCATTTTGTTCATAAAGAGAATACAGAAATTGCATGTCTACAAGAAACTAATTTTGTAGATAAAAAGGAACCAGGGCTATCCCAAAAGAAATTTGACTATAGCATTTTCTTGAGTGGTAAATCTAAGCCTGAAGGGGTAGCAATTATTTTTAATAAAAAAATGTAATAAAAGAAGAATATAGTGAAATTAAAAAAGAAGGAAGATCAATTATATGGATAGGCCTAATTAACAATGTCCAGTACACAATCGTAAATGTTTACGTTCCAAACTATGGACAAAATAGATTCCTGAAGAATCCTGAATCATGTTACACAAATTAAGAAAGGTTTATTGGTCATGTGCAGGGGTCTTAACATGATAAGAGACCCTTTGAAAGATAGACGATCTTTAAAGAAAATGTCATCAGATAGACATCTTGGTAGAATAGCAAAAAAATCTTTCCAACAATATCAGCTGAACGATTGTTGGAGAGTGTTCCATTTGGATGAGTCTGATTTTACATTTTTCTCAGCAAGACACCAGAGTTACTCAAGAATTTATCATCTTTTAACGGATTTAGAAATGACTCAAAAAATCAAACTGAGGTTAGAAATCTTACAATATTTTGAGTTAAATGAGAAGTCAGTCTCATCCAAAGTGATACTATGGAACTCGCATAAAGCCATTGTTATTAAAAGCCTGGTCAGCCCATAAAATAAAAATATGCGGCAAATCCTTGAAATACCTTTATATTGAGCTGGGTCAAGCTTAACAATTAAATACAAATTCTATTAAAAGGGAATATGTATTAAAAATCTCTCAGATACAAGCACAGATAAAAAAGATCCTTCAAAAATTGGTGGACAACAAAATCTGGCTATGCCAACAGAAATTTTATTACTCCAGTAACACACCCGGGAAAATGTTGGCAAACCAAATTAATAAAAAAAACTTCAATAAAGAAAAGAATAGACAAAGAATTAGATAAATAGGCGAAATATATCTAAAACCTACAGAAATTGGTAGTATTTTTTTCAGAATATTACAGTTCATTATATAATCTGGAGGGGAAATCTAGTTTTACTAAGCTAACTAAATTGCAGATAATAGAATTCTTGAATAAAATGAACCTCCCCAAAATCTCAGAAGAACAGTTAACAAAACTTGAAGAAGCAATAACAGAGAAGGAAATACATGATTGCATTTCAAAATTTAAAATAGGTAAGGCCGTAGGACCTGACGGCTTTCCCAATTGGTATTATAAGATTTTTGAAAAAGAGATTATTAAATACTAAAAGTTTTTGTAAAATGAAACTAAAGATCACGGGGAAGCACCAGCAGAGACACTTTGTGCTGCAATAGTAACAATTCCCAAGCCGGATATTACTGACCAATATCACTATTACATTCTGATGCTAATATATGCTATTATTTTAGCTGTAAGGCTAAACTTGTTGATTGAAAACTTGATAAACAATGACCAGACAGTATTTATTAAAAATAGGCCCAGACAATATCCGAAAATTGATCACTCTACTCGAGCATGCCAATCACAAACGGATGCAAGTTGTTACCCTATCTATTGATGCTGAAAAGGTGTTCGATAGGGTCAACTGGGATTTCCTAGTAGCAGCCTTAGATTGATTTGGTTTGGGTAGTTTCGGAAGTCACGCATAAAAAGCACTATATTCCAACCTAAATGCTTACGTTTCTAGTTTTGGGTTCAGTTCCTAAACATTCAAGATCTCTAATGGTACTAAGCAGGGATGCCCTTTATCCCCTTTGACCTTCGTAATAGTAATAGAACCATTAGTAGAACTTATTAGAAGTTTGAAGGGGGTCAGGGGTATCCCTGCCAACCAATTGCAAAATAAAGTTACACTCTTTGCGGATGGCCTGGTGATTACCATGAATGACCCAATGTCCTTCCTTAGCTAAATTGCAAGAAATAATAAATGAATATAGTTACGTCACTTACTTTAAAATTAGTCTAAGTCTGAAGTGTTATGGACGAATATTGATAAGAAAACCCTGAATACATGAAAGATACATTTTTGTATAATTGGCAACACAATTATTTTTCGCATTTGGGGATCAAATTTATACCCAATTTAAATAACTTACTTAAAGAGAATTTACATTCGTTTTATACTAAAATCTCTAATCTTCTATCTGAGTGGAAGAAATTTAGCTTTTCATGGTCAGGCAGAATTGCAACCATTAAAATGTCAATCCTCCCTAAATTAACATATATCCTGAGATGTGTCCCATTAAGGATACCGAATTATCAACTAAGAAAATGTCATAGATTAATAGATAAACATCCATGCCTGAATAGGGATATAGTATCAAGAGACTTTGTGAAAGGAGGCTTGTCCTCTCCAAATATATTTGAATATCATAGAGCTATATTATTGACCCATATTCTGAAGTTTTCTATAAGTATAGACAAACCAAATTTTTTGGAGATTGAAAATACTCTTTCTGAGGGATTCCAGCTAAATGGGCCTATATGGAATAAAATAGAGGAGAAAAAGAAACCTAGCAAGTTACCTTTGGTGGTCAGAACTTTGAACATACAATGGCACAGAATTAATTCCCAAGTAAATCTTATCAAATTTACTTCGCCAATTATACCTCTAAATATTTTATATACAAAATATTTGATAAATAGGTTAGATGGGGATCAATGGGGCCTTAAGGTTGATTTATAAAAAGATTCAGTGTTGAAAACTTGTCATTCTTTAGTCCAGGGTAATAATCTTCCAAAAGAACAATGGTTACAATACCTCACAATAAAGAACATTTCACAGAAATGTGGATTTTCGGAAAATATTGACAATGATCTCTCGGAATTTGAAAGTCTGATAAATAATGAGAAAAAGAATGTCAATAACCAATTGTATCAAAATTAGATAGGATAATCAAATGGGAAAAAGCCTTTGGTCTAGATTTTGACATTAAAATGTGGTTTAAAACCTTTAAAATTACAGACAACAATATAATCTGTGTTCCATTGAGAGAAACATATTTTAAACTAATACAAAGGTAGCATTTAACCCCTGAGAAACTAGCAAAAATAGCCCCTCTCCTGAACTCTGGAGAGTGTTGGAGAGGATGCAATGAAAAAGGGCAGTTATGGACATATGTGGTGGAGTTGTCCCAAAATATAAATTTGGCGAGAATGTATTAAAAAACTATCATTATTTACGAATTGTAAATTACAAATAATACCACAACTAATTCTCTTACATATTTGCTCAGAACCTATTGGAAAAAAAGAAAATTAGTATTTTCATTAATGTCTTATCGGCAGCTAAACATCTCATTTTGTTAAAATTGAAAGTTCTATCCTGGCTAGATGTCAAAGCAGCGATAGACAGAAATAAACAAATTGAACTAGACTATCTGTGGCTGGAACCTAAGAGATATAAAAAAAAATACCCATGGGGGTTGGTGTTCCATAGAGTGAGCTTGGGGGAGAAAGGGTATTTGTGCTGCTGTGAAGGACATATTCAAGTTAGGGCATGATAATTCTCCTACTTTTTTGTTTCCGAAGAGGAGTGATCTGGCTATCCTCGTTTTTTTGTTGTTCCAGATAAACAAAAAAATACATTGTGATGCCTATGCTGGACCCTGGAGGCGTCTGTGATAGTTTAGTGTAAGCTTGTGTGTATGAGAAGGGCATTTACATGTCTGAAGGGCTGTGGTTGCATACATTAATGCATGATTCCTGTTTCTGGGCCTGTAAGGGGGGCCATGTTACTTTCAATCTGACCCATTTATCAAAGGCTAGTGACCTCTCCATGTTCCCTTTCCTCCATACCTACTTCTGCTGATAAATAAGCACACACTTAAGATTCAGCTCCCAGGATTTAACAATCACAAATTGAATTCCTATGCACATTCTAATAATCTTTTTTGCCCTTTTTTATGTGAGTTATAATAATTTGAGCAGCAATACTATAACAAAACTATTCATGTTGGAGAGTTAATTACCACTACATGCAAGCTTATAGTTACATCTCCATGTATGCTTAATTTGGACATCTAAAAATATGAATAACCATGTACAACAATAGTTATTTTGTGTATTCCTACAATGCAATGTTTGATAACTTGGTAAATAAAAACTTTACCTAGTGATACTACTATTTTTATTTCCTTTGAATTAATAGTCCAAGTACATTAGCTAGTATAAAAATAGCAGTGGATCCTCTCCCTGTCTCTCCCGGCCTTTTGATGTTACAGTTTCCTCTATCTCACACTGTTTTCATCTCTGAAACAGCCTTTCTCTCTGGCTTCTCTGTGCTGGACCATTGAGCTGCATTTCTCTGGCATCTATGCTCTCTACTCATCTGTCTGATACATTCCTCCTAATCAAACCAAGGTGGTACTCTGAGATATATATATATATATATATATATATAAATATATATACATATATATATATATATATATATATATATATATGTAAATTTGATTTCTAGTGTGTGCTACCGAGTGATGAGTTTCTGTAAATCACAGAATTTTTATATATAATGACTTCCACTTGGTTCCTTATGTTACTATATTGTAGGTGGTATAGGTGACCATGAACTTATTCAGGAGTGCTATGTATGTTGCATAGTATATCTTTCTACTTTTTCAGTAGTATATGATGCACAGTTGGTGAGTTGATGTTTCGTATTTGCCAAGTCATGTTTTAATTGACAATAACCCAAGCACATCACATATATAATTGTGAGCATGCGGGCTGTTGCTAACGCTGCGGGCTCGCGTTACACGTTACGACCTATTACGACCTCGCAAAAAACGTCCGAAACCCGCGCACATGAAAACAGGTAAAACACAATAAATACACACAACAAATACATAAAAAGATTACCTACAGCAAGGGGGGGCACACAGGACCTCGAAAACTGAAGTTACACCTCAATTTAACTCCAAATAAAAGAGTTTAAACACCCAAAAATCCCCAAAGCGAGAGAAAAAATGGCCACCGGAAAAAACGAAAACGAGGCTACAGCACTCTAAAGACGCAAAACACCACCAAACACCTACGGATTTTCCGAAAAAGACGTACGAGATCCGAAAACAAGGACGCAACCCGCGCGACCCCAAAAACATTAGAAACACAATAAATACACACAACAAACAGATAAAAAGTTTACCCACAGCAAGGGGGCACCCAGGACCTCTGAAAGTGAAGTTACAGCTTGATTTAAGTCCAAATTTCGGAGTTTAGACACCCGAAAATCACCTAAGCGAGAGAAAAAATGGCCGCCGAACAAAACGAAACCGAGGCTAAAGGACCCTAAACACGCAAAACACCACCAAACACCTACGGATTTTCCGAAAAAGTCGGACAATATCCGAAAAAAAGGACGCTAAATCAGCCACAGGCGCATACCATACATTAGGCGCCACTAACAATGCGGAAATACACAGCTACCCTAACGGATTTTCCTCGCGCACGCACACTATTTACACTACACACTGCACACATTGCTGATACTTACACAGCAGCTCCACAGCACTGATGCTGCAGCAACATGAAAACAGATTGCCAGCTCTTCAACACAATGCTTCCTGTATATATTAGTGGAAATAGGTAAAGTATATTACTTTATTAATGTATTATTTATTTGATTACCATACACAAAACAGCATTAGCTCACTTACAATTTCATTGCTGTCATTTTGTGACGGGCAATATTCTAGTTGAAAATAACAGGATGTTAATGAGAGGTTTACACATTTTATCTGTGTCTATATATACATATAACATCAATAATCATAATTTTTAGAAAATGTGTTAGTTGTATGACTGTTGATAAAGTAATGAAGTTCTTAAATATTATACAGTAAACATTAGGTTTGTGATAATCAACATACTATTTTTTATACAGAGACACAGCAGAATTTGAGCCATGGTTCTCTAATTAATAATTTAAATTTGTTGGTATATAAAAAGAACTGCAAACCTTTGATCACTCTTAAACAATTCTCAGTAAAACTTTACTAAACACTAGGTATAGTTTATACTGTATGTATACATTGATTAACCCACTAAGGGCCTCATTCTATTATCGGCCGCAGCCGTTGCGGAGCCGCAAAGGCCGGCCGCAAGCTATTCTGCTATTCTATTCCCCTCCGGCCGGGGATTCCGGCAGGCTTGCGGCCGGTGCCTTGCTATCTCTTGCGGCCGCTCGCGCCGGAGGAAATCCTTTGATCTAAAATGGCCGCAAGGAAATCGCCGTAAGAAAATCCTATTTGCAATTCAATTGCTCCGGGAAGCCGCTCTGCAAGGCTAAAACCGAGCCGCAGCTTACTTGCAGGAAAGAGGTCCCGCTAGCACCAATTAAGCACGAAATATAGCCCAAATAAAGCCATCCTGCACTTTGAGAAGACTATAAAGTGATTTTAGGTGTTAGCAAAAATAGCACAAATTTCCCCTATACTCAAATCCGTAAAATATTTTTTTTAAATATATGTCAAATATCCATGTAAAAAGTCCAGAGGGCTTGGAGCACCTCAGACCCGCCCACGCTGCGGCCGGAAAATAAACAGTTAATTTAAACTCAGGTTTGGGCTGATGTGCAAGCTTGAGAGTGGGTTACTATTAATCCTCATGTCCCCCAATATGATCCCTAGCATTTACAGAGCTGTGCAGTGCAGGCTTGAATTTATTTTTGAGTTTTAAGTTTTCAGAGCTTACGGCCGGTAGCAAGATTTACGGCCGGCCATAAGAGGAGATCCTTGCGGGGCCGTTTAATTGAATTGCAAGGTAACGGGACCCCCGCAAGGAATCGCAGCCTTACAGCCGGTTTACGGCCGATAATAGAATGAGGCCCTAAATGTTTAAAATTATTTACATTGTGTAATTTGTCTTTTTTTTTTTTAACCAAAATTAAAAAAAAATCTTTACAGATTTTACAGTCTAGTTTATGTTTTGAATGAATAAAAAAAATAACTATTTGTGAACATTTCTTTCCTCAGTTTCCCATATAGGTTAGAGTGCAGGAATGTGTTAGAAAGTAATCTGAGCATTGGAATTAATATATTTATTCATTTATGCAATATAATGGCAATTTAGATAATGAAATAATATAGCATAGCTTCCTTGCATAAAGTACGGTATACCATTTATTAAATTGGTATGATACGTTTTTTTTACTATAATGTATTTTGCCTAAGTGAATTTAGATCATATGAATTATATTTCCATGGAATTTACATTACAGCAGCATTTACATAAAATCTCATTGCCAGCTTTGTTATGACTTCCAGCAATAAATGGGTTAATGCTATGCTCTCTGTAACATCATTGTCAACAATAATTTTGACAAACAGTCTCATTTTACAAATATAATCTGACTATTTCCATCTAGATATTCTCTTGACATTTGCCATTACCAAGCACACAATTTATTCCAGGGCAGATAAATTGGTGAGATATATTTACTGCTCTAAAAATATATATGGAAGGAGACTTTGAAGGATATGTTTTTATATGTGATATGTGACACTTAATTTATTAAAAACTGATATTTATATTTGACACAGGGCAACCCCCCTGGCCTCTTGGTGACTCCAACTGCTACCAGCAACAATCCTATGCTCCCCTGTCAACAGAATACAGCTAGCTGGACTGGCAATGATCTGGAACTCCCACTGGTTAGGCCATGGTTCTGGATCTCTGATGGGTAAGGCGCACTCAGCCTCCTGGATGATGCTTGACATAGGAACACTGGTTCACAGCAACACTGGAATAGTGGAGTCAGCTAGTTGAGCAGGGAGGAAGCCCCTTGTCTTCCCAGGAAAGATCTACAGCTCTCAGGCGTATAGTTTTCCCAGCAGGAACTTATAATAAAGTTTATTTTCTCCACTTGGGTCATCACAAAGTCAATCTCAGAGATCTACCTCCCAATGTAAAATCAATAGGGAAAATGGAGAGGACATACCGCTTTCAGGAAGAAGCTGTCAAAGAGAAACAGCAGGCTTCAAGCAATATTTATATTCAGTACTTTAAAGCAATAGCATTTTGAACTGTATTTACAAAACAGCTTCTAACCAAAATGGTTTCAGTAACTTGTATGGCCTTTAATAGACTTTCTAGCAAATCTTCCCTGTGGGAAAAATAAACAAAATATTTCCTTTCTTTCCTGTTTTCTGCTTTTAATTTAATTTATACATTTGTAGCAGCTGCAATAATTATATTGCAAGAACAAAGCACGAAGCGGATTAGCAAGAATTGACTTTACAAATGAAACTTGAACATCATTACTTTGTAGGTTGTTTTGCAGATTAGTAAAAATAGAGTGACAAGAAAAACAAAGCCACAAATATGTTCCCAGTGCTTGACACTAAATACCAATTGTAAACAAAATGAGTAAATTGGACTTTTTTTTAAAATTCAATGCAATTGAATAAAATTACAAAAAAACACTGCTTGTTAAAAATCATTGTGAACAAAAATCAGTATGCAAATTTTAATACTATGTCCCTTTAGTGGATCCTCCTTTCTGGAAGGGTTTAACAGATTTGCAGTCCCAAAAGCTATCTAGAAAACTGATGTAGAAATAAACAAGACTAAATTGAATGCACAAATGTCATTAGCACAAAACAAACTAACAACCTATTAGCAACTATGTATGTAATCATAGTAGTTTTATAGTAGTATTTTGAGGTTGCCTAAAGTCCATCGAGTTCAACCTTTTTAGATCTCTTCTGATCCTTTTAATATGTGGATTATTTGTTAAGTGGAAAAAAAGTAGAATTTCTTCCTTACCCCAATACTAGCGATCAAATTTCTCCCTGGATCAATATTCCTTTGCTACTTATATAGTATAACCTTAAAAGTCCTCTTTATTCAGAAATATATCTAATCCCTTTTTAAAGTTATCTATCAGATTTGCTGTCACCACCTCCTTTGGTAGAGACTTCCACAGTTTAACTACCCTAACTGTGAAAAAACTTTTTCTTTGTTTAAGGTGAAATCTTTTTTCCTCTCACCTTAAGGGATGTCCTCTTGTCAGTTGAAAACCTCTTGGCACAAAAAGTTAACTTGATAAAGCCTTATATTGACCCCGGATGTATTTAAATAAGGTAATCATATCCCCTCATAGATGCCTTTTTCTAGGGAAAATCATTTGTTTGACTAGTCTTTATTCATAACTTAGCCCCTCCATTCCTTTTAATTAGTTTTATTGCTCATCTCTGTACTTTTTCCAAAATGTCCGTTTTATGAAGTGGTGCCCAAAACTGTACTCCATATTCCAAATAAGGGCATACAAGGGATTTGTACAGTGACATAATTATATCTGCTTCCCTTGCTTCTATACCCTTCTTAATACATGCTAATATCTGACTTGCCTTTGCAGATGCTGCTTGGCTTTGAGCACTGCTACCTAGGTGGTTGTCCACGAGTACTCCCAAATCCCTTTCAATATCAGATACCCCTAGATTTGCTCCATTAAGATTATAAATTGCATGGCTATGTTTCCTTCCCAAATGCAAAACTTTACATTTATTTATATTAAATCTCATCTGCTATTTAGCAGCCTATTTCTCTAATTTATGCAAATCCCTTTGGAGGGAAAGTACATCATTATCTGATGTAATTACCTTGCACAACTTAGTGTCATCAGCAAAAATGGAGACAATACTTTTGAGTCCTACTTCTACGTCATTAATAAATATGCAAAAAGGAGAGGACCTAATAGTGAACTTTGAGGAACCCCATTTACCACATAAGTCCAATCAGAGTATGTTCCATTTACAACAACCTATTGCTTCCTGTCTTTTAGCCAGCTTTCAATCCATGAGCAGATATTTACTACAATTCCTGCATCCCTTAGTATGCACAATAGTCTTCCATGTGGCACAGTATCAAAAGCCTTTGCAAAATCCAAAAATACTACATTCACTGAGTTGCCCTCCAAGTTCAGAGAAACTTACTAGATTGGTCTGACATGACGTATCTTTCATCAATTTGCGTTGACTCCTACTTATGACCGTGTTCAAATAGACATATTCTTGTATACTGTCCCTTATTAACCCTTCTAAAGGCTTCCCAAATACAGAGGTGAGGCTTACAGGTCTATAATTACCTGCATTTGCTCTTGCTCTCTTCTTAAATATAGATATCACATCTGCTGTTCTCCAGTCATCTCGTAGCGACCCTGTGGTGAGTGAGTCTTGAAAAATTAGATATAATAGTTTGGCTATTACAGAACCCTTAGTACCCTTGGCTGTATTCCATCAGGACCTGGGGCTTTATTAACATTTATTTTTTTCAATCTCTTTTGGATTTCTTCCTGCGCTAACCAATTATTTGGCAAAGGTAGTGTAGCCCCATTATGCTGCAGTATCCCAAGCACTGGTACCTCCCTTGTGTATATAGAAGAAAATAATCTATTTAGCTCATCTGCCTTTTCCTGGTCACTAATTATAAGACAACCTGTATCACATTGTACTGTTCCTATAGCTTCCTTCCTCGCCTTCTTCCTATTCATATATTGAAAAAATATTTTAGGGTTAGTCTTACTCTCCCTTGCAACTGACTTCTCATTTTCTATTTTAGCCAGTCTAATAGCCCTTTTGCAAGCCATGTTTCTTTCTTTATATTCACATAAAGCTGCCTCTGTTCCCTCCTTCTTGTATAATTGAAATGCATGTTTATTTTTTCTTATCATGATCTTTAAGTCACTGTTAAGCCCCATGGGATGTGATTTACTACTATTCATTTTATTTCCACATGGTACATGCCGATGTGTATGTATATTTAGAAAAGATTTGAATGTTGTCCATTTATTTTCATTTTTTTTCCCCTGAAAGTTCTTTATCCCAGTCTAGTTCTCTATCCCAGTCTATATGTTTTATTGCTGCCCTTAGCCCATTAAAGTTAGCCCTTTTAAAATTTTGAGTTTTTGTTGGTCTCTTAAAACTTTTTTGTATTCAATCTCAAATGAAATTGTCATAATCACTATTCCTCAAGGGTTCCCCTATTTTAACATTTTATATTATACTAGCGACTTGCCCATCAAAAAATGATGGTCAATAAAAGAAAGTGTTGAAATGCTGTTTGCCACACAATGTGAGTGTACTGTGTGCCTCAACTATATAGACCCCTCTAACACACTAATGAACGCATGTAATAACACTATAAGTGCCATGAGGGTAATCCAGGACCCTCGTGACCCAAAGTTTAAGCACTACACCATTTTAACCCGGTCACTTATGGGGGTCTATCCAGATCTTCATAAGCATCTACGTATTTAACCCCATCAGTCCCATAAGGGTATATTATGACCATTATGGGCCTGTTACAACCCAACATTAACCACATAAGTGCCATGACGGTCCTCAAGGACCATCATGACACTAAGTATAAGCACTATAACACTTTAAATAAAAAAGGGAACATTACAGAAAATACAAAAATACATTACAACCCCCCACTACAGAAAAAAAAATTACACACATGAAAAGGAAATACATATAATACATACAATACAATACAATTAAATACAATACAATACAATTAAATACAATACAATACACCCCTATCTAATATACACCCCCTATCTAATATACATCCCCCTATCTAATATACAATACTATCTATCTAATATACATCCCGTATCTATCTAATATACAATACATGCTATATATAGCAACCCTAATTCTAAGCTAAAATAAAACAATTAGGACCACTTACCATTGAGATGTTTCTTCAGATCACCAACCTAGGGTAAAAAAGATTAAAAATATTACTACATAAAATAAATAAACATTCTAAACATTCTAAATATTCTACTCACCTTTCCAGCATGTCACGCCCTCCATCTTTGCGTCTGCGGCGCGGCCCCTGTTAAAAAAAAACATTACATTATTACACATACATAAACATAAAACCAAGTAAAATCAACACAATCTACATTGTACTTACCTCCCCGCGATGTCTCCAGCCTCCTCGTGTTCTGCCCCGGAAGCTTCTGATTGGATGAAAACGCTGTCTATCAAATTCAGCCAATGAGAAGATGCCAATCACAAGGCGCAGATGCCTTCAGCCAATCACAATGGAATACACCCCCACAGGGTGATTGGCTGGAAGCATCTGCGCATTCTGATTGGTAGCCAATCACAATGGGATACACCCCCACGTACTGATTGGTGAAGGCATTTGCGCCTTCTCATTGGCTATTGTCAATGTCAATCAGTATTACAGCGAATGGGAAGGCGCAGATGTCTTCAGCTAATCACCGCGTGGGGGTGTATCCCATTGTGACTCGCTGATGGCAATAAAGCCTTCGGATTGGTTCAAATAAAGATTGACAGGTGCATTATCCAATCAGAGTGGGATTTTAGGGTGTATCCCTTTCTGATTGGCTCACACATTGGCGCCTTCTGATTGGGTGAATTTGATAGACAGCGTTTTCAACCAATCAGATGGCGCCATAGACTATTTTCTTCCGGAAAAGTCTCCGGGAGCCTCATTAGCATTGGGGATGGCCGTGAGTGCGGATGTGAGTTCTTTTTTTTTTTTTAGAGCACGGTTCCAGGGCGGGGCAGAAGAGGAGGAGGAGGTCAGAGACATCGCGGGGAGGTAAGTACCTGTAATGTGTTTATTTATTTTCTGTAATGTTCCTTTTTTATTTTTTGTGACTTAGGTTTTTTTATTTTCTGTAATTATAGTGGAGGGAGGGTTATTAAGGGGTAGGTAGGTAGTGTAGGTAGGTAGTGTAGGTGTTAATAGGTTAGTGTAGAGGGTGTTTAGTTGATATTTAATATTTTACTGGGGGGTATAGTGCTGTGTAGTGTTTATACTTAGGGAACCGTCATGGCACTTATTTGGTTAATGTTGTGTTGTAACAGGCCCATAATAATCTTAATATACCCTTATGGGACTGATGGGGTTAAATAGAGACTTATGAGGGTCTGTATGGACCCCCATGAGTGACAGGGTTAATTAGCGGTTTATGGGGGTCTGTATTGACCCCCATGAGTGACAGGGTTAATGAAGGGATTATGGTTTTCTATATTGACCCCCATGAGTGACAGGGTTAATTAGGGGTTTATGGGGGTCTGTATTGACCCCCATGAGTGACAGGGTTAATGAATGGCTTATGGGGGTCTATATTGACCCCCCATGAATGACAGGGTTAATGAATGGCTTATGGGGGTCTATATTGACCCCCATGAGTCACAGGGTTAATGAAGTGCTTATGGGGGCCTGTATTGATCCCCCATGAGTAATAGGGTTAATTAATGGTTGATGGGGCTCTGTATAGAGACCCATGCGTGATAGTGTATATATATTTTTTTTATAACGGGTCCTTTAACGCAGGAATTTAGAATTTTCATTGCAGCGGGGGTCCCCGATCGCGTGCGATCGGAACCCCACTGCGATGGTTAATGTAGGGCTAATGCAGGTCTCGTGGGGTTAATGCAGGGTTTCCGAGCTTATCTCGGATCGCTTCTTGGGTAAGTTGTACGTGTAACTTCACTTTCAGATGTCCTGGATGCCCCCCCTTGCTATGGGTAAGCTTTTTATGTATTTTTTTGTGAGTATTTGGTGTATTTTGACTGTTTTTAGTTGCGTGCGGTTCGGCATTTGCGGAGCAAACTGCATCCCTCACTTCGCAAGGGATGCAGTTCTTGCGAGCTCGCTTTGTGAGCTCGCAAAGCGTGCCGACGATTCGTAGTTTGACAACTATTATATGTGATACATTTTATTTGTGATTACCAAATCCAAGATAACCTAATTTCTAGTAGGTTCTTGTATAACCTGAGCCAGATAATGATCCCTGAGTGCACTCAAGAACCTGCTCCCTTTAGCTGAACTGCTGTCTAATTTATCCAGTTTATTTCAGTGTAGTTAAGATCTCCCAATTTTAGAACTTGACCACGCTTAACTGCATTATCTATCTGTCTTATTGAGGAAATATTCTGGTTGGTACTAATATTTTAAAATTTCATCTTTTGTTAACGCAATGTAAGTTGACTGTTATTAGGAATGTTATTCAGGAAATGCGGTGTGACCAAATGATTCATGGGTGAGAAACTAGACAATCTAAACAGTTTATCTAAATAGTTCTAGTCCTGTGTTCTTCCTAGGAGATTAATATTGTTTTCTTAATTCATTAGAGAAAGTTTATGCATCTTGAATTTTTTAGTTCAGTTCTATCAGTTGTTGATTATACTGTACTTAATAATATTAATATACAATATATTTTGATACATAGATTTCACCGCTAAGCACTATGACCCATTACTGTAAAACATTTATACATTCAGAACTGCCACATATCAGCATACAGTTAAAAAAGTGGTTGCCCCTGTCCATTTTTACATCCCCTTCTGGATCGCTACATTGTCGTGGTAAAGGGCTTGTGTACTTTGATGAAGCTATGAGCTATACCATGTAGGGTCAGGCAAGATGAGAAGGACAAGGCAGAGAGGTCAGAAAAATTGTGGTCCACTGGAGAAGGAAAATGCAACCCACTCCAGTAATGTTGCTAAGAAAACTTTATAGACAGGCAAAACCAGAGACATAACGATATAGCCAGGGCCGGATCTAACTTTTTGTGGAGCCCCTGGGCAGTGAAGTGGAGAAGCCCCTGCGAGTGTGTGTGCAATGGTATAAACGCACCTATTTTACCCTTTTCTGTGCGTGTATATCACTCTCTTGCTGTGTGAGCAAAACACAGACATTTCCCCATAACAGCCATTTTTATGTCATAGCTACTCACACACACGCCAAGCTACTACTTGTTTATTAAATGCATTTTATCTTGGGCCATATTATTTATATTTTACTATGGAAGGACATCGAGCACATGTTACACAAACACATATGATGATCCCTTGTATAACAAAAAAAAAGTAATAATTATGAGTGTTAAAGGGCCAGCACGGGGGCCCCTAGTGCCATGTGTACCAGTGGCAGTTCCACCCATATGCAAAGACTCACAAAGACACAGACACACGCATAGAGACACACACAAATACACACAGACATACACAGAGGTACACAAAAACAAATAAACAGAGGCCTACACACATACACACATAGAGTCACACATACATACACACATAGAGGCACACATACATAGAGTCACACATACATACACATACAGAGGCCTACACACATAGAGGCACATACTTACACACATATAGTCATACATACACAGATAGAGGCCCACATAGAGGCACACAGAGGAACACATAAAGGCACACATATAGGCACACATACATAGAGTCACACACACACACACATACACACAAAGAGACATACATACATAGAGGCACACATACATACATAGAGGCACACATACATACACACATAGAGATATACATACTCTGACAGAGCACTACCACTTGCCGGTTCAGTGCCCTGTTTTATCCACTATTTTCCTTTATGGAGGAAGGCACAGGAGGCTTTTCCACTCTGAACATGATTTTATTTACACACAGTCAGCACATGAAAAGAACATAAACAGAAACATATCCAGCTTCCATGCAGCTCTTCTTCTGATAGTTTGACTCACTATCCCAAATCAAAGTCCTAACACTGTATCAGGGCTAGAACACGAGCCCACCCTTCTCTTCCATGTGCTCTCCAGAGGGACCCTTTCTTGAAACAACTATTTCTCTCCTCTCAGAAATAGTTTCTACTTACAGTCTCTGCCCTGGGGTATCTCAGAAAGTCCTCTTTCTTCATAAACTACAATTTTTCCTGACTCTCATACACGCATCTGCCTCTGGTGACAAACTTGGGCTCAGACCTTCCTTCATGTGGGCCAGTGTCTCCCAGGCAGCTCCAAGCCTGCCCCTGCACTCTCGGTCTCACAGACAGACCTACTGGAGTGACCACACCCATGCCTCTTTGTGCTGCTTTTACAGCCAGGGTTAACTCTCTTCTTGCTGTTCTGCACTCCACTGTGCCTCCACACGGACCTCTAGGGGGCACTCTGTCACAATACATATACACCTAGAGGCACACATACATAGAGTCATACATACATACACACAAAAAGGCACACATACATAGAAGCCCATATACATACATAGAGGCACATAAACAAACACTAATAGAGTCACACATGCATTTATACAGGAAGGCACACATACATAAACACAGAGAGGCACACATACATACACACAGAGATGCACAAATGCATAGAGGCACACATCATGACCTGTCCTTTGCACGTATGAGAAAAGCACGCTGTCATAAACGTTCTGACAAATGCGCACCCCATCCACTGCCCGACGACAACTGTGCCCCGGTTGGGTGAGATTAGGAGTGTTAAGGCTTAGGGGTTTTTAGGGTTAGGTTTAAGGGTCATAGGGCTAGGCTTAGGGGTTTTAGGGTTAGGGATAGGCTTAGGATCTTAGAGTTAGGCCTATGGGTCTTACGGTTAAGGTTAGGGGGGTTCAGGGCATTAAGGTACTCCCACATTCTAACCTTGCACGATTTTATTGGCGTGCATTTGACAGCAGCTTTTCAACAGCGCGCTGTTGTTGGCGCACAAAGGAAGGGTTGCCGGCACACATACATACACACATAGAGGCACACAGTCATACAATTCAAATAGTTTATTTTAATACACAGCATGAAAGATGAAGCACAAAAGGGGCTTTTCCTTCATCAGCACCGCGTGGTACGTGCTCTGCCCACACACTGCCGCGCTTTGCACAGGAGACAAGAGGGAAGAAGAGGGAGAAGGAGGCCGGAGGCAAGGCTATGGCTTGTTGCTTTGCCTACAAGCTGCAGCACAGGAGGGAGGCAGGGAGAGGAAGGCAGAGCTACGGCTTATCTGCTGCGCAGGGGAAGGCTCTGCTCTAAGAGTCACACAGCCTTATCATACCACCTCTGTGTGCTCAGGTGGAGGGATGGGCTGAATCACCACTTGCTGCAGTGTAATCTGAACTGTCTGCGTGCAGCTCACTGTTAACTCTAGCAGTGCTGTCTGCTTTTACAGGAAGCAGGCATTGCAAAGAAAAATGCATGCAAGGAATGGATTTGGAGGGTGATCTATGGTGAAAGAGGGCAAGCACAAGTAGCACCAGATATGATTAAGTGGTTGGGCTAAAGCTGAAAGGACACCCAGCTGTGGATGTGTCTGGAGGGGAAATGAAAGTCTGCTGCTACAAAGAACAATTCAGCATAGAAACCTGGGATTTTAGAACTATGATCCAAGGAAAACTAGATGTGATCAAGAATGAGATGACAAAGTTAAACATTGTCATCCTGGGAATTAATGAACTTAAATTGACTGGAATGGGACATTTCACATCAGACAACCACCAGATCTTCTTCCTTGGTCAAGAATCCCACAGAAGAAATGGAGTAGCCCTCATAGTCAATCAAAGAGTGGCCAAAGCAGTACTCTGTCACAACCCAATAAATGACAGAATTATTTCAATTTGAATTCAAGGCAAGCCATTTAACATCACAGTGATTCAAGTCTATGCTCCAACCATGGATGCTGAAGAGGCTGAAGTTGTCCAGTTCTACAAAGATATTCAACACGTCATATATATATAACACCAAGAAAAGATGTTACTATAATCATGGCGATTGGAATTCTATCAGATAACAGAATAGATAAATCAAGAGATCTCTTCAAGAAAATTGTGGACCTCAAAAGCACCTTTCATGCCAAACTGGGTGTGATAAAAGACAAAAATGGTAGGGACTTAACAGAAGAAGATCAGATAAAGAAGAGATGGCAGGAATACACTGAAGATCTGTACAGGAAGGATCTTAAGAGCAGTGATTACCTCAATAGTTTGTCCAATGAGCTGGAGCCATACATCTTGTAGAGTGAAGTGAGATGGGCCCTAGGATAAGAAGGCTGCAGGAGATGATAGAATCCAATTGAAACATTCAAAATTCTACACAATGATATTGTGAAAGTGTTGCTTGCCTGATGTCAACACATTTGGAAAACTGAACAATGGCCAGTAGACTAGAAAAGGTCAGTCTGCATCCCAATTACAAAAAAAGCAGTGAAAAAGATTGCTCCAATTATCGAACAAATGCACTAATTTCACATGCCAGCAAGGTAATGCTTATTCCAGCAATGATTCCAACAATATATAGACCAGAATTTTCCCAGAGGAAGATGCACAAGAGATCAAATTGGCAATTTCTGATGGATAATAGAGAAAGCATGAGGTTTCTAGAAAAGCATTTACCTCTGCTTCATAGGACAACAGAATGGTTCAAGATCTGGTAAGGAGTGCGACAAGGTTGTATATTATATATAATAACCTTATTTATTCAACTTATGTGCAGAGTACATGATGTGTAGGGCCAGACAGGATGAATCCAAAGCCGGAATCAATAATGCCGGACAAAATTTTAACAACCTCAGATATGCCGATGATATTACTTGGATGGCTGAAAGTGAGGAGGAGCTAAAAGACCTATTTATGAGAGTAAAAGATTAAAGTGCAAAAGCAGGCCTGCTGCTTAATGTTAAAAAGCAATCTCAGTTCCTGGCAAATAGACAGGGAAGAAGTGGAGGCAGTGACATATTATTTTCCTCTGATGCAAGATCTCCAGAGATGGTGACTTGAAGTCATGAAGTTAAAAGACATTTGCTTCTGGCGTGGAAAGCTATGGCAAGCTAGGACAAGTTAGGAAAAAGTAAAGATATTAAACTATCAACAAATATCTGCATATCTAGAACTATGGTTTTCCCAGTATTAACATACGGATGTGAGAGCTGGAACATAAAGAAGTCTGAGCGCCGTAGAATTGACGCCTTTGAATTGTGGTGTTTGCAAAAACTACTTAGAGTCCCTTGGACTACAAGAAGATCCAATAAATCAGTACTTCAGAAAATCAAGATGAACAGTTCACTAGAAGATATGACCATGAGGCTGCAGCTCAAATATTTTGGCCATATCATGAGACAGCAGGATTCCCTAGAAAAGACTCTGATACTGGGAAAGTAGGTCACCAATACTTCACAAATACTGTGAAAATCTAAAGCATTATTTAAACTCCAGATATATAATATTGGTTAAATGATAAATGAATGGATTTACCACTACTAAAGTAATTGGTTATCTAGTTATAATAAGCTACAATAATAAATAACTTTAAAAATGAACCATTTTGTTAAATCAAAACCAAGTTTAATATGTTTTTGTATTTATTATCTCTGATCCTTTCACTTGCAATGGAACAGTGCAAGCCTTTCCACATTTCTTGTTCAGGAGCAACATTGCCAGTTCAAATTATTTCTGTTTTATTTCTTTGTCACACTTAATTGTCATTCTTAGGTTTTATCAATCCTCCTGAGTTTGGGGGAGACTTTCAGCCCCATTAAATTCAAAGCCTGTATCGGCATCGGCACACCCACAAAGGCTGACATTTGTCTGCGTTACAGAGCTATTAAATAGAACCAGAGCTATAGAAAATAAGACCAGGTGATCATTTAATGTGCCACTGTTATAATTCAGCAGGTGTGAACTTTTATTAAGAAAAATAAATGTAATCATCTTTTCAATTTAATGTGATTAGAAAAGATGATCCTTAGTGAGAAACCTTAAAGGACCACTGCGGTTCAAGATAAAAAGGCACGTCTTGTCAGCTATTCTCTAAGTTAAACATAGCGGAGCTGTGTAAGCCATAGATAAAATATTTTTTTTGTTGAATTTATGATTACTCAGCATATGAGTACAGGAATCCATTTGCGGTTGTTATATCACATCCTGAGAGCTAAAATGGGGGGGGGGGCTGCTTGTATAGGAAGGGATTGTTGGGGAGAAGACAGGCAGAAGTCCATATACAATGTTTGATCAAAGTGTAAGACTGAAATTGGCACCAAACCCCTTCATCCTCACTGGCCCAAAAGCCTTGCATCATTCACTGCAACACTGATCTCCAGATATGTAAATGACCTGCTCACACACACACACACACACACTACTTCCACCAATGTATGATGGATCCCTCCAGGGTCCTGCATAGGCATCAACATTTATTTTTTATATACCGTATATACTCGAGTATAAGCCGACCCGAGTATGAGCCGAGGCACCCATTTTACCACAAAATACTGGGTAAAATGAGTGACTCGAGTATAAGCTGGGGGTGGGAAATGTGCTGCCCCCTGTGTTCCCCTCTCTCTCCATGTCTCTTCACCCCTCTCCCTTCCCTGTGTCTCTTCCCCTTATCACCCTCCTCAACCCCACTCCTCAACCTCCCTCTTCATCCTTAACCTCCCTCCTCATCCTCAACCTCCCTTCTCATCCTCAACCTCCCTCCTCATCCTCAACCTCCCTCCTCATCCTTAACCTCCCTCCTCATCCTCAACCTCCCTTCTCCTCCTCAACCTCCCTCCTCATCCTCAACCTCAACCTCCCTCCTCAACCTCCCTCCTCAACCTCCCTCCTCATCCTCAACCTCCCTACTCATCCTCAACCTCCCTCCTCATCCTCAACCTCCCTCCTCAACCTCCCTCCTCATCCTCAACCTCCCTCCTCAACCTCCCTCCTCATCCCCAACCTTCCTACTCATCCTCAACCTCCCTACTCCGCCTCAACCTCCCTCCTCATCCTTAACCTCCCTCCTCATCCTCAACCTCCCTTCTCATCCTCAACCTCCCTCCTCATCCTCAACCTCCCTCCTCATCCTCAACCTCAACCTCCCTCCTCAACCTCCCTCCTCATCCTCAACCTCCCTCCTCAACCTCCCTCCTCATCCTCAACCTCCCTCCTCATCCTCAACCTCAACCTCCCTCCTCAACCTCCCTCCTCATCCTCAACCTCCCTACTCATCCTCAACCTCCCTCCTCAACCTCCCTCCTCAACCTCCCTCCTCATCCTCAACCTCCCTCCTTAACCTCCCTCCTCATCCTCAACCTTCCTACTCATCCTCAACCTCCCTACTCCACCTCAACTCCCTCTTCCACCTCCCTCCTCATCCACAACCCCCTCCTTAACCCCCTTCTCAACCTCCCTCTTCATCCTCCTTCCTCAACCCCCATCCTCATCCTCTCTCCTCAACCTCCCATCCTGAACCCCCATCCTCAACCCCCCTCCTCAACCTCAACCCCCCACCCTCAACCCCTCCTCCTCATCCTCAACCTCCCTCCTCATCCTCAACTTCCCTCCTCAACCCCCCCATTCTCAACCCCTTCCTTAACCTCCCTCCTCAACCCCCCCATCCTCAACCCCCTCCTCAAGCCTCCATCCTCATCCTCCCTCCTCAACCCCCCCATCCTCATCCTCAACCCCCTCTTCAACCTCAACCCTCCTCAACTTCAACCCTCCCTCAACCCCACCCCCCCCTCCTCAACCTCTCTCCTCAACCCCCCATTCTCAACCCCCCTCCTCAACCCCTCCTCCTCATCCTCAACCTACCTCCTCATCCTCAACCTCCCTCCTCATCCTCAACCTCCCTCCTCATCCTCCCTCCTCAACCCCCTCCTCAACCTCTTCAAGCCCCTCCTCATCCTCCCTCCTCAACCCCCCATCCTCAACCCCCCCCATCCTCAACCTCCCTCCTCAACCTCAACCCCCCTCAACCCCCCTACTCAACCTCAACCCCCCTCAACCCCAACCCACTTTCTCAACCTTAACCCCACTCAACCTCCCCCCCTCAATCCGCCTCAACCCCAATCCCCCTACTCAACCCCCCTCCTCAACCTAAACCCCCCTCAACCCCCCTCCTCCACCTAAACCCCCTAAATACCTCCCCCTCTCCCCTCACTTACCTGCTTGTGCTCCGGCCTCCGCTCCTTGACCCGGCGCCGGCGCGCATGTGACGTCACATGTGCGCTGCGTCATTAGCATATACCAGGAGTAGGGGGATTGAGGGGGGTTTAGGTTGAGGAGGGGGGAGGGAAAGAGACACGGGGGGCTGAAAAACTCGGCTTATACTCGAGTATACACGGTAATTAAAAACTAACTGCACTTTTGCAGCTTAATTGATGCTCTTGCTAATATGATCCAATTTGATCTTTTATTTTAGCTTTAAAAATGCTGGTATTATGAGGTTTGTTGTCTCTGCATGGGCACAGACACAATTTACTTTACTAGATGCTGAATTTTAAAGTTATAAATCTTAGGACATCAATTTCAGTCCTTTCTTATCTTTTTCTGATGTTATCATGTTTTTTTTTTTTTTAAACGATTATCTTTTTTTAGTCTATTTCTAGGAACTTTAAAAATTAGTTTTTGGAGCAGACACATTATTCATCAAAGCAGTATGCTTTCAATGATTTGCAGATGATTGGTATATTCCTTATCAGTGTCTACAGATGACAACCTGATTTTAAAATTGTTTCTTTAGCAGATGTCTAATTTAGCATATTATTTATTCCACACTGAAAATAATATGTCCTAAAAAGGCTGTTTCCGTAGAAAAAAAATATTAGGAGTGTGATATTTCCATGCTTGTTATAAAATGTCTCACAAAGCAGTATTCAGGATACACCAGGCAGGTAAGCCTCTAATTGCCTCACCTATTGTCATGCCCAAGCCCTCGCTGGACTGTTGGGGACTTTTGTTTACTTATAGTTTTAAAATGACATCTCTTTTGCATGTTTTATGATTATGCTAAAGTGTGGATATGTGTTCCTCAAGGACAAGAGAGCTATGGGGTATCATAATAACTTGTATAGTAACAGGGATGTTCCCCTCTCTAAACACTGAGACAGGGAGATGACACTTCATAACAGCAAGGTCATACACTGTATATATGTTGCTAGTTCTCAATAAAGGTGTGGCAGTTTTTGGACTTACATAATCAAAGTGTAAGTGTCATTCTGTGAATTTATCCTAATATTCTAAGGGATTGTATGGTGTATCCAGTGGTGGAGGATGGCTATTGTGTTCCTGATATCCTGGTCTGGTGAAACAAGCTCCTGGGGTGTGTTACTTGGTTCTGGTCCATCTTCTGTTATCAGAGGGGTAAAAGGACCACACAATTCTGCTGCGTAGGTTTGAACCAGGTTCTTATCAAGCTCAATTTAAGTAGCAGATCGTGACAATTGGTTGGCAGTGCTGGGACCTCTGTTAAACCACAGCAGGGTGGCAACCTACAAGGAAATGATGGAGCTGAGACCAGAGGTAAGGCTTGCAGATTTAACAAAGGATCAGCAGAGGGTTTTCTGGACACAAATCGTACAGGAGGTACAGTGGGAGTGGAAAGGGGTATGCAACTGCTCTTTCCCAGCTCCTGTGGATGGGGAATGCTTATCCCCAGTGGAGACAGAAATGTTGTTGTCCTCAGAAAGGACTGTCAAGGAATGGCCCTTCTAAAGCAATAGATGACGTTCCTGGGGCTAAAACCGGGTCATGAGCTGACGGAGTGGCTGAGGACCTGGTGTTTCAAGAAAGTGACTTAGAGAACAAGTATGCAGCTTAGATGGGAACAGTCAGAAACCCTGGTATGGAGCCCTATTCATCATTGGGGCTGAAGGAGGCACTCTGGGATCTGGCCTCTGGCCCTCTGGATTGTGGGGTGGGCACTTCACAGTGTACAATAGGTGTGCTCAAGAGATGAACATATAAACTGGGGATGTGCCAATGGTCAGATGAGGCGTTGTCACTGATGCCATTGATAAAGCAGGAATTACAACTGGAAGCAGGATGTCTGGCACTACTGGATGAAGAACCCCTAGAGGGGTTTTGGCCACTAAGTTGGGAGGGGTCCTGTCGGTCAGGCATGGAGGAGAATCACTTTCCAGAGATGAAGGGGACCCAGCTATTTTTTTCCGGAGCTGGGTCAGAGGAGAACTGTATGGAATTTGGGACCACCATGGACTTGCCCTCAGAGGACCCTAAACATTTTCTAGGTATGGACGGTGGGGAGAATTCAGGCCTCATGGATTTTAAAATGAGCAAGGTTGCCTTGATCAGTTGCTTAACCTAGAGAATGAAGAACCAGTCCCTAGCTTTAGGGGGCTAAACCTTGCCTAGTTAGCAGCCTGGAGAAAGGGATTACCCACAGTATTGCCAGGCCAAGTGGAAGGCCTGGGGGAGAGCTGCCATGTTCCTGGGTTCAAGGGAAAACCAAATGTAGACTGTGTCCTACAAATGGACTGCACACTTAGTTTGGGGCTCCCATGGATACAGCATGTCCAGGAACCAGCCATTGGCCAGGTGGCAGCACCAGAATTTGCTATTCCAGAGGTCTCAGTCCTAATCAGAGGACTCCCCATCGTTTTCAGCAAGGAGGTGGGGAAACCAAGAGGTGCTGCTCTGAGGATGGACCTAAAGGGCAGGTTGGATAGGAGTAGTGCTGCTCTTCAGTCTGTGTAGGAGGCAGTAACAACTGGTGCTCAAGGGCTGCCTGTATACACATGCCAGGCACAATCAGATGTAGAGAGCCAGGAGATTCTGCCCCAGGATCTAGGGACCAAAGATCCAGAAAGGGGTGAGAGCTGCGCCCAGAACTCTATTGCTAAATCTAGCAGCAGCAACAGGAGACGGATATACATATCCTGGAGATGAGGGTATGCACAGAGAGTTGTTCCAGGAGCTGTGATGTATTGAGCATGACAAACATGTGCACAAAAGACATGTAGAAATGGAACAGTAGCAACAACCCCTCCACACCAGGACTGAGTTTAGGCAGTTCTCAGGACTAAATAGGAATTTGTCCAGCATGGACCTTATGACACCTGACATTATGGCAGATGTCTCCCAATCAAACACTCCAGAAAAGAGGCCTTCCCGACATTCCCCTCCACCACACCCACCTATGACAATGGTTTATGGACAGCGCCCATCTTCCCCAGTAGATCTTGTCAGATAGCCTGCAAGGGGACCACATGGTAATGGAGGAGAGAGGACCCTATGATAAAAAGTGAGAGGAGATAGGCTTCACAGGTCAAATAACAATATGCACTATATTATATCACATGTATTTTATTATTGTTTGACATTTCCCTATATCACTTATGTGTTTATGCATATTTATGCATATGTGAACAAGATTCAGGCCTAGGGAAATAACTTTGAAGGTGCATCTAATAGATAAAAGTGATTATTTTCAGAATGTACATAAAACCTTTAATCCATTGATACTCCCCTAACCACCCCTTTTGCTTTTCCCATGACAATGTCTCTTCTCACCTCTCATCACCTCCTCACACTCTCATCTACAAGACTTGTGTAGCCCTACCCTATGGAATTCTCTACAGCTCTCTCCTACTCTTCAAATATTCAAGCACTCCCTGAAAACACATCTATTCAAAGAAGCAACTAACCTGTTCCATAATGTTCGGTATAGTAAAAATGACTCAGGTTCTGATAAGTTTGCTCACAGTAATTTGAAACATAAATCTGTCTTTTAACCCACACACTCTAAGGCAAATAACATTCCATTGCTTAGGGATTTAATGATAAAAGTATTTGACAATGTATGCAAACAATACACTATACAAATTTGAGGCTGGAAGAACAGTAAGCATTAGATAATCTATCTAAGGATAGAGCATTCATGATCAGGCAGGCAGACAAGCGAGGGGGTGTTGTAAAACAGAATAGGGAGGATTATTTGTAAAAACTTTAAAAGCTCTTAAATGACTCAAAATCCACTTTTGAAAGTCTGAAACCACACTAAATTTAAACTCTGAAGAATATAAAAACTTTTTAGAAAAAGCTAAGGATTTGACTTTCCTGAACAAAAGATTAGCCTATTTAAACATTGTAAACCCATGTGCAATATTTTATCCTAAAATACACAAGAATGTTAATAACCTACCAGGAAGACCTATAATATCCAGGATTGGTTAGCTGACTAAATGGCTTTCACAATATATAGACTATAATTTAAGACCTATGAAAACTGATTTGAAATTATATCTGAGGGATACTCAACATCTTTTGAATTTAAAGAACCATGAACAATATCGTTCCATGTATTAACAAGATGATATATCCTGTGACAGAGCCAAACAAACTCTTTTTAAGACCACTCTTTTATATCAGGGTGTGTTTTTTTTTTTAGTACATTATATACAGTATACAGTATGTGCAAAAGTATCGGAGACCATATACATACATGGTGTATTTGCCCAATAGCTAAAAATATTTGGAGACAGATAATTCAACTCGCTTCTGTACTTTTTAGCACTCCGACTCCTTTTGCTAATGGAATCATGCCTGTTGGGGATACAGGTTTATAGCTTAACCTTTTCCCAAAAAATTACTCCAACCTATGGCATTGGCGACCAAAACTCATATAGCCAGTAACTGGAAGCTACCGACCTTAAACTTTTCAGAAGTTGTACGAAAAATTAACTATATACTAATAGTGATGTCGCAAACATAAAATTTTCGGTTCGCGAACCGCGAACCGCCGCAAATGTTCGCGAACCGGCAAACATCGGCGAACCGCCATAGACTTCAACGGGCAGGCGAATTTTAAAACCCACAGGGACTCTTTCTGGGAACAATAGTGATGGGAAAGTTGTTTCAAGGGGTCTAACAACTGGACTGTGGCATGCCGGAGGGGGATCCATGGCAAAACTCCCACGGAAAATTACATAGTTGATACAGAGTCTGGTTTTAAGCCATAAAGGGCATAAATTACCTAACATTCCGAAATTGTTTGGAATAACGTGCTTTAAAACATCAGGTATGATGTTGTATCGATCAGGTAGTGTAAGGGTTACACTTTCTTCACAGTGACAGACCAAACTCCCAGTTTAACGCACCGCAAACAACCGCAAACAGTCCATTTGCACAACCGCAAACTCCCCATTTGCACAAGGTTGGATACCAAGCTAGCCATGTCCCGTTCCATGTCCTCACTGATGTCATTGAAGGTCTCTTCCTCCACCCAGCCACGTACAACACCAAGGGTCCCCGAAAGGTGACAACAAGCCCCGTGGGACGCCTGCTGTGTTTGGTCTTCCACCTCCTCAAAGCCACCTTCCTCCTCTGACTCCTCTACTTCAGACTCCTCTCACTGCATTGCCTCTCTCTGCATTATTATAAGGTGTGTTAAGTAGTACTACTCTTATCAGTTTAAAACCTGTAACAGCACATATCAGGGGGCGTGTATAAGGCCTGGATTTTTAGAACCGGGAGATGGAAAAAGATGCTTTGTTGGTCGTATCACTTCAATTTTAGGGCACTTTGAGACATTAGCTTCTTACGCTCAAACATGTCCTTTACAGGCACCTGACTATGGGCAAATGAGCAGGAACTGCTCAAGGCGAGAGACGCAGTGGCGGATGGTTGAGAGGGGGCAAGGAGGACAGCAGTGGTTGATGTGGCTGATGATGCTGGACCAGGAGGAGCATGGCGGCTTTGAGTTTGTGTGCTGCTTGTACTCATGTGTTGGTCTGGAGACACCCAAACATTAGGTCTCAACCTGTAGAGGATAAGGAAACCAGGCTACTCTAGACCTCATTCATCATTTCCGGTTTTGACAGATTGGTACTATGCGTCCAAGCTACTGTGACAATAGATATGAGTGGCACTGTGCACTTGCAGAAGTTGGCAGAGTAGACGCTGTAGGTCTGACACACACGCTTGCAGACAACTAACTGCTATGCAATCTATTACAGTAGAAATTTTGTTTTTGTTTTAAATGTACACTACTGTTACACAAGATATGAGTGGTGTGTTAAGTAGTACTACTCCTATCAATTTAATCCCTGTTATGTGCCTTTTTTGGGGGTTTGGTTGTTGAAGGCACAGTGCAGCACCAGAGGCCAGAAAAATTAGGCATGTACACTTGCCTGAAAAATTAGGTATTGTTAATCTTGCAGCGAGCAGAGAAGAAGGTAGGCCTGATTCAACGCCCCAGCCCGCATACCCACACTCAGAGATTGAGGGGGGGACCTGAGAAGGCCACGGGTCGGAGATATAAAGGGGGGCCATCCCAAATAAGCACACAAGCAGGGACAAAGGTAGTGAAGGGGACATAGAGGCCCATGGACTGACGGTCGCCATCTTGGCAGGAAAAGGGCCCAGCAATTAAGCCAAACTGACCCAGCACAGGCAGCTACTTGAGTCAAACGCTGTACAATTACACCTTGATAAAGCTGAAACATGCAGCAGCAGGGATTCTAAACGGCCACACGGGGACAAGGAGGCTAACAGCCCCCACAGTCTCTGCACCACTCTTTTTAACAGATAAACCAATTGGCTAACCAGGGACCTTGCCCACATAAAAAAACAGAATTTTATTGGAGGAATTATTAGTGTCTTTACCCCCCAAGAGAGGACATAATATACAGTATCTTTAGACTACCTGATGGCCAAACCTCCTTTAGCCCCAATGCTATCCAAGAAACATTTCAAAACTTTATCTGACTGGGGGTCTATAGAGTGACATTAGTACTGACCTTTATATGACTGGGGGTCTATAGAGGGACATTAGTACTGACCTTTATCTGACTGGGTGTCTATAGAGGGACATTAGTAATGACCTTTATCTGACTGGGTGTCTATAGAGGGACATTAGTACTGACCTTTATCTGACTGGGTGTCTATAGATGGATATTAGTAATGACCTTTATCTGACTGGGTGTCTATAGAGGGACATTAGTACTGACCTTTATCTGACTGGGTGTCTATAGAGTGACATTAGTACTGACCTTTATATAACTGGGGTCTATAGGTGACATTAGTACTGACCTTTATCTGACTGGGTGTCTATAGAGGGACATTAGTACTGACCTTTATCTGACTGGGTGTCTATAGAGTGACATTAGTACTGACCTTTATATGACTGGGGGTCTATAGGTGACATTAGTACTGACCTTTATCTGACTGGGTGTCTATAGAGGGACATTAGTAATGACCTTTATCTGACTGGGGGTCTATAGAGGGACATTAGTACTGACCTTAATCTGTCTGGGGGTCTATAGGTGACATTAGTCCTGACCTCCTGCTGCAGTATTATTACTCCCAGTACTCCCAGGCTTGCTACCATTAGATATAATAACCTCAGTTTCGTTTCCTTATCTGTTGGTAACATCAAAATATGATTATTAAATATTTCATATTTGTTTGTTTTTTTCTCCCAAAGTGAACCCCTTTGTGTGTGTCCCACAGATGTGGCGTTTCCGCTCTGCGTATGTTGGATTTGCACCGCTCAAAAAGTATGAAAAGAGATCCCCCCCCTTGAAGCCCATTAATGACATCATCAGTAAATTGTATGTAACAGATTCCAGTGTTTAGGGTTTATGACCCAATACTGCGATCATATCATTTATGACAAAAATCCGTATTTGTCGTATTATTCAGACGCGCGTGCATCTTTGTGTTACATTTCCTGATACTTTTATTATCTTGATCTTTATATATTTACTAGCGACTTGCCCGTCAAAAAATGGCGGCAATAAGATTGTAAGGCAGGTAATGGTTTGGACGAGACATTCATTTTGTTGGCGGTCGGATATCCTTCGGCGCTCATTGCGAGGCTGTTGGTTGTATTTTTTTTCTGATAGGCGCTTTTGCTGTTATTCTTTGGTCGGCGGTGATGTGTTTTTTGCACTTATTGCAAGGCTTTGTGTGCTATGAGCAGCGTTGGAGCTCGTTGTGAGGCGCGCAGTGAATGGCTTTTAATGTTTAATGTGATAATGTTTTTTTTGTGTATATGTGTTTTTGTATGCTAATGAAATAATTACTAAATGAATATACTTTACCTATTTGTAAGTAATATATGCAGGAAGCATTGTGCTGAAGAGCTGACAATCTGTTTTCATGTTGCTGCAGCATACAATGTAGGTTTTCAGTGCTGTGGAGCTGCTATTCGCGACATTTCTATATACTAATAAATAAGCGATTAACCCATAGTATATCGGGTACTCTCCCCCATGCCTCATCTACACCTCTTTTTAAAAGAATAATATGTATTTGCAAAAATGATAATTATAATTTTTCCTTTCTTATTTACAACATTCACAAAGATGTGTTTTGGTGCAAAGGAAGAACGCATTGTTTTAAAAAGTATTTATCTAAATGTACCAATTAACTAAGGTATTTTCTCCTGATCTTGCTTGAAAAACAGTGCAACCATTTGGTAATATACTTTTATATATTTTACATAAATATAATTTAATATATATGTAATATTTTCTGAAAATGTATAATATGAAACTCTAGTTAATTTTTCATACTTTGCAAATATTTCTGTTTATTTTACAGTAGAATTCAGTGAATTCTATAGTTTCTCCTTTATAGTATATTTATAAAAACATATACAGTAAATGGTCTATCATTTCCAAAGATCAGCAATGATTAGTATTTTAGCTAATATATTGGCCACATATTAGCATTGATTGACCCAAACTAATTAGAATGGAAACACACACAATATTGTTGAAAAAGTTATATATACTCTTATGAAAATACCATACAAGTTATTTAGAAACTTATTAAATTTTTTGACCAATTTTAGGAACATTTGCAATAGTGTAAGATGTTACATTCTAATTATGAAACTATTTACTCAAGTAAAAATACATGAGATATTATACACTTTAAGTTGGGTATAAATACATTTCAATTTTGACACTGTCTTTTCACCTAGCACATATATGTTTACTGCTTTTCACGTCAAGTCCTGTTTTTTTTTCTAACTGTGATCTAATTGCTTTCAATATTATATATTGTATTAAGGGGGTTATGCATTAAGTTACAGTTTGGCCCCAAAATTCACATAGTTTATAGAGAGACAGTGAGTAAATATTTTGTACTCTTACAGCCCTATTAAATTCCCTCAACTTGTAAAACCGTAGCCTGTAATGTAGCCTGCAAGACTTACGGTTGTTAAATTGGCCTCTTAAAACTACCCGCAAATGACTTGCAGGTTAAAGGCGGAAAATCCCTAAGGGATGTCAAAATCTGAACCCTGTTGCCGCAAATCCTTTGTTCTCTCAAGCCCGTAACTGTTACATTCCAATATCACTATTAAATTGCAACAAACTCCAAAAGACGCCCTGTCGTTCAAGCCATTAACCCGCAAATAGAGGCAAAAATATTAACCCTTCCTCACTCACAGAGGCTCTAATGTGGACCCTGGAATATAAATATGATTGCATATACATCTCGCTCATCACATCTACATTGGGAAAACAGAATAAGCATGATGCATAGCACCTACCAGGGTCACATGTGGTCACTACACCACTGCAACTGTAATCTGATGAAAAAAGGATCATCAGAAATCACTCTGCTCACTGAAACAGATGATTAAACCTCTGGACTGTGTAGTCCAATTCAGTTTCACACATAGAGTGTGGTGACAAAAACAAAAATTTGATAAAAAGTGGTCAGCTAAAAAAGTCGCAGGAGGATAAAAAAAAATCAACATGCATGTACAGTACAGTGCTAAATACTGTTACTGTAACAATATACCAACTCACCTGATTCACATCTGCAAGCATTACTAACTACTGTAATAGCTAGGTCTCTGGATAATCAGCAATATGGGAAAATACCCATTAATACGGAGAGAACAGAAAGGTCAGCAGCCAGATTTAATGTTACTTACATCAGACCCAAGGATCTGTTCTCAGACTGATATTGAGATCAGGATCACATGCTTCACTAGTGCATATATCTGGCTATATGACAGCTTTAAGATTGTGGGAGCTACATATTAGGGGGGGGGGGCTGTTATTGAAGGAATGTTTTACAAGAGAGGCACTGGGAAAGCCTTACACCTCATACATTTCCTTCACAATGCTTGCAGATGAAGGAGATGCCTTCATGGACCTGAAATGTACTTAAAAAAAAAAGAAAGAAAAAAACTACAAAATAGGGCCTTAAAAATCATAGAGACTACAGCATCTCTTCTAAACAGCATTCCTCAGTGACCCTCAATTGGTGACATGTTTAACAGAACTCCATGTGTCCACCGAGAAGAGGATCATGGACCATGTGATGGGAGGTAGCCATCTAGATACATATTACCATCACATAGGCCAAGATCCAAGACTCTGTAGTCAGACTAGATTTGGTTTACATTGTGCCCAATAGATTGTTACTGAGGAGTGCTGTTGAGAAGGCACAAACGTATGCAAAGCCCCTATGTCCTCCGCCTAGGCACAGGGCCCAAACCCCCGTGGCTGGCCGCCTTCTCCCTGCTGGTGGTGGTAGGAGGATGGGGAGGCAATCCACTGGGAGGCAGCGGCAGTCAGTACTGGTCAGTTTAGGGAGGAACCGTATATTTGTCCTTATGTGGTCACGGTTGTATGCATCATCAGGCCACTCCCATTTGTAGTTCTGTCGCCATGTTGTTTTGTAGTTCATCCTCCATTTTAAGTAACCTTCTTCTCATTAATAAATATATAAGTGAGTAAGGAAACCAGACAAACATATTAACATGAAAAGACATTTTCCTAATTATCATCCATAACAGCATCAAGTCTAGCGCTCTGCTGTGGGGGGGACTAAAGGGGGACTAAAGCTATCTTGATTCCGGCTGCAATCTGTAACTGCATAGGCTGCAGTGGACACACCAATAAATGGACTATCTATTGGTTGATTAGTGTTGTTGTGCCCATGAATGACAGTGTTTTGTCAGATTTATTGATTTAATGACGCATCTATCTATCCCTTGTTAATTCCTTGGAGCTGACATGTCAGTGTTCTTGTTGGTCATCATGTACATGTGTAGTGTGTATGATATACATGTGATGGCATGTTGGTGTATGTGATATTCACCTGACATGGAGGCTGGGTCCTGCTGGGCCACCAGGCCTGAAGCTCTAGAGGCGAGCACCTGTGTCAGAAGGTCCCTGGTGACCCTCTCCCACTTATTTTAGCTCATGGTCTGGTCCTTGATCTCCTTAGCCATCATCCTCCGTACCTTGGCCCTAATGTCGTTGAACCTGTGCTTGACAGACCTCACATCCCTTGGCACTTTGCCTACTGCTGTCACCTCTGCCGCTACCTCCTTCCATGCCTGAGCCCTAGACCCTGGCAAGAATAATGGGGCGGCCACAGATAGCACCGAGGCGGAGCACATTCTCCCAGTGCATGTAATTGTGGGCCCTGTGCTTGCCCTTAATCGGATAGGGACAGTAAGCACTGTTTAAACAATAGATGCAAATTATCCATCTGTTGACATGAAAATAAAATATATAACCCTAGATATATTCTGGCCTTTAGGTATCTGTTTTCAATTACTTTGTCCTTGCAAAAATACATATGATATCACATATTATAATTGTCTAACTACGATTCGTCGTCACGCTGCGTTGCGTAGTGCGTACGATGCAGCGAGGCGAGCCGTTAAACCGTACCACTTTGCCGATCGTATGAGTTTGCGATGAGCGCCACAGGCTAAGTTTGCGATAAGCGCCACCGTTAAATCGTAGCACATTGCGAGGCGAGCCGTTATGTTAAACCGTACCACATTGGCAATGAGCGCCGCACTTAGAAAAAAAATACGAGGTGAAAAAAATTACGCGATAAGCGGCGGAACCAAAACAATAAAAAAAACACTAAATACACACTAAAAAATTAAATAAAGGTCACTTACAGCATGGGGAACTAGGCAGGACGTCTTGAAGTGAGTTGGAACTCCAATTTACATCGATTTAGCCGAGTTACAAAGATCGAAAATCGGCTAAGCGAGAAAAAAATGGCTGCCCAAAAAAATGAAAACGAGGCTATAGTACTACGAACTGCGTAAAACAGAGCCACAGACGTATGTGTTCGAAAAACAACGAGATAAAGGATGCGGATTAACCGTGCAATGAGTAAAAAGACAGCAGCGAGTACACTTTACGAAACGATATTTCCGATTTACGCATTAACACAGATTTCTCGCCTTTGTCTCGCACCACATAGGATTTCCCGCCGAAAACAACGCATTTGGCTTGCGCAACTGCGGATTTCCCGCCTAAAACAATGCATTTATCTCGCGCACAAAGCCTATATATAGGGCACACTTAACACATAACTGACACTTTCTCCTCAGGTGATGACAGTCTGACTGGACGTTTTCTGATGCCGGGAAATCTCAAGAGATTGTTAGCTCTTCAGTATACTGCTTCAGCATTATTACATTAAAAAGGTAAATATATCATTTATAATTATTAATTAATAAATTGGTACTTACTTAATAAATAAAATATAAGAAATTTAATTAATAGAAAAATAATATTGTGCTTACGTGTGTGAAACAATTGTTAATAACATTCATAATGTACATTAATTAATTAATTAATGATTAATATCAAAATTAGTTAACGTTTAAGAATGTGAATACAAAAGCAACACATTGATTCATTAATTATTAATGTACATTAATTTAAGAATTATTTTGTTATATATCGTGATTACCTGTGTGAAAAAATTGTTAATAACATTCATAATGTACATTAATTAATTAATGATTAATATCAAAATTAATTAACGTTTAAGAATGTGAATAAAAAAGCAAAAGATTGATCAATTAATTATTAATGTACATTAATTTAATAATTATTTTGTTATATATCGTGATTACCTGTGGGAAAGAATTGTAAATAACATTCATAATGTATCATTACTAATCAATAATATCAAAAAAGGTCAACGTTTAAGAATGTGCATAAAAAAAGGAACACATTGATTAATTAATTATTAATGTATGTACATTATTTAAATAATTCAGTTCTTATATATTTTGTATAAAATAAAACAAACAAAAAATTTAAAGGCTATATACTCATGCTTACATGTTGATGTTAGATTTAGTCACACATTACTTTAATATTATTGAACATTAATTGATTCTTATTTCATTAGTAATGTACATTATTTTAAGAATTCAGTTGTAACATACTCATTTTAAAATAACACTCAAAAAAAAATAAAGGGAAGAGACTCATGCTTATGTCTTGACGTTATATTTAGTCAGACATTAATTTAAGATTAATACAGATTAATTGATTCTTATTTAAAGACTAACAGTAATATTGAGTGTATGTTTATAATCTATGCTTTTATATGTGTGTTCATGCTGATTGATTGATTGATATATTTATTTCATGTTTTTAATCTATGCAAAAATAGGTATGTTAAGCCTCATTGATTAATACAGATGAAGTAACATGTTATACATTAATTTGACTATTTTGTATAATTGCAGTGAATTGTAGCTGAATGAACAGAGATAGTGACGTTTGCACACATTGAACATCATAAGGATAATTTGGACAGGTACAGAATTTTAATTATATTACTACGGCAAGATATAAAAAAATATGATTTTAGGTTTTTAATGTAGCCAAATATATGTCTGTTGATGTTCATTTAATCATATCGATGAAGCAAAAGTTTAAAAATATTATCAATTTATTTGGATCTGCAAGGGAATAAACAGACAGCGTAACGTTTGCAGCCTTTAAACAACATCAACATCATCCTAACAGGTATAAAATTTAATTTTGTAGTGATGCATAGAAAAAGGCTATATATTATATATTTGGTGAAAATTGATATTGGTTGAAAATGGAGAGTACTTATTAAATCATTAATGTATGATATTTAGTCATAACTTGAAAAAAGTTGAAAAGACAATACTAATTAATAATAATATTTAAAGAAAATAGGAAGCTTACAACACTTGCAAAAAAAAAAGAAATAGATGGTATACTGTGAATTCAATCAAGAAGGAATGTAATTGAAGGATTAATAATATAAAGATAGATATGTGCAGCTATTTCCGATTTCATATATGTCAATAAAATACTTTGAAAAATGGTTTCATTTCTTTCAGTCTAAAGTGCAATATTTGAAATTGTTTTATTAGTTTATTCAACTACTTTAATGGAACAGTACAAAAATGAAAAAAAATGTATACAAAACAAAGAACAAACAATAATTTCATGTCTATTTACAATAACAGATTAAAATGGCGGAGAAAGGAGAAGACAAAATTTAACGCAAAAGAAGATTGGCAAGGGAAAGGAAGCAAAGGTGGAGAGATGCTCAGAAACCGGAAACTTCACAACGCTTGCGAGAAGATCGACAGAGACTTTTAAATAAAAGAAAGATGAGTAAGAAAGCCGCAAGTGAGTGTGTTGGGGCTTCCAAGAAACGTAAAAGTAAACAAAAACATCTCTGTGAACCATTGTCCAATGATTCTATTTTGCAGAATGACTTAAATGTAGACATACAAGAAAAAAATGTACATATAGAAAGTGGGTCTGATATCTATGTTGAAGAAATGCATGACAATGTGTTTACTACTGCAGTCGAAGTAGATACTCATTATTGTGGGTTACTTAATGTGGTTTGTCAGTTTTGTGGGGCCTATAATTTTATAAAGGAAAGACCTACTGACGGAAATTTCATTAGTTGCTGTCAGAAAGGAAAGGTGAAACTTCCACTAAGACACCCATTTCCATATTATTTAGAATGCATTATGAGTGATCCAACATTTCCAAATTATAATAATTTCAAACAAAACATAAGGTCTTATAACAGTGCAATTTCATTTGCTTCAATGGGTGCAACATTAGCAGAAATTGTACCAGGACATGGTCCTTACTGTTTCAGAGTTCAAGGTCAAATATACCACCGAACTTCACATTTACACCCACAAGAAAGAGAGCAAAGGAAATTTGCACAGTTGTATGTCTTAGATATGATGGAAGCTGTGGAACAAAGAATGACACTTCCAGAAAATAGACAGTGTTTGCGCATAGTCTTTGAACAGCTGGAAAAAATTATGCAAAAAAACCCATATAGTCAAGCATACAAACAATTAACACAGCTTGAAAAAGAACAACAGGAACATGCTGAAAGACATCAATTGCCTACACCAAGAGTCAATATGGTGTTAAAAAGAGATCGCAACACTGATCAAAGAAGATATAATTTACCTACTGTAAATGAGGTTGCCATGGTGTTTAAAAATGAAGATGGTGAACCACCTTTTCAGCGGGATATTAGAATATATCCACGTAATGAAGAACAACCATTTATCAACATCAATATATTAAGCTGTAATTTAGATCCAATGACATATCCTATTTTCTTTCCAAATGGGGAACCAGGATGGGAACCAAAATTACAATTGGAAAGTTATCCCAATACTAAACTTCGTATTAGATCTAATATTTCCATGCTGGAATATAAAGTGGCACAAACTGCTATCCGTGATTGTTTTAATCCAATTTTACATGGAGGAAAACTCACTCAACAATGGATTATTGATTCATATTTACAAGTTGAAGCTAATAATCTAAATTTCATTAAATATCAACAAAATAAATTACGAGTAGAACAGTATTGTGGATTAATGGATTATGTGGCAGATTTAGCTTCCAACAGAGACATTCCAGCTGGAAGAGCAATTATTTTGCCATCCACATTCCAAGGATCTCCTTGCAATATGCGAGAAAGGTATAATGATGCCATGGCTATTGTCACAAAATTTGGAAAACCAGATTTATTTATTACATTCACATGTAATCCACAATGGCCAGAGATCAAGGAAAATTTGAATCTGGGACAAACTACTTCTGACCGACCAGATTTAGTGGCAAGAGTATTCAAAATCAAACTGAATTCATTAATACATGATATCACTAAAGCACACTTATTTGGACAATGTGTGGCTTTTGTTTACACAATTGAATTTCAAAAAAGAGGATTACCACATGCTCACATACTTTTAATACTGCAGGAACAAGATAAGTTGAACACTGCAGAGAGAGTGGATTCAGTAATTTCTGCACAATTGCCAGACCAAGAAAAATATACAAAACTTTGGGAGATTGTTACACATAGAATGATTCATGGCCCATGTGGAGAGATGAATCGTAATTCACCATGTAAGGAAAATAAAAAATGTACTAAAGAATTTCCAAAACAATTTCAAATGCAAACTTATGCAAATTGTGATGGATATCCTTTGTATAAAAGAACACAAGGACAAACAGCTATTATCTATGCCCAAAAGGTTGATAATAGATTTGTTGTTCCATACAATCCACATTTGCTCATCAAGTACAATGCACACATCAATGTGGAAGCTTGCACTTCGATTAAATCAATTAAGTATGCGTATAAATATATATACAAAGGATATGATGCAGCTACTGTTGTTGTACAAGGTGCTGGAAATGAAAACAAAAATCAAATTTTACATGATGAACTATCAAATTATTTAGATGCAAGGTATGTGAGTGCTCCTGAAGCAATGTGGCGCCTTTTGAAATTTGAGATGCATGGTCACATGCTATCTATCCTTTAGCTGTACATTTGCCTCAAAGTCAGTTGGTTTGCTTTACTCAAGGAAATGAAAGAACTGCATTATATCAAAGTGAAGACAGAGATACCACACTTACTGCGTGGTTTAAATTAAACTGTCAGGATATGCAGGCCAGACATTTTTTATACATAGAGATACCATATCACTATGTATTTGTAAATGGTTTATGGTGACAACGAAGAAGAGATACACATAAAATCATACCACGCATTTATACCGTCAGTCCAAGGGACATTGAACGTTTCAGCTTAAGATTACTTCTGCTACATGTTCCCGATGCACAGAGTTTTGAGCATTTACGTACAGTGAATGACATAGTTTATGATACATTCCTAATAGCTGCATGACATCAAAATTTCATAGCTGATGATACAGAATGGGAGAGGTGTCTGGAAGAAGCAGCACTATGTCAAATGCCTAAGCAAACGAGACAACAATTTGCATTCATTTGTATATTTTGCAATGTACCTGATGCTTTCACTTTGTGGGAAACATTTAAATTAAACATGTCCGAAGATTTCTTGAAAAGTTACAGAGAACCAATAGCTCTGTTAAAAACATTGATGGGAATCCAAGAAATATTATTGGCTCCTGGATTAAATTGTGCAACTTTTAATTTACCAGATCCAGGACTTATAGATGACATCAATTTTGATGATTATGACACTGAGCTTCAAAAACAAAAAACCCAAGAAAAACTGGCAACTTTAAATATTTTAGATTTAGAAGCATTTCATGCCATCACAAATGCTACAGATGATGAAATGGTCAAAGACCGGTCTTTCTATCTAGACGGACCAGGTGGATCAGGAAAAACGTATCTGTACAATTGTTTAATGAGTTATATTTGATCACTGGGTGAGATAGCTATGCCATTTGCAACAACTGGAATTGCTGCACTTTTGTTAGATGGTGGTAGAACTGTGCATAGTGGATTTAAGCTGCCAGTTCCCATTTTGGAAACATCAGTGTCAGATATTCGACTCAATTCCATACAAGCAAAAAAATGTAAACTAACTCAACTAATTATCATAGACGAGGCAACAATGATGTCATGTCATGCACTGCAATGTTTTGACAGATTCTTAAAAGAAGTGATGGATAATAAGTTGTCATTTGGTGGAAAGGTGATGCTGTTAGGAGGCGATTTTAGGCAAACATTACCTGTTGCGCCACACGGAAATAGAACAGAGATCATTGAAACATGTATTTAAGACTAGTAAACTGTGGCAAATATTTACACATCTCAAATTAGAATTAAATATGAGATCTGAAGGCCAAAATGAATTCAATGACTGGCTCATTAAAATCGGAGATGGAAAACATCCAGAAATACAGCATTTACCAAATGATACCATTGAAATTCCATCAGAAATGGTTTGCAATGAATCACTAATATCAGCTATATTTCTAAACACTCTTAATAATGAGGATTACACTGACATTGCAAACAAAGTGATATTAACATCAAAAAATATCGATGCCTTGAATGTAAATAACGAAATTTTAAAATATATCAATGCACCACAAAATAATTATTACAGTGCAGATTCAATTCTGTCAGATGATAAAGACAGTGAATCTAATTTTAGTATCGAATTTATTAATTAGTTAACACCATCTGGAATGCCCCCACATATTTTACAATTGAAAAAAGGCGCAATTGTTATGTTATTGCGAAATATGAATCCAAAAAAAGGACTTTATAATGGGAACCGATTAATTGTGCATGAGTTAAAAGATCATTTTATACATGCAGAAATTATAACTGTTACCCATAAAGGTGAACAAGTTTTTATACCAAGAATTGATTTAGCTCCAAGTGAGAGTGGTTTGCCCTTTGTCCTTCAACGGAGACAATTTCCAGTTATCATGGCATTTGCCATGACCATCAATAAATCCCAAGGACAAACTTTTAAGTCAGTTGGGATTTTTTTTAAAGGAACCAGTTTTTGCACATGGACAACTCTATGTGGCTTTTTCAAGGTGCACTAATCCAAAAGAAATTAAAGTGCATGTTGAAGAAAACGAAACTCAAGGTCATTTATTGGACGATGGATGTGTTTACACCAAAAACATTGTCTACTATGAGGTGTTGGAAAGATAGAGGACAATGGTTTAATTTTAATGCCAACATTTTATGGGACTCAATATGATTGCACAAAAACAATATTTCACGTAAAACATCTAAAGAATGGACAAAAAAACATAGTGAACAGTGGTTTGACTTCCAGTACTAAATTAAAGTACTCTGGGACTCTTTAAATAGGGGACCACTATTTCACTTATGAAAATCTATGTGATATTTGCAGAATGGACAAAATGAAAAAAAAAAAAAAAAAAAAAAAAACAACAGTAAAATATACTTAAACAGATTTGAATGGGTTCATAGTTTTATATTTACATGATTGGCCCCACAAAACAATTCACTGAATTTTTCATAATTTACAAGAGTTAAATGTTATTGTTTGAAGTTACAATTTAAGATGTTAAATATGTGTTTTTGGAATGTTTAAAAAAGTTTGGTAAATATATATGTGGTATAGTCAAATATGTATTGTTAGTATAAAGTTGAAGTATTTAATAATAATTGGAAATGTATTATTTAAAGACTAAGTATTAATTCAGGGAGAAATCCGATCGCCAGTTAATGGGGTCAGGAAGGAATTAATTTTTTCCCCTAAGTTAAAAGTTAAAAAAATAAAAAGTTAAAAAAAATAATGTGTTTTTATTTTTAGAAAAAAAAAAGGGACAAATGTAGGTGAATCATTTTGTGTTACAAACAAATTTCACAACATTTAAATTTTATTGACCGTCATTTTTTGACAGGCAAGTCGCTAGTAATATATATTCCATACATAAAGACAGATATATGCTGTATAAAATGCATATTTTAAAAGTGTATAATGAATAATGGACATGGTGTATATGATTAACATGTAAAAAAGGCAAGTTGCAGGACTTTCTACCAATGCTTCTACTTGGAATGTAACTGCAACTATAAAATTATGAATAGAAAATAAATGGGCATACTCATTTAATATTGTTATATATTCTATATACCTTTCCATTTCCTTAGAGTTCAAAAATACAGTTATTTAGGCATAACCATTCGATAAATAATTTTGTATGATTTCTATAGCATGCCACTGTGATTGCTTTCAAGCAGTAGTTCAAACATATTTATTCATGTTAATTATGCTTTTTGATACAATTAAACATGCCTCCCATTTCCTAGAAATAACAATTTTACTTGCTCTGTAATTAAACCATATTGATGTCATTTGTAAAAAGAATTGAACATTGCCAAGCCATTTCCATATTTTAAAAACATTTAAGCAGACAATTCTTCAATAAACTGGTACAGTACGAAAAACAACATTCATGTTTTTTTTTATTATCTCAGCTGGCATCCAAGTGCAGTCAGGCCAGATGCAACTAGAAATATGACATACATTAATATATTTTTATAACTTAAAAAGGGTGCACCAGCTGGTGATTCGCTTTAATAGAACAGAATACATAATTGCAAAGTTGGAAAGCAAGAGTAACATATGTACAATAAATGGACCAGATATTTAAACACAGAACAACTATAAAGTGACAGTCTTTTGGAAACATCCAATTAAGTAACAAAAAAATAGATCCTCCGGAGTGTGAAAGAAAGGTCATTTTCCCATTAGTACAAATATAGTCTCAAGGTCCTTAAAAGAAAGGCCTTATGAATTGACTTGTAATTCAATTAGTACTTCAACTGAAGCACATTAATACTAAGAAATGCAGATAATGAGCGTATACATAAGCTAGACATTGATATTTATTGTCAGTCAGGTGCTCGTTTTTCAAAGCCTCATTATGTGATCAACTTTTAATTAGTGGGCCAAATTAAATAATGTAGTATTGACAATTGAGAATAGTGCAACATGACTTGATATTCTTTTTGTGTAAGTTTTACATGTTTTTTGCATGTGTATTTTACAACTGGTGATTTGCTCAAGCCTTTTGGTTTTTGCATGTGCTTAATTTTGCAGTTTTGGGCGAATTTAGAATATTGTTCTTTATTAAAATTTAATACATACATTTGAATTTTCTATTCTCATTTCTTGGTGTACAGTATTGTGTGTTGCCCAGTGCTTTGCATCTGTTGCACCAGCAGTAGCTCTAGCACTGACCCTTAGTTATCACATATTATAATTGTCCAACTACAATTCGTCGTCACGCTGTGTTGCGTGGTGCGTACGACTTAGCGATGAGCGCAGCGAGGCGAGACGTTAAAACATAGCACTTAAGCAATGAGCGCTGCAGGCGTGAGGCGAGCTGTTAACTCATAGCACTTAGGCAATGAGGCAATGAGCGCCGCAGGCGCTCATTGCTGGCGAGCCGTTAAACACGTAACACGCACGACTTAGAAAAAAAAAACACCTCGGAACCAACCTTAACCTAACAAACACGCACTAAGAATCCGACTATAACGTAACAAACACCCACGCGCACTAAGAATCCGACTATAACGGCCGACCCGCGCGCAACTAAAAACAGTAAAAACACACCAAATACTCACACAAACTACATACAAAGCTTACCCATAGCAAGGGGGGGCACCCAGGACCTCTGAAACTGAAGTTACACCTCCATTTAAGTCCAAATTCCCGAGTTCAGACACACGAAAATCCCCTAAGCGAAAGAAAAAATGGCCGCGAAAAAAAACGAAAACGAGGCTCACAGCCCAGCCATGTATAAATTAGCCAAGAAGGGATCCGAGATAAGTTTGGAAACCCATATTAACCCCAGGGGATCTGAGATAAGCTCGGAGCCCTGCATTAACCCCACATTAACCATCGCAGTGGGGGTCCCGATTGCACGCAATCGGGGACCCCCGCTGCAATCAAAATTCAAAATTCCCGCATTACAGGTCCTTAAAGGACCCGTTGTAAAAGAAAAAAATATACACTGTCACCCTGTCAATCATGGGGGTCAATACAGACCCCCATAAAACCCTCATTAACCCTGTCACTCATGGGGGTCAATATAGACCCCCATAAGCCCTTCATTAACCCTGTCACTCATGGGGGTCAATACAGACCCCCATAAACCCATAATTAACCCTGTCACTCATGGGGGTCAAAAGAGACCCCCATAAGCCCTTCATTAAGCCTGTCACTCATGGGGGTCAATACACACCCCCATAAGCCCTTCTTTAACCCTGTCACTCCTGGGGGTCAATACAGACCCCCATAAGCCTCTATTTAACCCCATCAGTCCCATAAGGGTATATTAACACCATTATGGGCCTGTTATAACACTACATTAACCACATAAGTGCCATGATGGTCCTCAAGGACCATCATGACACTAAGTATAAACACTATACTTCACTATACTGCACTATACCACCCCCAATAAAACATTAAATATCAACTAAACACCCTCTACACTAACCTAATAACATCTACACTATTAACCCCCACCACTCTAATTACAGAAAATAAAAAAGCCTAAAGTCACACAAAAAAAAACTACATTACATAAAATAAAAAACCTAACTCACAAAAAAATAAACTCTATTACAGAAAATAAAAAAACCTAAGTCACAAAAAAAAAAAAAAAAGGAACATTACAGAAAAAAAAACATAACAACACCCCCCTCACTACAGAAAAAAAAAAACACACACCTGAAAAGGAAATACATATAATACAAATACATATAATACAAATACATACAATACAAATACATACAATTACAATAAATTACACACAATTACAATACACCCCCTATCTAATATACATCACACAATCTATCTAAATAAATAGCATTATCTAATATACATCCTATCTATATAATTATACATTCCCAATATATCTAAATAAATAACACAATTTAATATGCAATACATGCTATGCTATCTATATAAAACACATACCCCTAGCTAACATACAATAAATGCTATCTATATATTAACTAATCTAAGTCTAAGCTAAAATAAAATAATTAAGACCACTTACCTTTGCAGATGTCCATTGGGATCAGCCACCTACTAATTATTTTTTTTTTTTTAATTAGTGCAACACGTTTACAGTTCTAAAATAAACATTCTATACATTCTATACATTCTAAATATTCTACTCACCTTTCCGGCATGTCCCATCCGGCATTCTTTTAATCCTTCTCCGGCGCGGCACCTGTTAAAAAAAACACAACATTAATAGACATACATCAAAATAAAATAAACATAATCTACATTATACTTACCTCTCCGCGATGTCTCCGGCCTCCTCCGGATCCTCTTCTGCCACGCCCTGTAAAAAAAAAAATATATATAGACTTACAGCCGCACTCCCGGACATCCCTGACGCTAATGAGGCTCCAGGAGACTTTTCCGGAAGAAAATAAGCAATGGCGCCTTCTGATTGGTTGAAAACGCTGTCTATCAAATTCACCCAATCAGGAGGCGCCAATGTGTGAGTCAATCAGAAAGGGATACACCCTAAACTCCCACTGATTGGATAATGCACCTGTCAATCTTTATTTAAACCAATCACAAGGCACAGATGCCTACAGCCAATCACAATGGAATACACCCCCACAGGGTGATTGGTTGGAGCCTCTGCCCATTCTGATTGGTTGCACTGACAATAGCCAATCACAATGGAATACACCCTCACGTACTGATTGGTGAAGGATTTGCGCATTCTCATTGGCTACTGTTAATTTCAATCAATATTACAGCCAATGGGAAGGCGCAGATGTCTTCACCAATCAGTACGTGGGGGTATATTCCATTGTGATTGGCTGATGGCAATAAAGCCTTAGGATTGGTTCAAATAAAGATTGACTGGTGTGTTATCCAATCACCGTTGTATTTTGGGGTGTATACTTTTTTCATTGGTTCACAAATGGGGTCTTCTCATTGGCTGAATTTGATAGACAGCCTTTTCAGCCAATCAGAAGCCGCCATTGCCAATTTTATTTTGGAACACTCCATAGGAAGGTCATTAGAGTCAGAGGCATCCGCCAGGGCCGTTGTGTGTCGCTTTTTTTTATTTTTATTTTATTTTTTTTCTTCATGCGCGGATGCTTCCGGAGAAGACGAGGAGGCCGGAGACATCGCGGAAAGGTAAGTATAATGTAGATTGTGTTTATTTAAATTTGGTTTATGTTTACTAATGTAATGTTGCTTTTTACAGGAGTATCGCCGGACAAGACACAAAGATGGACGACGGAACATGGAGGACGTGACATGCTGGGACGTGACATGCTGGAACGGGACATGCTGGAAAGGTGAGAATAATATTTAGAACATTTAGAATGTTTAGAATGTTTAGGTATTTCATGTAAACGTGTTGTATTAATTTTTTTAATCTTTTTTACCGTAGGTTACTGATCTGAAGAAACATCTCAAAGGTAAGTGGTCTTAATTAGTTTATTGTAGCTTACAATTAGGGTAGCTAAATATATATACTAGAGACTTGCCCATCAAAAAATGACGGTCAATAAAAATTAAATGTTGTGAAATTTGTTTGCAACACAAAATGAGTCAGCTACATTTGTCCCTTTTTTTTTTTTCTAAAAATAAATAAACATTAATTTTTTTAACTTTTTATTTTTTTTACTTTCAACTTGTATATTAAACATTCGTTCAACATTTTGTTAACAATACTAACACTTTTCAATACATATTTATCACTGAGTAACTGCGGACTATATTAACTTAGAGCAAGTAAATTGTTTTAACAATAACATGCTTTGTATCATTTGTAACATTTTTGTTAAACTCTTGTTAAACTAAATTAGCATTGAATCCAGAGGAAGGCAAATAATAAAAAACCCCTATTGATACTTGTCCAATTGTATCTAAGAGGGAAAAAAATTAATTCCTTCCTGACCCCATTAACTGGCGATCGGATTTCTCCCTGAATCAATACTTTGTCTTTAAATAATACATTTCCAATTATTATGAAATGCTTCAACTTTATACTAACAATACATGACTATACCACATATATATTTAACAAACTTTTTTAAAAATTAAAAAAACACATATTTAACATCTGAAATTGTAACTTCAAACAATAACATTTAACTCTTGTAAATCCTGAAAAAGTCAGTTAATTGTTTTGTGGGGCTAATCATGTTAATATGAAACTTTGAACCCATTCCAATCTGTTTAAGGATATTTTACTGTTGTTTTTTTAATCATTTTTTTTGTTTTTTTCAGTTTGTCCTTTCTGCAAATATCACATAGATTTTCATAAGTGAAATAGTGGTCCCCTATTTAAAGAGTCCCAGAGTACTTTAATTTTGTACTAGAAGTCAAACCACTGTTCTCTATGTTTTTTTGTCCATTCTTTAGATGTTTTTCTTGAAATATTGTTTTTGTGCAATCATATTGAGTACCATAAAATGTTGGCATTAAAATGAAACCATTGTCCTCTATCTTTCCAACACCTCATAGTAGACAATGTTTTTGGTGTAAACACATCCATTGTCCATTAAATGACCCTGAGTTTCGTTTTCTTCAACACCAACTTTAATTTATTTTGGATTAGTGCACCTTGAAAAAGCCACATAGAGTTGTCCATGTGCAAAAACTGGTTCCTTTAAAAAAATCCCAACTGACTTAAAAGTTTGTCCTTGGGATTTATTGATGGTCATGGCAAATGCCATGATAACTGGAAATTGTCTCCTTTGAAGGACAAAAGGCAAACCACTCTCACTTCAAATCAATTCTTGGTATAAAAACTCGTTCACCTTTATGGGTCCCAGTTATAATTACTGCATGTATAAAATGATCTTTTAACTCATGCACAATTAATCTGGTCCCATTACAAAGTAATTTTTTTGGATTCATATTTCGCAATAACATGACAATTGCGCCTTTTTTCAATTGTAAAATAATGTGGTGGCATTCCAGATGGTGTTAACGAATTAATAAATTTGATACTAAAATTCGATTCACTGTCTTTATCATCAGACAGAATCGAATCTGCACTGTAATAATTCTTTTGTGGTGCATTGATGTATTTTAAAATGTCGTTATTTACATTCAAGGCATCAATATTTTTTGATGTTAATATCACTTTGTTTGCAATGTCAGTGTAATCCTCATTATTAAGAGTGTTTAGAAATATGGCTGATATTAGTGATTAATTGCAAACCATTTCTGATGGAATTTCAACGGTATCATTTGGTAAATGCTGTATTTCTGGATGTTTTCCTTCTGCGATTTTAATGAGCCAATCATTGAATTCATTTTGGCCTTTTGATCTCATATTTAATTCTAATTTGAGATGTGTAAATATTTGCCACAGTTTAGTGGTCTGATACATGTTTCAATGATCTCTGTTCTATTTCCGTGCTGCACAACAGGTAATGTTTGCCTAAAATCTCCTCCTAACAGCATCACCTTTCCACCAAATGGCCACTTATTATCCATCACTTCTTTTAAAAATCTGTCAATACATTGCAATGCATGACATGACATCATTGTTGCCTCGTCTATGATAATTTGTTTAGTTAGTTTAAATTTTTTTGCTTGTAAGGAATTCAATCGAATATCTGACACTGATGTTTCCAAAATGGGAACTGGCAGCTTAAATCCACTATGCACAGTTCTACCACCATCTAACAAAAGTGCAGCAATTCCAGTTGTTGCAAATGGCATAGCTATCTGACCCAGTGATCAAATATAACTCATCAAACAATTGTACAGATAAGTTTTTCCTGATCCACCTGGGCCGTCTAGATAGAAATACCGGTCTTTGACCATTTCATCATCTGTAGTTTTTGTGATGGCATGAAATGCTTCTAACTTCTAACAGTTTGTGCCACTTTATATTCCAGCATGGAAATATTAGATTGAATACAAAGTTTAGTATTGGGATAACTTTGCAATTGTAATTTTGGTTCCCATCCTGGTTCCCCATTTGGCAAGAAAATGGGATATGTCATTGGATCTAAATTACAGCTTAATATATTGATGTTGATAAATGGTTGTTCTTCATTATGTGGATATATTCTAATATCACGCTGAAAAGGTGGTTCACCATCTTAATTTTTAAATACCATGGCAACCTCATTTACAGTAGGTAAATTATATCTTCTTTGATCAGTGTTGCAAACTCTTTTTAACACCATATTTACTCTTGGTGTAGGCAATTGATGTCTTTCAGCATGTTCCTGTTGTTCTTTTTCAAGCTGTGCTAATTGTTTGAATGCTTGACTATATGGGTTTTTTTGCATAATTTTATCCAGCTGTTCAAAGACTATGCGCAAACACTGTTTATTTTCTGGAAGTGTCATTCTTTGTTCCACAGCTTCCATTGTATCTAAGACATATAACTGTGCAAATTTCCTTTGCTCTCCTTCTTGTGGGTGTAAATGTGAAGTTCGGTGTAAAATTTGACCTTGAACTCTAAAACAGTAAGGACCATGTCCTGGTACATTTTCGGCTAATGTTGAACCCATTGAAGCAAATGAAATTGCACTGTTATAAGACCTTATGTTTTGCTTGAAATTATTATAATTTGGAAATGTTGGATCGCTCATAATGCATTCTAAATGATATGGAAATGGGTGTCTTAGTGGAAGGTTCACCTTTCCTTTCTGACAGCAACTAATGAAATTTCCATCAGTAGGTCTTTCCTTTATAAAATGATAGGCCCCACAAAACTGACAAACCACATTAAGTAACCCACAATAATGAGTATCTACTTGTACTGCAGTAGTAAACACATTGTCATGCATTTCTTCAACATAGATATCAGACCCACTTTCATATGTACATTTTTGTCTTGTGTGTCTACATTTAAGTCATTCGGCAAAATAGAATCATTCAACAATGGTTCACAGAGATGTTTTTGTTTACTTTTACGTTTTTTGGAAGCCCCAACACACTCACTTGCGGCTTTCTTACTCATCTTTCTCTTATTTAAAAGTCTCTGTCGATCTTCTTCTCGCAAGCGTTGTGATGTTTCCGGTGTCTGAGCATCTCTCCACCTTTGCTTCCTTTCCCTTGCCAATCTTCTTTTGCGTTCCATTTTGTCTTCTCCATTATCCGCCATTTTAATCTGTAATTGTAAATAGAGATGTAAATATTGTTTGTTCTTTGTTTTGTATACATTTTTTTTTTACTTTTTAAAATGTACTTTTAAATAAATAATAAATGAAACCATTTTTAAAAGTATTTTATTGACATATATTAAATAGGAAATAGCTGCACATATCTATATATACTAAATATATAAGAACTGAATTATTAAAATAATGTACATTAATAATTAATTAATCAATGTGTTCCTTTTTTATGCACATTCTTAAACGTTAAACTTTTTTGATATTAATGATTATTAATAATGAATTAATTAAATAAAGTACATTATGAATGTTATTTACAATTCTTTCACACAGGTAATCAAGATATATAACAAATTAATTATTAAATTAATGTACATTAATAATTAATGAATCAATGTGTTGCTTTTTTATTCACATTCTTAAACGTTAATTAATTTAGATATTAATGATTCATTAATTAATTAATGTACATTATGAATGTTATTGCCAAAGTGCTCATTGCCAAAGTGCTATTTTTTTTTCTAAGTCCCGAATCTTTTGTAACTAAGTGCTACGGTTTAACGGCTCGCCTTGCTACGCCAGGCTCGTCTGCAATGAGCACCTGCGGCGCTCATTGACATAGTGCTACAGTTTTAACGGTTTGCCTCGCGGCGCGAGGCTCGCCTGCAATGAGCGCCTGCGGCGCTCATTGCCAAAGTGCTACGGTTTAACGGCTCGCCTCGCTGTGCGAGGCTCGCCGGCCGATGAGCGCTCATTGCTAAGTTGTACGATCGGCAAAGTAGTACGGTTTAATGGCTCGCCTCGCTGCGCGAGGCACACCGGGCGATGAGCGCCTGTGGCGCTCATCTCTAAGTCGTACGCACCACGCAACAGAGCGAGACGACGAATCGTAGTTGGACAATTATAATATGTGATAGATAGCATGTATTGTATATTAGATAGATAGATAGGGGGATGTATTATTAGATAGTATTGTATATTAGATAGTGGGATGTATATTACATTATATAGTGGCATGTATATTAGATAGGGGTGTATTGTATTTAATTGAATTGTTATTACATTAGATAGTGGGATGTATATTACATTAGATAATGGGATGTATATTACATTAGATAGTGGCATGTATATTAGATAGGGGTGTATTGTATTGTATTTTATTTAATTGTATTGTATTGTATTTTATTGAATTGTGTTGTATTGTATTATATGTATGTATTATATGTATTTCATTTTCAGGTGTGTAATAAAAAAAAAATTGTAGTGAGGGGGGGTTGTGATGTATTTTGTTATTTTCTGTAATGTTCTTTTTTTTTATTTTTTGTGATTTTTTTGTTTTTTTTTGTTCTGTAATGTACATTTTTTTTTTTTTGGTGATTTTAGTTTTTCTTACTTTATGTAATGTAGATTTCTGCTTTTTGAGGAATTTAGTTACTTGAGGCACATAGTACACTCACATTGTGTGACAAACAGCATTTCAACACTTTCTTTTATTGACCGTCATTTTTTGAGGGCAAGTCAGTCGCTAGTGACATTATAATAGTTGTGGTATCGCTACAGTGATTTAGTCACCCCACAGTGGAAAGAGCTGCTTGGAGCATCTATACCACAGCAATATTCCCCCATTAAGCTTTGAAGGGGCCTTGAAGTGCTTCATTAAAGTCTGTGAGGTCTATTCATTATATGTGAAAAATTTACATTAAAGCTTTCAGTGAAGCACTTTACAGTCTCTAGTGAATATATTTGGCTGGTGTAATTTACTTTTAATGGAAAAGTACTATAAGGGTGGCATATATAGTGAACATGGGGCATACCTATTCAATCTTAATGGAGAAATTATTATTATTATTATTATTATTATTATTATAGTTTATTTATAATGCTCTGACATATTCTGTATCGCTGTACATAAGCTAAGTTCAGACAAAGATAAATACAAATTAACATATTGTGATTGGGAGGATTGAAGATCCCTACAACATTGAGCTAGGAATCCAATGTCCATGGTACATTCCCAAAGTACTTAGGATAGAAACTCCCAGACTTACAATCTAAGGTATAGTGAGTGGTAAAAGAGGGAGAAAGAGGTGATAAGCGTGTTAGGGTGGAAGGTGATAAGCTTATTTAAAGAGATGCTTTTTAAGTGAGATTTTACATTTTTTGAGGCAAGAGGATAATCTGGTGGAGCGAGGCAAGGAGTTGCACAGACTAGGGGCAGCACAAGAAAATTCCTGGAGGCGGAAGTAAGAGGAGGTGACAAGAGATGAGAACAGAGATGTATGGAGGAGCAATATTGTTAAGGGTTTTGTAAGATAGGCTCATGATTTTAAATTTTATTCTTGAGGCTAAGGGAAGCCTGTGGAGTGATTGACAGAGAAGTGATGCCAATACTGAACGTTGTGTACAGAAGATGAGTGAGTAGTGAGGGATGTGAGGGATGAAAGACAGAGCAGGGTCCAGTAGAACTCCAAGACAACGGGCTTGGGAGGTGGGGGTGATGATGTTGTTGTTGAAAGTGAGAGAGATGTGAGGAATTGATGCTGTGGGAGAGGGAGGGAAGATTAGGAGTTCAGTTTTAGACATGTTGAGTTTGAGATGGTGGGTGGACATTTAAAAAGATATACTAGAGAAGAGAGGGGGATAAATCTGTTGCTGAGAGGTAGATTTGGGTGTCATCTGCATGGAGATGATAATGAAGCCCAAAAGAGTTCATTAGGGTACCAAGTGAGGATGTGTAGATGGAGAAGAGAAGGAGGCCTAGGACTGATCCTTGGGGTATGCCAACAGTCAGGGGGTGAGGAGAAGAAGAGGTGTCGGAGAAGGAGATACTGAATGATTGATTTTGTAGGTATGGTGAGAACCACAAAAGAGCAGTGTCTCGAATACTGAGGGAGAAGAGGATATGGAGTAGAAGTGGATGATTGACAGTGTCAAAGGCAGCAGAGAGATCTAGAAGAAGAAGAAATGAAAAGTGACCTTTTGGCTTGGCTGTAAGCAGTTCATTGTTGACTTTAGGGAGAGCTGTCTCAGTGAAGTGTTGGGGCTGAAAGCCGGATTAGAAAGTGTCAAGAATGGAGTTAGAGGAAATAAAGCTGGTAAGGCAGTTATAGACGAGCCGCTCCAGCAGTTTGGAGCCAGGGGAAGCAGAGCGATAGGGTGGTAGTTAGATGCAACGTCAGAGTCAGATGAGTTTTTTTGAGGGTGGGTAGAACTATGGCATGTTTTAGATAAGATGGAAACATGCCAGTATTTAGGGAGAGGTTGAAAATATGTGTGAGAGCTGGGATTAGTGTGCTAGAGAGGGGAGATATGAGCTGAGATGGAATAGGATCCTGAGCACAGGTAGTGAGGTGAGTGGATGATAGCAGTTTGAAGACTTCGTCCTCTGTAGCCGGATCAAAGCAGTTCAAAGTGGCTGTGGTATAGGAGAAGGGAGAAGACTGGGTGTTGTTGGTTGGTTTAGAGGGTGAAGTTGTGAGCCACTATGAGATAAGAGTTCATTGCGGATGTTTTGAATTTTATGAATAAAATGGTTGGCGAAACAGAATTTGCTTTTATATGAAAGGGTACATTTATAGCTCAAAGTTCAAATATACCTACAAAAAGTATAGCATTTGCCTTTTATTGTTCAGGAACTTTGTATGTTAGCTAGTGTGAGCTGCTGAAGAACAAATACAAATAAATGTAACTGTAATAGCTTAGAACAATTATTTAAAAAAAGAAAAAGAAAATAAAACACTTATCCAAGCAAGCACTGTTAGTTCCAGTCCTATATAGGACAACCAAATCTCAGGGGAGAAGACAAAATATGCTAAAAATTTACTTTTATTGTAAAAAATTCAAACATTAAAACAGAATGAGACACAAGGGAGGGAGAGGGGGGAATGAGACACAAGGGAGGGAGAGGGGGAAAATGGGGGAAGGGCGAAATGTGCTCAGAGGGCCCATAGAATTGCATTGTGTGTCAAACAGCATTGCCAGCCTTACAATTTTACTCCCCACATTTTTGACGGGCAATTTCCTTGAACTTCTTATATTGCCCTCATTATGATTTGTACATAGAATATAGTCACACGTCATAAAAAGAGTCATTACTCTAATCACTTCTCAGAATTATACCTACTACTATGTCAGTCTTTATAGAATTAGCCTTAATGATCAATAGCATTTAATTTAACACAAGAAGTTCTTGCCTCCACAGGAAATAATTATTTTCAAAATTGTTTCTGTGAATGCAGATTATTGCATCTATTTATCAGCAAACTAACTCTATGACTCTAGTATTTGTTACTTATTTGAAGGCAAATTTCGATCTCTCTGTCTATACAACAATATAACTAACATTTTGTTACACAAACACATCCAAATGCTATGCCAACCTATAAGTGGTCACCGTAAGTGGCCTAGCCCTCCTGTCGTGCATTTCATGAAGGTTTCTTCTGAGGTGGTGTCTATGGGTCTCTCCCCTCCTACTTAAAGGGTCAGTTAATTCAGCAAAACTTGGAGCACACCACTGTAATCTACTCCTGAAAACATGTTGAACTACTTTTCAATTTTTTTAAATAGGTGCCTTTTTTCACAGAAAAAATCATAAATTAAGTTCTGTTTACATGATAATTAGGCATACCTCCAGAGAGACAGACAGCAAGAGTGTGCAGGGAGCATATCAAAAAGAGGGGTTAACCCTTCACACATTCATCTGTGCAGGATATTTGACTGCTAGAACTCTCAAATATGTTACTTGGGGGTTACATAATGGCTGATTATATTCCTTAAAGCAATAAAACCCAGGGGTGGCTGCTGCATTAGAGCAAGTGGGCAACTGCTCTCCTAAAATTATACACTATTTCAAATTAAATTTATTAAATGTAGAATTCCCATCAATATAAAAAAAAAATGTATAACATTTAATATTGTATGTTTTTTATATACTGGTGCTGTCATTTTAAATTTTAATCTGCTTTAGCCATCCTGATTGGAGTACATGTGACAATTAGTCTAAATCCAATTTTGAACAATTGCCACATGCTCTTTTATCAGCTACATAGATCTCCCAGTCAAGCTAACTGGGAGGAGCTGCAGATTTAACATTAGGCTGGGGACGGTAAGACCAACCGTCCCCAGCAAACAGGGTACAATCCTGGCTTCTCTGTATGCCAGGTGCTAGAGAGTGTGCATGAGTGGGAGCTGTGTGCCAGTTTGAAGCTGCAGCTTCACCCTCACGGGATTCTTTTACTGGAGCCGCTCAACACAGGCTCTGCAGAGAGAATCGCAGGCCAGGCCTCCAGGGAGCAGCACATTGCAAGCCAGGGCAGACCACAGCAGATCGCAGGTCAGGCCTTTAGGGAGCAACAGCAGCAGATTGCAGGCCAGGCCTCCAGGGAACAGCAGACCATCGCAGGCTAGGCCTTCAGGGAGCAGCAGCACATCTCAGACCAAGGCTCCAGACAGAAGCAGCTCGCAGACTAGGCCTCCAAGGAGCAGCACAGACCCCCACCACAGGCCAGAGCCCTAGACAAGATCCTGAGAAAACATAGAGATGAAGGGAGCCCAATAGATAAGGCTAATCTGTTCCCCAAAAGTCACTGATAATTTTGTATGGTATGATGATTTTTGAGATGGTGGGTTATTTCTAAGTGTTTTAGTGTTTAATTCATAGTATGCAGTACTTATACCAATGCAATAGCATCACTCATGATTTATTTAGTGTTATTGTAGATAGTGCTTACTGTATTTAATAGGAATCCTACACTCTCCTTCACCTACATCCTGCCATGTTACATTTAAATTCATGCACCTTTGTCACCAAGCTACTAGCTGTATTATTTTTAGTTGTAATAGATTTTAGTAGAAGATATTTCCGTAATATGCAGACAGCTTCCTATGATACGCTCCCAAAGTCATAGATACAGTATCATCATTGTTTTTTTAGCTGTTTGCTAGTTTTACATAATATTTATAGTATTAAGCACTGTTGTAATGGTTATCTCCCTATCACTCAGGCTATGTTGCTCTTGCATTGTACACATCTTATTTCTGCTATTTGGAAAATTAGACCTGAAAACATTTTTCTAGGTATGTGGTTTGCTATAACTTTCAAGTGCTAATGCTGAATAATAGAATTCCCTAGAAATTAATGTACAGTACTAAGGTATTTGTATTTGCCCAAAACTGTTAAAGACTTTCACTGATCTCTAGAATAAAAAAAATATATATTTATATTTAATCCTAAAACTGACTAATGCAAAAACAAACCACCGGACATACATCCAAAAATATACAAAAAAAATAGGATTAGAAAGTCATGCACAGATTCATGTTTACTTTCACATGAAATATCTGGTGTTTGCAAAGCCTCAACTATCAGCCGTGGATATGTATTCCATTTCATTAGCTCCTAGATAGCTTCTAAATAATAATATATTGTGGCAGATTAATAATGTGCACTTTTATGATATGGTTTTCACTATATATATATATATATATATATATATATATTGTAGTAGATTAGCCTGTTACCTTATAAATTAACAGCCAGGAATTCAGGTATCCTTTTAATTTTTTATTAAAAGTCCAATATTTGTACGAAAATAAGACACACTATCTTCATCTGTGGGGAAAAGGGGAGCATTCAGCCCGCCCGTCTCTCCGAAATGCTCCAACCACCAGGGACCGTTTAAATAGTCTTTTGAAAAAGTGTCACACTTGCAGTTATACTGCTGTCTTCTCCCTGGGGTTACATGTCCACAGTCTCTAAACAGGAAAACTGCTTTCTCAGCAGATTAACTTGCCTTGTAGGCCTGAGTTGCTCCTGCAGACAGCTCTGCTCTGGAAACCAATCTTGCTCCTGCAGACGGCTCTGCTCTGGGAACCAAATTTGCTCCTGCAGACGGCTCTGCTCTGGGAACCAAACTTGCTCCTGCATACAGCTCTGCTCTGGATACCAAATGCTGCTTTTCCCTTCAGACTGTCTCTCCTTGCAGACAAACAATCTTTACTCCAAACACCACCCCCTTGGTTTGCTCTGTAGGGCTTTTTAAATCATCCTGATAAAGATCAGGTGCACTGGCTTGATTGAGCTGCAGCTCCAATTAACTCTTGCTTGTCCTGCCTGGATATATAGCTCTGCTCAATCTCAGGCTTATATATACTCCTTGTTTGACTCTGTTACATATCCTTCAACTTAGCTCAACACCATGGGGTTAACCTACATGAGCCGAGAGGCAGTGGACCCTGAATAGGGCATCCGCATTATTATTCGGTTCTTTCCAGCTCGATGTTCAACTGAAAATCTGTATTGTTGTAACGAAAGAAACCATCTAGTCACTCTGCTGTTCTTCTCTCGGTTTTGATGCATCCACTTTAATGGGGCATGGTCTGTAACAAGCTTGAATGACCTGCCCAGTAGATAATACTTTAGATCCTCTGTAGCCCATTTTATAGCCAGACACTCTCGCTCAACCACTGAATACCTTTGTTCTCTAGGTAACAATTTCTTGCTGAGATATATGACTAGATGTTCTTCACCCTCTACTTCTTGGTATAGTACAGCTCCCAAACCAATCTCAGAAGCATCCGTCTGTAGTATAAAGAGTTTTTGGAAATTTGGAGCTACTAATACCGGTTCTTGACACAAGACCAACTTTAGGTCTTCAAACGCATTTTCAGCTTCCGGATTCCATTTTACTGTATCTGGGGCTCTTTGTTTAGTTAGATCTGTTAAAGGAGCTGCAATGGTGGCAAATCTGGTTATACATCTTTGATAGTACCCAATTATCCCCAGAAATGCATGCACCTGTCTCTTCCTCACAGGTCGTGGCCATACTTGTATGGCATCCACTTTATTTAGTTGAGGTTTGATCAGCCCTCTTCCAACTGTATATCCGAGATATTTAATTTCTGCCAATCCTAGTGCACATTTTGCCGGATTTGCAGTTAAACCTGCTCTTCTAAGGGACTCCAATATTTTTTCAACTTTGTGTACGTGCGAATCCCAGTCTGTGGTATGTATTACAATGTCATCCAAATAAGCAGCTTCATATTCTGAATGAGGTCTTAGAAGTTTGTCCATAAGTCTCTGGATTGTTGCTGGGGCTCCGTGAAGGTCAAAAGGCAAAACTTTATACTGGAACAGGCCATTAGTGGTGCAAAACGCTGTTTTTTTTCTTGCTGATTTTGTCAGAGGAACCTGCCAATATCCTTTGGTCAAATCTATTGTAGACATAAGTCTCGCAGTTTCCAGTCTGTCTATTTATTCATCCACTCTTGGAATGGGATACGCGTCAAATTGGGATACTTCATTTAACTTTCAGAAGTCACTGCAAAAACGAATTGTCCCATCAGATTTGGGGATTAGGACAATTGGACTACACCATTCACTGCTAGACCCTAAGTCCCGCATTTTTCTCACTTCTATTTTTATTTTTTCCCTTTTTGCCTCAGGAATGCGATACGGTCTGCTTCTTATGATTACTCCAGGTTTGGTGATGATGTCATGGTAGACCATCTTTGTTTGACCTGGATTTTCAGAAAAAACATCTGTATTTCGTTGAATCATTTTCATTTCTTCCTCTTTTTGCTGTGGTGATAATTCTGATGATATTTGCACCTCAGGTAGCGTCACTTCCATTGGGTATACAATGCATACAGCTGCTACCTCAGCCTCTTTCTCACGCCAGGCTTTTAATAAATTTACGTGATAGATCTGTTCCTCTTTTCGTTTACCAGGCTGCTTGATTTTGTAATTTACCTAACCTACAGCCTCTATTATTTCATATGGTCCCTGCCATTTAGCCAGGAGCTTGCTTTCAGCTGTAGGAACCAGTACCATAATCCTGTTACCTGGTTGGAATTTCCTGACTTGGGCATCTCGATTATAATATGTTTTCTGGTGCAGCCGTGCTTGTTCCATGTGTTCTTTAACAAGCGGGGTTATCTGAGAAATTCTATTTCTCAAGGACTGAACATACTCCACAATATTTTCCCCTTGGACTTTTTGATCTTCCCAGGTTTCTCATATTCTCATGTATCAAGTATTCCCCTTGGATTATGTCCATACAATAGCTGAAATGGCGAAAATCCTGTAGAGGCCTGGGGTACCTCTCGTACTGCAAATAATAGAAAAGGCAGTAACAGGTCCCAGTTCTTTCCATCTTTATCCACCACTTTTCATATCATTCTTTTCAAAGTTCCATTGAACCTTTCCACCAGTCCATCAGTCTGAGGGTGATATATTGAAGTCCTTAAAGTTTTTACTTTGCTTTGAAACAAATGGTCTTCCTTGGTCTGTTAGTATTCCTACTCTTGAGAAAAGAAGTAGCATTTATTTTGCGATACTCTTAGAGTTAGCAGACCTTAAAAGGCACGGCTTCTGGATATCGTGTAGCGTAGTCCAATATAACTAAAATGTATTGATGCCCAAGGGGCTGTTTTTTCCAGTGGTCCCACGAGGTCCATTACTATTCTTCTATAACAGGAAGTGGTATCAATGGAGCTTTTAGATGGGGACGTGGACTTGCAAGCTGACACTCTGGGCAAGATAGACAATATCGGCATACTTCTTCATATACTCCAGGCCAGTAGAATCTCTTCATTACCCGATTTAAGGTTTTCTCCACTCCTAGGTGGGCTCCAAAAAGATGACTGTGAGCCATTTCTAATACTTTTCTTCTATAGCCCTGAGGTACCAGTAATTGTTCTGAGATGTCTTCTCCTATTTTAACCACACAATATAGGAGATCTCTTTTTAACACAAAGTGTGGACCCTGGGGATTTTCTCCTGTACAATTTCTCCATTTACTTTTACCACTTCCCTTCTGAAATGTTGTAGGAGAGGATCATTCGCTTGGTCTCTCCCAAAACTTTCTACCTCCTGGAGAACATTTCGTTAATCTTCAATCTCTGTTTGATTTGGAAGGGTCATCTCTTGGTCAGAAGAGGATCCTTCCAAGTTTGCTGTATCTTCATGCTTAGTCCGTGAAGCTGTCAGGGCTTCTTCTTGGTCTTTTTTATTTCTGTCCCACTTTTTTTTTCCTTTCTTCTCTCTTTTTGAGATTTCGGAACCTTTTCCCGACTGGAGAATAGTTCATTATCCTCAAACGGGAAGATATCCAATATAGATTCGGGACTCATCAGATTGCTTTCTATATGTAGGAGATTTTCAAAATTTGGGAAATTTCTTCCCAAAACCACTGCATATGGTAGATGGGGCATTCCCGGTGCTGTTATTTGGGTTTTTATGCCTATACATCAATCCATGTGGTTTTTGTTGGATAGTTCATTACTGTTCCATGCACACAGGTGATGCCCACGCTTTTTCCAAGCCTCCCATTATCTGGGGCTACTGCTCTTCTGGATAACAGGGTAACAGCACTTCCGGAATCAATCAGTCCTTTTACTTTCTGGCCATTTATTATCACCTCTGTAATAAATGGATGCTTCAGCTCAGTCATGCCGACTAAATTAACCACATCGCAGTGAATTGCTGAATCTCCAAGATTGCACTGCATAGGCTTATCCCGATTTGGACATTTCACTGTCATATGTCCCATCTCTCCGCACTTGAAACACTTCACCGTATGTAAGTAATTGTTTATTTTTCCCTCAACCTCTCTCTTGTCGGTTCCATAAAAATCTTGAGTTTCTCTTTTGTAAGTCCCTGTGGCCCCCTCGGTAGGCTGGCTTTTTACTGATAAACCACGTTTCCAGGGTTTTGCTTTCTCTCCCGATGATTTGGCTGAGATTCTTCTTACAGCTTCATGACGTTCGACTTAGGCCACTAGTTCATCTAGGGGCGGTGATTCATACTGTCCAACCCACTCTCTCATACCTGGAGGTAATCCTCTCCAGTAGTGGTCCAGTACTACTATCTCCACCATTTTTTCTGAGGAGTTGTTTTCTGGACATACAGTAGCCATTTGTGTGTAAGGTGCAGTAAATCAAAGATTGTGCTCTTGGCGGTTGGTCCAATCTGTATTTCCACTTACGTAACCTTTGAGCCCGAACAGCTGGGTTTACCCCTATTCTGGCTAGAATCTCTGCCTTTAGGTATTTATAATCATTTGCTTGTCTTTTGGTACAAGGACCTAGACCGCACTTCTGACACCAGTTTTGGTAGATTAGCCTGTTATACATTAACAGCCAGGAATTCAGGTATTCTTTTAATATTTTATTAAAAGTCCAATATTTGTACGAAAATAAGACACACTATCTTAGTCTGTGGGGAAAGGGGGAGCATTCGGCCCGCCCGTCTCTCCGAAATGCTCCAACCACCAGGGACCGTTTAAATAGTCTTTTGAAAAACTGTCACACTTGCAGTTATCCTGCTGTCTTCTCCCGGGGGTTAAATGTCCACAGTCTCTAAACAGGAAAACTGCTTGTAGGCCTGAGTTCCTCCTGCAGACAGCTCTGCTCTGGAAACCAATCTTGCTCCTGTAGACGGCTCTGCTCTGGGAACCAAACTTGCTCCTGCAGACGGCTCTGCTCTGGAAACCAAACTTGCTCCTGCAGACGGCTCTGCTCTGGGAACCACATTTTTTTTTAATTTATATAATGTGTGTGTGTGTTTTGGGAATATGTTCCTTCCCTATTTTAATATTTGACTGTGGTTGTGTTCTTTTCCAGCTATGAAAAACAGTGTCATCTATATTATCTGGGCCTGGGCTGTTACCTTTAATACATTAACTGAAATAAGATGAGTACAGATTCCATTATAGTGGCTTAACATGATATTATAGACAAACAATGTGTTCTGTATGATTAAGTCTAATACAAAATTACTTTTTCATGACTGGCCAGGATGGAATACCAAGAGAGTTATATGATTGAATTATATGTAATACAGAGTGTGAAATAAGGAGGGAAATGCATACAGTGTGTGACAAGAATGTAAAAGGAGGAGGGCATATACAGTGTGAAAAAGTTAACTTTAAGAGAGCATTTTACAATATTTCAGTGAATGAAAAGAGGTGGGTATTTAGGGTTTTAGGACCTGGGTCTTTGCAAAGAGGAAAGGGGATTTAGTGTGAAGATATACATTTGGGGATTTAGTTGTGTGTGACAGGAGATGGGTATTCTATTGTTTCCTAGATAGATTGAGCAAATAGTAGATATCACAATTCAGAAAAACCTTTTGTAGTTATCAATACATTCTTTATCATGATGTACATAATAGATTGTGAAATGCCTCGATCTTTTCCTTCTCCTTCCCAAAGCATTGGATCTAAAAAATTAACAAACTGTTTGTCCTGCAGGTGAAAGGGAGCTGACGAGTGGAAACCAATAGGGGAGTTGAAATCAAAGGCCTCGATTCAATTAAACAATTTTTGTTTACGGTAACCCGTTATGTAGCCCGTAAACGTATTTGCTATTCAATTGGCATCTTGTTGCGAGCCGCAAACGATCTACGAGTTGCAGGTTGAAAATCCCTCCGGTTGTCAAAATCATAAATTACAACCCATCTACGCCTTTGATCTTTTAAGCCCGCAAAAGTTATAGTCGCTAAAATCGCAACTCGCTATTTAATTGCTACAATTTCTCACGCTCGCAAATATTTTTTAGGACTCGCAAGAGGGTTAAACACCTGTCCGTAGCACTGTAAATGCAAATAAAAAAATCTATACTGCACTTTAAAAGACGGGGAAAGTGAGGAAAGTCATTAGAATTAATTGCACAACAATCTCAAGTTCGTAAATCTGCAATCAAAAATGATTTATTTATGTTTCATTTCAGTGTTTTATCAATCTCGAGAATCAATAAGTTAATACATATCAGGCCACCCACATAGACAAGGACATTTCCTTAATTCATTTTCATTATGCTGTACATTGCGGGATTGCAAGTCTGATCGCATATCCCACCCCTAAATGCAAGTTGATTGACATTTAACCTAAAAGTTTTACTGACGGAATGATGACGGTCTCATTTTCTATTGGCTGTTTTTAAATGGGTAGTTACGGCCTTGCTTTATTAATCATGTTCATGCTCTGAAATGCTACATACAATTGCATGGTTTACAATTTCGGCTTTCAGGGTGTAAATTGCGGGCTTGTTCAATTGAATCACTCTTTAAATGTAGCAAATGGAATAGGGGCACAAAGTGTCTTGCATTGCATTGTAAAATTCAATGCAATAGGGGCACAAAGTGTCTTGCATTGCATTGTAAAATTCATGTCTTTATCAGGTATAGGAGTCAGAGGTACTCTGCTGAAGAGAATGACACCGAGCTGCCAGGAGGGGTAGTGAAAGCATGGTATTTCATAATAAGCTGTGCAAAGCTTAGAGACACATCTGAGTAACATCAAAGCCAGCCTGCAATTAATGACACAGAATCACAGCAAACCCCCCCCCCCCTCCTGCTGGCTGGTGGTTTAAAACTTAGATATGAAAAAACAGTTTTCACATTTAAAATCGCATGAATCCGCATTTTTTGGAATAAATACAATCTCACCACTATATTTTACATTTTACTTTGCCTTCTTCTGTAATATATATGCGCAGAACCAGTACCACCTGATCTTCATCAAGAAAATTACTGACGATTAAGCTTTTCCCAGCATAAGAAAAGTGAGCAGAAGCAGTACCACCTCACCCTCATCAATATAATTAAGTAAAGCAGTTTATTAACAGGAGAAAGATGGAAGTGTCAGTGGGCAGGGCCTATATAAGGTAATTGGGCAGGGCATATAGAGGGCATCATGCTGCGAGAGGGATGGAGTCTATATTATTGGGTGGGGTCAATGTCATCCTCCCCACCAACTTGGAAGGTTACCAGCCGCCACTGCACTTCAACAAAGAATATTGTGCTCTTTCATACAACGAAGAACACCTATACTGTGGTAATTGGCCTTGTAAATAACCTCTGGTGAGTGGTTTAATTAATATATCAGTATCAAACACTATACATATCATATTGCAACATCATCTTTGGACTGTAGTTTCCTAAAAATGTATTAAGCAACTGAAGCCATAAGTGATACACTAATTAGGGGAACAATAGCAAATAAACCTTCTTCATATTATCCAGCTATAATAAGCGGCAGACATCACAATGATATTACACTTCATATTTATTAACCTAAAAACATGTACAATCTAATTAGCAGCTCACTATATTAGAAATATGAGAAACTGGGTCACTATGCAACATACTAGTAAGGAATACTTTATAACAACATAGGAGAACAACTAAAACCAAATTAATTTAAAAAGCATATATTCATTTTCTGTTTGATATTACAAAATCTCACTTGAAATATCTTGCATTTTTGTGACTGAATGACATGGAAAGCATATTATAAATCCATGTCATTGAAATGCGGAGCTCAATAGATGTAACTACATCAATGAGAATTCAGTGCTCTGATCTCAACAATATTTTCTTTCATCTGATATGACAACCCAAGCCACAGTGTAGAGTTAATCTTAGTTAGGTATCAAATTGAAAGGAAAGACACCTCCTCTATTTAGCTTCCAACCTAGTTTTATATTTATTAACTTAAATTTTGGAAAACCTGGATCCAAGAGTAACAATGCATACCACACTTTGTATCTACATTATATCAATATGCCATAATCACGCATGTCTCAATACCTTACCTAGTGGTCACTATGGAGACTCCTTTGTAGTTTAATAATTCACTTAGCCCTCTCAAAAAGGTTGCGTGTGTTAATCAGGCACTTATTAATGAATATGCAATTTGACTATCCAAATTTAAATTTTGCATAGATGGCTTTTCTCTAGGTTTGGTCTTTATTATTATTATTATTATTATTATTATTATCATTTATTTGTAATGCACAGATATATCATATAACATTATACATGGGGTGCATGCATACATAACAATACAATTTAAGTGCATAATGATGTTTTGAGGGTCGTATCATTAAGCTAGAAAAACTTATACTAGAACTTTTAAGGGGCCATACAATATGGTTTGATTTGTTTATTTAGTTACTGATTAGCAAAAAAAAAATTAAAAAAAAATCTACTTCTGGAAGAGAGTATTTGATAATATATCACAATGCATTTTCTTTTTTAAATAAAGCTCTCAGATCACAGAGAACAGAGGTTTACTGCTCTTGGAGGCTTGCCATCCACTAACCAATTCAACCTAAAGACTAAAGCATGCTATCTGTATTTTCTGTAAGTTTTAATCAAATTTAGATCTCTTGACGTGTTTCCCAATAAAATTGTATTCAAATTACAATAAAGCATATCCGAATGACAATAATATCACAATATGTTCATATTACATTTCATTTCAACCTTTACACTTTGTCTATCAATACACTCAAGTTAAATTGTTTGTTACATACGCTTTTTAAAACAAATTTATGCTCCCTCCTGTCTTCTCTTATCTTCTGTTCCCTCTCAAAAATTAAGAAAACATTTTACTGTGATATAGAGGCCCCGTACAGATAATAACTTCACCAAATCGATATCAAGAAGAAAAAAATCATTTTTACATTTGATCTGACTATACCAATTCATCATTTCATCACATTTTTCTTAATTGATTTTGATTTAACACCCATTTCATCCTTTTATTGTTTCTATTCTATATTGCATATCAAAACTATGTCCCACAATATACTTCAATGAGGAAATTGTTTGGATGCGTGCTGAGCCCAACAATGCCACCCCCATCAGCCAACTTTTATATAGTCAACATGTCCCCATCACAGTCTAGATAACTAACCAAGAGCCTCATTCAATAACAGTAATACTTCTCAAAGTTATATATTTTCAAGTGCAGGCGCTTTTGTCAGTAATATTACACTTATATATTTGCCTTTACTCATTATGTTACATATCCCTCTCCAAACTTGTAAACCCATGGATTTTCAGTAAAGTTGAGAGGACAGGATTACGTATTGCTCTCAAAGTTACACCAGTCACCACAATTTTACGTCATTTCTCTTTGCGATACTGCAATAGGAATCAGTAGACAATGCCAAACGTCAAGTTTATTGACTGTGAGCCTCCCTCAAAGCTGACTGTGTTGTAGAGCTTCCCCAGTTAAAACACAGGTATTGGATTCAGAGGGTTGTTGTGATACAAGGGGGGCATCCAGGACCTCTGCAAGTGAAGTTACACCTCCATTTAAGTCTAAATTCACGAGTTTAGACACACGAAAATCCCCTAAGCGAGAGAAAAAATGGCCGCCGAAAAAAACGAAAATGAGGCTACAGGACCCTAAACAGAGCCCAACACGTAGCACTTTCACCAGGTAGAGTGTTACTAAAGAGTCAAAATCATTCCGATGCGCGTAACACATACATACAATATAGCCGCCATTTTAAGACAATCTACACAATAACGTATCTGAAATAGAGGATTTCCCGCCTAAACTAACGGCTCTGCCTCGCGCACGAAGCCTATATATAGGGCACAATTGCCACACTGCTGACACTTTCTCCTCAGGTGATGACAGTCTGACTGGACATTTTATGCTGCTGGAAAATCCAAAGAGATTGTTAGCTCTTCAGGATATTGATTGCTGGATATTTCTTAGTGATAGGTAAAGTATATTAATTAATTTATTATTTATTAATTTAAAAAAATAAAAACAAAGAAAAAAAAAATACATTACTGCATTTTGCAACACCTGTACTTTAGCACGGTATTAATCATTAACCATTTCAAATATGTTTATTAATTGATTGATTAATTTATTTTTAAGTATATTAATTTATTATTTATTAATTTAAAAAAAAAGAAAAAAAAAATACATTACTGCATTTTACAATACCTGTACTTTAGCATGGACATTCATTTTATTAATGACTAATTATTATTAAAAAACATTTTTCATTAACTTCACTTTATGATTACATTATTGATTAACTCTTTATAGAACATTTACTAATTCATTAATTAGTTATGTACATTAATTAAATAATAATTACTTAATAGTAATAACGTTTATAACAAAAAAAGAATGTCACTGGACTTAGATTTTGACCTTGATGCTCAACTATTAATGTTCATTTATTATTTTATTCATCATTACGATTATTAATAATGTTAATTATTTATTAATTAGTCATAATAACACATTTAGTAAAAGGAAAAAAAAATGTATAGTGGTTTTACATTTTGTGCTTGCTACTCAACTAGTATTGTTCATTGATCATTCATAGAAGAAATTTTAAGTCAAAAATGCATAAAAACATATCTCCCTTTTGCACTGAATTTAGATATTATTGTTGTTGATTCTTTAAGCTCATTGTATTAAAGGTATAGGATCCTCAAACCGTTTACATATTTATATCACTTACTTACATTTTACAGTGCATTTACTTCTATTTTACACCTATTCTAATTAAAACATAGCAAACATTAACAAGCTCTTTTTTCAATTTATTTTCTTACAGTTTGATCATCTGCCCACCTGACTACACATTTTATCTGCAATCACATCACCTTCACAGGTATATCATTTTAAAATATTTATATTTACTTTACTGCATGCATGTATGAAAAGGACAAGTACTTTAAGTAATATCAATGATTCATACATTTATGGGGAAAAAAATAACATATGATTTTTAATTATTTTCACAGATTTGTAAAATCGCCACCCGCCTCAATACAGGAGTCTCCTCTGCAAGAATTAACATTACAGAATATTAAATTGACAGGTAAATGATTTTGTGATGACATTTGTTAACACAATATAATATGAACTATTGATTTGCGTTGAGTAATGGTATTTCATACATTCATTCAATAAAAAAAAATAATTATGATGTTTACATCTTTTTACAGATTTCTCACGTCTACACCTGCCTCAATACAGGAGCATTTTCAATTATAGAACAGCTAATTTACAGGTATATCAGAAGGAAAAAAAAAATTATAATAAAGATTTTATGTGTATTCCTGTATTCATTCAATCATCATTATGTTACTGCTCATTGACAGGGATAGCACCTTAGAAGCAGTTAAATATTTTATTTCATGTATTATATTAGGTCAATTGCTCTTTTGTGTAGCTTTTTCTTAGGAACATGATAACTGTTTCTGTTTTTCCATTCATGATATAGACACACCTACAGAGAGACAGACATACATACAGACAGTCAGAGAGAGACGCAGTCAGACACCCAGAGACACCCACGCAGCCAGACACCCAAGCAGCAAGACACCCAAAGACACAGACACCCAGAGACACAGACACCCAGAGACACAGACATCCAGACACACACCCAGAGAGACACCCACCCACAGACATCCATGGAGAAACCCAGAGAGACACACATCCACAGATATCCAAACACACACCCAGAGAGACACACACCCACAGACACGCAGAGATAGACACCGGCAGACAACCAGAGAGATAGAATCCTATACATACTAAGACAGACAGACACAGAAATACAGAGGTTCAGACAGACACAGACACCCAGATAGACACACAAACACAGACACCAGAGAGACAGATAGAGACAGATTACTATTGCATTTTTAGAAATATATAACAGGGTAAAAAATATGTGTAAGAAAATTAATGTAATTTTAAACACTCTATTTCCAATTACAGATTACAATGGCGGACAATGCAGAAGATAAGAAAGAATATAAAAGAAGAATGGCAAGGGAAAGGAAGCAGAGATGGAGAGATGCACAGACCCCTGAGACTTCACAACGTTTAAGGGAAGAAGATCGACAGAGACTTCTAAATAAAAGAGAAATGGCTAAAAAAAAACAAAATTAGTCTGCTGGAGTTTCAAAGAAAAGAAAAAGTAAACAAAAAAATGTCTGTAAAACTGTCTCAAATGAACCTATTTTGCCTCCTGACACCAATGTTGATAGAGACGACACCAATGTAGATGTACAAAGTTCAAATTAGATTTATATTGACGAAGGTCATGATAGTTCTTTCGTTAGAGCACTATCAGTAGACACTCATTATTGTGGATTAATGAATGTGCTTTCTCAGTTTTGTGGGGCCTATCATTTTCAGAAAGAACGACACACATTCCCAGAATATTTAAAAAGTATCATGAGTGATCCTACATTTCCCAATTACACCAATTTTAAGAAAAATATTTGCTCTTATAACAGTGCAATTTCATTTCCTTTAATGGGTACAACATTAGTCGAAAATGTACCAGGACATGGTCCTTATTGTTTTAAAGTCCAAGGACAAATATACCACCGAACTTTACATTTACACCCACAAGAAGGAGAGCAAAGGAAATTTGCACAGTTATATGTACTCGATACAATGGAAGCTGTGGAACAACGAATGATGCTTCCTGAAAATAGACAATGCTTACCCATAGTCTTTGAACAGCTTGATAACATTATGGCCAACAACCCTTATAGTAAAGCATACAAAAAATTAGCGGAGGTTGAAAAAGAACAACTGGCACATGCACAAAGACATCAATTGCCAATGCCAAGAGTTAATATGGTTCTCAAAAGGGATCACCATACTGATCAAAGACGCTATAATTTACCAACAGCAAATGAGGTTGCCATGGTATTTAAAAATGATGATGGGGAACCACCATTTGAGCGGGATATCAGAATATATCCACGCAATCAAGAACAACCTTTTATAAACATCAATATTTTAAGCAGTAATTTGGATCCTATGACATATCCCATTTTCTTTCCAAATGGGGAGCCAGGTTGGCAACCAAAATTACAATTGCAAAGTTATTTCAATAGTAAAGTTCGTATTAGAAACAATATTTCAATGCTGGAATATAAAGTGGCACAAACTGCTGGGATCATTATAATTCTATTTTATGTGGGGGTAAACTCACACAACAATGGATTATTGATTCCTATCTACAAGTCGAAGCAAATAATCTAAATGTTATCAAATTTCAACAAAACAAACTTCGCATAGTACAAGATTGTGGATTTATGGATTATGTCGCTGAATTGGCTGCAAACCGAGAAATTCCAGCTGGGGGTGCAAACATTTTGCCATCCACTTTCCAAGGATCTCCTCGCAATATGCGAGAAAGATACAATGATGCCATGGCTATTGTGACAAAATTTGGAAAACCTTATTTATTCATTACATTCACATGTAATCCACAATGGCCAGAGATGGAGGAAAATTTTAAACTTGCCCCAAATAGTTCTGACCAACCAGATTTAGTGGCAAGAGTATTCAAAATAAAACTCAATTCATTAATACATGATATAACTAAAGCACAGTTATTTGGAAAATGTGTGGCTTTTGTTTATACCATTGCATTTCAAAAAAGATACCTGCCACATGCACACATACTTTTAATCCTGCAGGAAAAAGATAAAATGAATACTGCAGAGAGAGTGAATTCAGTAATGACTGCTGAATTGCCACATCCAGAAAAATATTCAAAACATTATGACATTTTAACACAGAGAATGATTCATGGGCCATGTGGAGATATCAATCCAAATTCACCATGTATGGAAAATAAAAAATGTAAAAAAATGTACAAAAAAAAATGCAAACTTATGCTAACTGTGATGGATACTCTTTGTATAAAAGAAGAGAAGGACAAACTGCTATTATTCGTGGCCAGAAGGTTGAACATAGATATGTGGTTCCATACAATCCACATTTGCTGATGAAGTACAATGCACATATCAATGTGGAAGCTTGCACTTCCATCAAATTCATCAAATATGTGTATAAATATATATATATAAAGGATATGATGCAGCAACTGTATTTGTGCAAGGTGCAGACAATGAAAAAGACAACCCCATTTTACATGACAAACTTTCTTCTTATTTAGATGCTCGCTATGTAAGTGCTCCTGAAGCAATGTGGTGTCTTCTCAAATTTGAGATGCATGATCGGTCACATGCTGTGTATCGATTAGCTGTCCATTTGCCACAAAGTCAATTTGTTTGCTTCACGGCCGGCAATGAAACAAATGCTTTTGCACAAAGTGAACATAGAGCAACAAAGCTTACTGCTTGGTTTCAATTAAATTGTCACGACACTCAGGCAAGATACATTTTATACATTGACATTCCAAATCACTAAGTATTCGTAAATGGTGAATGGAGACAACGAAAGAAACATAATTATAAAATTATACCAAGAATATATACCATCAGTCCACGAGACATTGAACGTTTCAGTTTCAGATTACTGCTTTTACATGCTCCAGGTACACAAAGTTATGAACATTTACGCACAGTCTAGCAGATGATACAGAATGGGAGAGATGTCTTGAGGAAGCAGCACTATGTCAAATGCCAAAGCAAATGAGAGAACAATTTGCTTTTATTTGTATATTTTTTCAATGTACCAGATGCCTTAACTTTGTGGGAAAAATTAAAATGACATATGTGTGAAGATTTCTTGCAACGTTATAATGAAAACATTGCACAATTTAAAGCATTAATCGAAATACAGGAAATCTTACTTTGTCATGGATTAAATTGTGCCAACTTTAATCTGCCTGATCCAGGATTTATAGATGAAATTAACTTTGATGAGTATGACACTGACATTGAATACCAAAAAACATCAGAAAAAATTGGAACTTTAAATGTATTGCAATTGGAAGCATTTAAAGCCATCACAAATGCAATAGAAGATGAAATGCTCCAAGATTTTCTTCTGGATTTCTATCTGGATGGTCCGGGTGGATCAGGAAAAACGTACCTATATAATTTGTTGATGAGTTGCATTCGAGCACAGGGTCAAATAGCACTGCCATTTGCAACCACTGGAATTGCCGCACTTTTGTTAGAAGGTGGTAGAACTGTGCATAGTGGATTTAAACTGCCAGTTCCCATTCTGGAAACATCAGTGTCAGATATTCAAATGAATTCATTACAAGCCAAAAAATTGCACAAGAGTAAATAATTATAATAGATGAGGGAACTATGATGTCATGTCATGCCCTCCAATGTATTGATCGATTATTAAAAGAAGTAATTGCTAATGATTTGCCATTTGGTGGAAAGGTGATGTTGTTAGGAGGAGATTTCAGGCAAACATTACCTGTGGTGCCACAGGGCAATCGGACTAACATAGTCGAAATGTGTATAAAAAGAAGTAAGCTGTGGAAAACATTTACATACCTGAGATTAGAGATCTGAAGGTGAAATCAATTCAATGATTGGCTCATTAACATTGGAGAAGGAAAACAGTCAACAATAAATAATTTACCTGATGATGCAGTGCACATTTTACCAGAAATGATTTCAACAGAACAACTAATTTCAACAATCTTCCTCAATACCATCAATAATGAGGATTACTCAGACATTGCAAGCAAAGTCATATTGACATCAAAAAATTACGATGCCTTAAATTTAAACAACAAAATATTAAAATTAATCAATGCTCCCCAAAAAAACTATTACAGTACAGATTCTGTTCTAGCTGACGACAAAGAGAGTGAAGCAAACTTTAGTATGGAATTTATTAATTCTTTAACTCCCTCTGGAATGCCACCACATGTTTTGCAACTTAAAAAAGGAGCAATTATCATGCTATTGAGAAATATGAATCCAAAAAAAGTACCAATATTTCAAGAAGAAACTCGATACAATGGCAAAAAACCATAGAGAACAGTGGTGTTACTTCCAGGACAAAATTAGAGGTCTCTGGGACTCTTTAAATAGGGGACCGCTATTTCCAATAGGAAACTCGATGTGCCATTTCAACAAAGTACAACAAGAAGAAATAAAAAAGTATCAAAAAGAAAAACAACATGAAACAGTGGTTTCACAGATTGGAAGGTCTTACAAGTTACCTTTTCACATTATTATATTTATTCATTAAAAATTAAAACATTGTTATACTGTTATTACATATATGACAATTAAAACAGTTCATATTTACAAATATATATATATATACCTGTTGGTAGTACAGTAAATTAAAAGTACATCTGTGTTCACATTTGAATGTCTAAAGCAAGTTAAAAAACCTGCTTCCAGCTCAGAGCTCCGAGAAAAACAGTTATTACACTGCATTCTGGGAAGTTGAGCTGGGACACACAAATATGGCCACAAATGCCTCGCTCTTCATTCCGTAGCCATTATCAATCATGGCTTCCTTTAAGCTTATGCATGCTGTATTACACAGCTTTAATGCAAAGCCAAGGTTGGAATAAACACAGGCTGAGTATCCAATCCATGTACAACTGTTTCAAGCTTACTGGCTATCATCAGCATGGAGCGGGATCTCAGCTGGTGTTGTGGAAATTATGAGTAGGTAGTTGACCACAACAATCATTTATAATATGGTGGGCAAAAGAGCGATAGAAGCCCTCCACCGTACAGTAGTACAGTAAATTAAAAGTACATCTGTGTTCACATTTGAATGTCTAAAGCAAGTTAAAAAACCTGCTTCCAGCTCAGAGCTCCGAGAAAAACAGTTATTACACTGCATTCTGGGAAGTTGAGCTGGGACACACAAATATGGCCACAAATGCCTCGCTCTTCATTCCGTAGCCATTATCAATCATGGCTTCCTTTAAGCTTATGCATGCTGTATTACACAGCTTTAATGCAAAGCCAAGGTTGGAATAAACACAGGCTGAGTATCCAATCCATGTACAACTGTTTCAAGCTTACTGGCTATCATCAGCATGGAGCGGGATCTCAGCCTGTGTTGTGGAAATTATGAGTAGGTAGTTCACCACAACAATCATTTATAGTATGGTGGGCAATTTATAATATTTTTATAATACAATTTATAATTTATAATACTTGTTGGTGAAATACAAGCTGAAAGTTAAAAAAATAAAAAGTTAATTATATAAAATTATAAATTATATTGTCCGTCATTTTTTGACGGGCAAGTCGCTAGTATATATACAGTATATATATATTATATATATATATATATATATATATATATATATATATACATATATATAATGGAGCTCTTCCTCTGAGCAACTACCATGCTGACTAAAGGTTTTCGTGGGCGCACCTTCACCTTATTCTAATCATGCAGATTTCCGTTTCAGCCAATCAGAATCAAGTATTGCAGTTTCTCCATCACATATCCAATTGGCTAAAACTCTAACCAATCATAAGTCAAGGAAATGGTAGTCCATGGAGACCCATATGGTATAGGGCTTAATCTCAGGTTGAGGACCTCCATGGTATGGATTCCAGTTAGCTGAAACATGTGTCGTCATTGAGAATTGAGCAAACAAAAACATCTAACACCAAAGAAACAGGTTATCTTATTGGCTAATGGGGTCCATGGGGACCCCTATTTGTATAGGGATTAATGTGAGGTGTCACAAGAATTCATTGAAGACCTGCATGGTATAGGGTAAATATTAGGTGCCACACTAGTTATATTTCTGCATGGTGCTGTTATTTTTTTTCCCATGCATCTTGTAAATTAAAAGCTTTCCAGTGAAACTTTGAAGCTGATTCACTGTGTCTGCCTCTTTATTTTGGGTTGGGTGATTATGTGCACATACAGTAGATCAGTGGTGCTGTCCTGTTCATGATGCCAACAGTGCAGGCTATCAGTATGTTTCTGCTTGTATGTTGTTGTTCTCTTTGATTGAGCCTAGGAGCGAAACTTTATGATAATCATTGTAGTCATGCCAGTGACAGAGCTAGTGATTGGAGGGCGCCTAATGGAAGATTCTATTCACTCCAGGGAAGACAGTCAATATGTGGTTGTACTTGATCTGCAAGGATGGATAGATAACCCAATCGGTTGAGAGTGCCTTCCAGAGTTATGAGTGGACAGAGACATTGCCAAGAAAGCATCCCACAGACCTTGGCAGGGGAAAATGTAATGTGCTCACAAAGGCTTTACTCTGTAATCCAAATACCATTTCAAACATGGCTCTTTTTAAGCACATGCCTGCTGTATTACACAGCTTTAAGCAACGGAAACCTACCCACAGACAACTGTTTCGCGGTAACTTCCTCTTGTCAGGATGTGGCCAGTTTCTAGTTTGTGTAGTACATTTTGTGGGGAGGTATTTTATCACAACAATCATTTAATTCATGGTGGGAAAAATAGTGACAGAAGCCCTACACCATAGAATAGTACAGTGAATAAATAGTACATTTGTGTTCACATTTGAACGTCTAAAGCCAGTTAAAAAATATAGTTTCCTGCTCAGAATTCTGAGAAATACAGTTATTGCACTGGATTCTGGGAACCTTGGCAGGACCATACAATTGTGCCCAAAAAGGGCTTTGCTCTTTAATCTAAATACCATTTCAAACTCCTTCACGGCTCATTTTAAGCATATGCTTGCTGTATTACACAGTCTTAAGCAAAGCCCAGGGTGGATTATGCACAAGCCAGGAAACCTACACATGGACAGCTGTTTCGAGGTTACTGTCTCTCATCAGTATGGGGCCAGTTTCAAGCTTGTAGTAGATTTTGTGGCAAGGTAGTTTACCTAGTGGGATTTAGTTTTCTTGTCCCAAGTCCGCATGACACTTTTTGGGGATTGTGAGGCTCCCTGAGGGCAGTTTTATATTTTCAGCATTTAGTTGAATACAATGGAACAGCCTTTGATTGTTTGTATATACTTTAAGGGTTACTACCATCCCACAATATTGGTCCTTCTTTTTTGTTTTGCGTATGTGTTTTTATATGGGAGCCAGATTAGTACTTCTGGGTTTAATTTGGAGTGCATTAGAGAGGTTTGTTCCTCAGTTAGGAGGATCAGTTGAGATCACAGGGTTTCTCTCTACCCCTTCTAGTGGCTATTTGGATATTAAATGACCATTGGTACATTTGGGAATGCACTTTGATAGATAAGTCCCTCTCCCTATTGTATATCAAGGATTACTGTTTTTTTTAGACACATTTAATGGCTTCTTTTATTATGTACACTTATGTAACTATCCATTAGCATAATGCTGCATACAGATTGACCCTCCTTCTGTTATATACTGCTAGCAACTTTCCAGTCCAAAATTATGGCATGATATAGTGTTATACATTGTGTTTTCTGTCTGTTTATGTACAATCTGTTGTTTGTCCCTATCCCCCTTCTCCCTCCCTTGTGTCTCTTCCCCCCCCCCCTCTCCTCCCCTTGTGTCTCGTTGCCCCCTCTCCCTCACCTGTGTCTCTCCCCCGAACCCTCTCTTACCCCATGTGTCTCTACTTTATGGGCCTCACGATAAGCACCTCTCGTGGGCCCCACAATGAGCAGCTTTGCTGCTCATTGCAGGCCGTGGCATGAGCTATTTGCATGCGCAAGCCCGTAACTTTGCGAGCGTTACAGACAAACGCGCAATTACGACAACTATATATATGATTATACCTCTCTGTTGGTGTGAATGAATGATACTAATGCCCATATACCATCTGACATAGATACCTTGCTGTACAGTGGTGAGCGTGAAGGTCACAGGATAGTAGGGGCCAGGTGGGGCAGAAGCAGGGGTAGAGGTATTTACAAATAAATTACTCAATATAAAAGTGTTTGACACCACTGGGGCCCCTTTAGAGAAGAGCCCTGGTGCCTTGCACCTTCTGCACTGGCAGTAGCTCCGCCCATGTGTCATGCACTTGGGCTTAACCTGAGAGAAACTGATAGATAAAATATATATCTCCAGTTTTACCACATTAAAGATATGTACACACACAGTTCCCTAACACCACACATATATACAGAGTGGCCCCATACACTATATACATAAATAAAATATCTACACACAACAAAATCTAGTAGGATCTTCTAACAAAAGATGCATACACAGAGAATTACATTACATAGCATAGAGCTTTTAAATGATAAAAGAAGGTCTAATCGTGATTTTAGCTCACATTTACATAGATATGAAGTGAATTAACTGTTATGAAAACCTTAATACAGATTTTACTTCCAGATATTTGAAAACTATATAGTTGAACTTTAACAGCCTTATTAAATTGGGATTCAGTAAATTTAAAAGGGCTCTATATAAGCACATAGCATATTATTTTTACAGAAGTTTTTAGTCAGTGACCTTCTATCCAAAAACAAGGTCTTCACTAACTAAAAACTTCTGTAAAAAAATATGCTGTGTGCTTATATAGAGCCCTTTTAAATTTACCGAATCTCAATTTAATAAGGCGGTTAGTGTGTAAATCACCTTGAAGTGACAAATAACTATAATAATAATTTAACTATAATTTGAATTAATGCAATTTGCTTGAATCTTTGCAGTTTGGCAACTTCAAAATTTTTGGCTGCCAAAATATAAACAAGTACATGCTTGTTTATACTAATGATAAACATGTTATTCAGATGCAGTCTACATTTTTTTATATCAAGTGGGGATGACCTGTTGTCCTTCTGTTGATCTTTGCAAAAATGACCAAAGACTGATATACATTGGACAGGAAAGTGCTATTTTGTAATCAACTATTGTGAGAATGTATCATGTGTTAACATGAATGATATATGTAATTAGATAGGATGCTGGCCTTGGGTATTATATATTCAATTTGCAGTGAAGCAGTAATAACCACATCCAAATATAGCTTCTTCTTAACATTATGCATGATACATAAATCACATCACAATATACAGTTTCATTTGAGTTTATTGTTTTTTTAAAAGTCCTTTCTGTCAAATAATTATTAAATCTTAAATCTTGTCATATATACTCTCAATGAATGGAATTTATGAATGGAATCTATATATTTATAAATCGTGCTGCCTTCCCTTTTTTCCATTTTTAGTTATATCCTTAAATACACTTTTATGTAGCTTTAGCACAGGTTCTGCTATGGTATTGTATTATATCCAGCATAACAATAATATTGTATTCTTGTTCTCTAAAATAAGCTGTATCAATTAAATGCAAGCTGAGCCTAGTTACTGTTTGGTAATATAAAAGGAAAACTGAAGAGTACTTTTATAGTGTGCTACTTTAAAAATATATATAATAATAATTAATGGGTAAAATGTAAAAAAAAAAAAGCAAAGTGACTTTAATTTGTAACTACTGTATTCAATGTTTCTGTACTTTAAAAATACATTTTAATTTCCCCCTAACTTGGTCACCTGTGAGGGCCATTTTAAACATGGAAAAACAGTGGGGTGGGGGGGTGGTGCCAATGAAAACTAATCAATAAAGATTTTCAGATCCAAAAGAAACCATCCCATGAGTACAACAACACAAAAACATCTCTATTTGTATAAAATCATAAAATAAATAGTATATTTGAATGTCTAAAAATACATCCCTCTGTCCCCTGCAAAGGTTTTTTCATGATATTACATGACCTCATTCATGATATCATATATGATATAAAGTTGTGACATCACTCATAACATCACATATAATATGAAAATTTAAATCATCTCTGATTACTGATGACCTTATTCTAGACCCTTTATGATCTTAATAGTTACACTATTGTGTACACTATTTTTACCTGCTTGGGTCTGTGCTCTGTAGCTCATGCATTTCATGAATACACATACTGTGATGTGCAGTGTTTAAAATTTGCCTTTCAGTGACCCCTCTCAAGAAGCATGTTGCAGAATGTTGACATTGATAGTTATGAGACACTGCACACGCTTTACCTAGAAGTACACTATCTTCGTGAGTTGCAGAGGGGAGAATCCAATTAGGAACTATTTGCAAAAAATGTAGGCAGAAAAAAGAGCTTTTAAGCACTATTTAATACAATAAAGTACACACACAGGAGGGAGAAAAAAGATCCTATTGTAGGGCACACCTACTTATCCTAATCTTAGAAAAAAGAGAATAAACTAAATAATAAAACTTAGCATTTAATGGTATTTAAAATCATTATTAAAATATATGCACATAGGTAGCAGAGAGGTAGTAATGTTCTAAATGGCAGTGTGGGTATCTGTTACAAAATGGAATAAGTCCTAAGAGGACCGGCTATATACAAGCTATATACAATATAAAGTGCTAGTGTTGGTCACAGATAAAGTGATTATCATGCAAAAAAGTGCAAAGTATAAAGTGCCAAGTGCTAATAGTTCATGAGGTGCACAGCTATTGATGTGCACCTTAATAAGTGATTAGTATATGAATATAGTGTATATAGCGAGCTGTATAGGCTTAGAACATGAGGTAATCCAGCTTTACTGCTGAAATTAAATAGCAGCCACTGTACCCAGTATTAAGGAATAAATGCCCCAAAATATTTTTAAAGTCCCAAGACTGGACAGTTTAATAATATGTATTGCTGTCCTAGAGTGACAGTGTGGGCCAATAGAGATGTAGACCCAATATTGCCTTAATATTGAAAAATAAATACTGCATTGTTCTTCAGGATCTGACTAGCAAAACCATGCCCCTCTAAACGTAGATATTGCTAAATAGCTCAGTTCTAACCATCGGGGAAGGGACTTTAAACTATGGGCCTGAGGAGAAAACCACGCTAGCTCTCTGCGTTCATACGTGAACCCGACGCACGTTTCTTTTATTTCATCAAGGGTTCAATAAAGTACACAAGCATAGAGAGATACATAGGTATATTATATTCCTGGTGAAATCTCAAAATCTTCCATGTCCTTGTATTTTTGCCCCATCCTTTGCTGCAACCTAAACTATAATGTAGTTTTTTGCCAAAACAATTCCAGTATGTTTCTCAATTTCATTATAAAGAAACTAACTTATTCTCTTTATTTGAAAAATAAAAATATTACATAATGTATTTTGTATTTTTTGAAGTAAAAAAAAGCTAAAACAAGTTTTATTTTTTATAAACTGACACATCAACATATATGATTACACATATTAGCCAATTCTTATAAGATTCTATCCCCTTCTAGACCGCTACCTTGTCGAGGTGAAGAGGCTTTTGTACCTCAATGAAGCTGTGAGCTATACCATGTAGGGTAACCCAAGATGGGCAGGTCATATCAAAAAAAGGTCAGACAAATCACAGTCCACTGGAGAAGGTATTCTCAACCCACTCCAGTATCTTTGCCAAGATAACCTTATAGATAAGCACAGAGACTTAACGGTAGATGTACTGTACCTGGCATATGGTGTCCAGAGAATCAGACATGACTGAACAATTAAACAAACAACAAAATAAGTGCCCTATGCTAATCCCAGCAAAATCAGCTAGGTGGTAGCTATGCTGGAGTTTTCACACTGTCTATAGATTACGAGTTACTCCAAGAGAATATTAACCCCAAGAACTATGCTAATAAGATTTTAGGGATCGCTCGCAAATAAGGGCACTATCGTAACTGAACACAAATAAACAATTATTACAGGTACTAAACACCACTCACAATGACTTTGAAAACCATGGCGGATTGCCGCAGCACTTCCTAGAAGGACAGTAAAACAATACAAAGCAATACAAAAGCATGAAAAATCATCATAAAATGAGGATTTTGTTAATCTAAAACCGAGATACAGGTGGATCTCTTTAACTTTGCATAGTTTTTCAAGTTACAACTGTGAGAATTGATATATCATTTTTTACTGGTTGGTTAACAAAACAGTAGTATTAAGACGTACATATTCATGGGGATATGCTTGGAGGGTGCATACAGTTTTTAGATTTTTTTTTGCCACAGCTGTGACTTGAAGTTTATTACAAAGGGAAAGATTGCAGTTGGCATCATAACTTAGACAAAAGTAGTAGTAGACATTGACTATTTATGAGTATATGTAAGATTTATAATCGTTCTTTGATTTGGTAACAGTTGTATGTCCATATTTATAAATACCCAGGCAGTGAAGATTTGAAGTATACCAATGGTTTCTATATCTCTATTGCCACAGTGAAGAATTTAAGCTCCTTTCCAAAGTGAAACATTGCAGCTTGCATCACAGTACAAATATGAATGATTTTAAGCTTGTTTTTATTTAATGACTTAAACAACTAACATTGCTCCATATTTACAACATACTTTATTGATGTAGTATACTTAATAATACAAAAATAATACAAATAATGTCTTAAAAGGAAAAACGGGGGGGGCGTGGCTAGCAGCTGAAGAAGCCAGACGTGTTGAGCTGGAGCTCCGCGTTCAATAGAATATTTAAGGGCTAATTGGCAGCAAAAGTGGCCAATTTTATAATTAAAACACCCAGCAGAGGTTCCCCCACCTCAAAGAGCTCTGAGGGGTGTTTATGAGCCCCAAAAGGGGACAATTCCCCACTCACTAGGCGCCTTCTTGATCGGGGCCTACTGCGGAGGGCCGTGCCTAACCGGCCTCATCCAGATTACCAACTCTTCGGATCCCTCCCCTGGCCTAACCCGCTGCCGGAGGTCCGGAGTGCACGGGGGGCCGGACGCAGCGGGAGAAACTGTGCAGGCGCGCAGGCAGTGGCTGGAGAGGTGAGAGAGGCCACGCCGGACAAGTGGAGGAGAGCACAAATAGCGGGAGAACTGGCTCGCGCTGGCGGCAGGAGGGGAAACACATCTCCATCTCCCCTGCAATCACTCTCACGGGGCGCTGAGCAACAGGGAGCACCACAAACGGGAAAAGGTGGAGGAAGCCCCTGTCAAGAACCCCTGGTCAATCGGACACATCCCCCTGGAATCCTGGAGGCAGAGACCGGGGTGCAGAACCGCCAAAGACACATCTGTGCAGGTACAGGGGAGAGGTTAAAGAACTGCTAGGGGGAGAAGACGGCCCTGGGCCAAGAAAGGGGTACCCCGGGGGGCCTCAACAACATTTTAGCCCAGATCATGCAATCCGGGGCCCCTTGCCCACATATCCCCATGGAAACTCTCCCAGTACCCTGGGTTTAAGCAAACCAGTTTACAGAGACTCAAAACGCTAAAGTACACTTTGAGCTGCACTTGACCTGAATGATAAAGAATACAGATTATTTAGCTCCACATTTATATGTTACAGGGCTACTAACTTGACTTTATTATTACTGATATTACCGGGGTGCTTAAAACTGAACCGAGTACCTTACTACACTGTTTTATATAGCTGTCTTCAGCAGCACCATGAGGATATACATTTTCACCCAAAACATTGCATAAGCAGTCTCAATAGACAGTACTCTACTCCCACCCGATGGCTGCTTCAAATCACTACAGGCCTATTTAACTGCAATAATAAATTAAACCTGCCACTATCTAGATCATCAAGGGACTAAGGCTCTTCACACCTTGCCTTCCATCCTCCCACCCGGATCTTCCCTATATTAGGGAGAAACCGTAGCACTATGGACTGATATAACCGCATTTCATGAAGTCACATTGGTGATTACGTACCAGATACATATATGAAGATCTGAAGGCAATATTTAGCCTGATAATTATTGGGTCTGGACTCTGGAGGATGTTAGCACAAAATCCTGTGGCGAATACCCTGCTCATTAAAGTAAAGATGTGGTAAATGTAGGGCCAACACCCCTATAAATGGGCCTGTACCCCTCCTAGATCTCAAAACGCACCTAAGAGATCCTTGCAGCAACATAGCTACCCAGTGGCCCGGGACACACCTTAAGCCGGGCTCTTCCGCCACCGGCACAAACCAGGTCTATTGGAGAACTCAAGCCTGGAATAGGTTCAGACCTACCCCAAGCTACAACAAAAAGGGGCAAAGATCATGATGGTCAGAACCAAAAAGGGTTAGCTAGACGATCCCCCCACCCAGGACTCAAATTCGGGGGCTTCGGATGTGTCGGATGTTGAGAGCTCCCAGAAAGGGAATATTATGGATGCAAATCTATCCAATGACTCCAAAACTTGGTTTGAGAACATGCTAAAATCACAACTATCATTGGCAGTTCAAAGATCTGAAACACGAAATCCAAGAATTAGGCCAACGGACAAGTATCCTGGAATCCTCTCTGGACCATGTCATAGACTCCCAAAGACAAGATCGGGTAGACATTGATACAAACGCAATGAAAATATGCTCTCTCGAACTCAAGCTGGAAGACCTTGAAAATAGATCGAGGGGGTATAACGTCAGATTCAGAGGCGTCCCAAACTCAATCACTGACCTTACGCCTTACCTCTCGAATCTAATAAAGTCAATCCTTCCAGACTCCCAAGAGGGAGAAATCGGCATCAAAAGAGCACATAGGGCACTTGGGGCATCCCCGAACCCTAACATGCCCAAAGACATCATAGCCCGTTTCTTGAGGCAACACACAAGAGACCAGATTCTCTATCACGCAAGAGGTCTAGACGAAATCAAAGGTCCAGACGGCGCCACCATCCAGGTTTATGCAGATCTTTCACCAGCTACCCTAGCGAGACGCAGGGAAATGAGACCGGCTGTGGAGGTGCTTATCCAGCACAAAATTCCCTACAGATGGGGGTTTCCTTTCAACATCCAATTTACAGTAAATGGAAACAGATTTGTGGCTCAAGATGTGGAGGAATGCCAGACAATTCTTTCCTCCCTGAACTTAACGAAGGAGGGGGAAAACCCCCGCCCACTTGGTCAAGAATCAGGAGACAAGCGAGATAGGCCTGTTAGACAATGGACTGTAGTCCCTGCATCAAAGAGACAAAAAGCTGCAAGAAATTCACAGCCACAAGCGGCGGGAGAAAGGGGGGTCCAAGGCAAGCCTTGTAAATGACAGGCCAGCATCCCCAGGCTCAGGGCCGGGATGCTCAAGTGGATATTGGCCGGGAAAATCCCCCCCAGAGAAGAGATGAAGGGACTTGTTAGTGATGTGCTGCTTTTCTCAGAAGCCCAATGGACACTATAAGCCGAGGGGGGTGTGATTTAGGATTGAGGCCTACTAGGATTCTCTTGATTCACTGCAGGGAATAATTTGTATTACACCAAGCAAGGGGTGATAGGCCCATGGGGTGAGGCAGAGAGTTATCCCTTTTATTAAACAGGGTTTAAGTTTAGTAGTTAAAATCTACTATACCTTTTCGCCAAGGCACTATGCAGGAGGACAGGATCCTCGTGCCCTCCAAGTGCGCTAGAGCGCAAGGAAAAAGTATTAGTATAGATGAAAAAGTTGAAACTGTTATGTTATTGTTGACACATGTATTTCTGTACTTTTCTCTGAAATGTATCTTGTATGTAAATTGTCTATTTCTATTCTACTTAGTATTCTCAGGGTCTCACCTCGTCTCCTGGTCGCCCTAGGGTGTCTCTCGTCTCCGGTCCTTCGGCCTTCGAATAAACATTCCATTCAGAGCAGGAAAAATGTAAGTGTCACCCTATACACAGCACTCACAGACAGACAAAGATAAATGGCTAGGCCCGAATTTAAGATATTGTCCCACAATGTGAAGGGATTTAATTCCCCCCATAAGCGGCGCAAAGCCTTTCTTACATACAGGGAGCATCGCCCCTCTGTAATCTTCCTACAGGAGACACACTTCATACGTAGCAAACCCCCTAAATATCTCCACAAACAATACCCAAACTTCCATACAATGGGTGTGCTAGCCAAGAGGGAGGGGGTAGCAATTCTCCTGCATAGGGACTTTCCGTTTGTACTCCAGGATAAAAAATCAGATCCTGAAGGTCATTACCTGATTCTGACAGGGAATATATTTGACTTGACAGTGTCTTTAATTGCGTTATATGCCCCACCTACGAATCCCCATAACACGGTCCGGAAACTACTTACGGTACTGGAGAAAGGAGACTATGGTAAAATGATTCTGGGGGGGGGGACCTAAATTTAGCGTTGGATCCCAAATTGGATAGGTCCAAGGGGAAAGAGGGGCCCCAATTCCCCAGTAAGCTAAAACAAGTTAAAACACAACTAGCTAACCTGAACTTGGTAGATTCCTGGAGGGACCTTCACCCAAAGGACAGGGAGTACTCTTTCTATTCAGCCCCTCATGACTCGTATTCAAGAATCGACTATATCATCATAGACGCTTCGCTCCTGGATCAGGCAAAGGAAGCAGAGATTATTCCGTGTACCTGGTCAGATCACTTAATTGTCAAAATTGCCCAAGACTTAGGCACGGTACACTCCCCCCCCCCCCCCCCCCGACCTGGCGCATTAATGAGACGCTACTAGCATCTCCTCAATCCAAAGACAAGATCCAGCAAGAGCTTGAGATGTATTTTAGGGAGAACACTAAGGGAGATGTAGGAATAGGCTGGGTGTGGGTGGCTCACAAAGCATATATTAGAGGGGTCTGCATGAAGTTTACTGCTGAACATAAAAAACAAAGTAGGGCCCGAGAGGAGGCATTGAATAAAGAGTTGATTAGATTGGAAAGGGCAAAGCAGCAGGATAATTCTACAGGGGATAGGTCCCAGATTGAGAAAATCAGAGCAGAGCTTGACATGATTCTGTTGGAGAGAACGGAGAGAGCTCTTAGAATTACGCAACACAAGTTTTATAGCAAAGCAAATAAACCTGACTCATTTCTTGCCAACAAATTAAAGTCAAAACAAAATCAATCTAGAATTTGCCAAATTAAATCACCCCAAGGGCTTGTGACCTCCAACCCCTCTAAAATTTAGGACATCTTTCAGGCGTACTATAGTAAGCTGTATAAAGCCTCGAACTCCCTAGACCATGGGGAAACACAATAATTTTTAGCCTCCCTGGATCTGCCTAAATTAACTGAGGAGAATGTTACCTCATTGAATAAAACAATTTCCCAGGAGGAAGTGAGCAAGGTTATTTTAGAATAATAAATTAGTAAAGCCCCAGGCCCAGATGGCTTTACGAACGCGTACTACAAAAAATTTGTTGGCACATTGGCCCCGTACTTGACCACGTTATATAATACAATACTGGAGGGCCTACCAATCCCTCCAGAACTCAACAAAGCTGACCTGGTCTTGTTCCCCAAGGAGGGGAGGGACCCATTAGAAGCCAAGTACTACAGACCGATTTCACTCCTTAACAGTGACATCAAATTTCGAGCCAAGATCATGGCGGATAGGATAGCTGGGTTTCTCCCCTCCTTGATTCATAAAGACCAAGTGGGATTTATCCCAGGGCGACAAGCAGGGGACAATATCAGGAAAATCCTAAACTTAGTCCATCATGCTAAATTAAATAACACCCCGGCGTGCCTGCTCTCTCTGGATGTGGAGAAGGCCTTTGACTCCCTAGAGTGGCCTTTTCTCATGGCTACGCTGACCAAATTCGTGTTCTCGGGGAAATTTTTAAACCTAATTCGGACTTATTACAAAGATCCTAAGGCAAATTCAAGACTTCCGGGCAGGGGGAGGCCAGCGGTCTGCATCCAGAGGGTGCCCTCTGTCGCCGCTTCTGTTTGCGTTGGCAATTGAGCCCCTGGCCCATTCGATTAGAGCTTCCCCGGAGATAAAGGGTATCCAAGTTGGGTCACATCACTTCAAGGTATCGCTCTTTGCGGATGACTTACTGTGCTCCATATCGGAGCCATTGACGTCGGTACCACCTCTGATGCAAAAACTTGAACAATTCGGGGTGCTTTCAGGATTGAAAATTAATGTAGAAAAAACTGAAGCATTGGCCTTAGATATCCCACTCCCAGAGAAAGAATCCCTTACAAGGAGTTTTAAGTTTCAGTGGGCCGGGAAGGGGATTAAATACCTGGGAATATGGCTGACAGCTAAAATACAAGATTTATACAAGGCTAATTACCGGCCAATGTTCCGCTTACTTCAGGAGGAGATGATAAAATGGGCAAAATATAACATCTCCTGGCTCGGTAGGATTAGTTCGGTCAAAATTAACGTTTTACCTAGACTGCTTTATTTATTTCGATCTCTACCGATCCAGTTGCATATGAAAGACCTCTCAAACTTCCAAAGCTGGGTTTTCCGTTTTATCTGGAGTGGGGGTCCCTCCAGGATAGCGAAAAATTACATGTTCAATCATAAATCCAGGGGGGGGGGGCTGTCGTGCCCCAACTTAAAACTTTACTATCGAGCAGCACAATTAGCTTTTATCCCCCAGGCCCACTTACCCGAAGCCCATCCGGCATGGATGTTTGTTGAAAGCCAGGACATGATGCACTATACATGGGACACGGTGGTCTGGATTCACCCACTTCCCACAGAGATTAAAAAATCTGCCAACCCTATGAAAAAAGGAACTCCGCGGCTAATCTAATTTGGGCCTTCAATCATACAGACCTTCTACCCCGGATATCCCACTTAACGCCTATACTTACGCACCCACTAACTCCGGAAGGTATCTCACAGGTCTCTCGGCAATGGTGGAAAAATAACAAACTTGATAGATTGGGTAACTGGATGAGAGATGGTTGGGTGTTAACATTCGAGACTATGAGAGACGAATATGACATCCCCCTTTATGAGCATTATAACTTTTGCAGATTGAGGTACTTTTTGGATAGGCTACTTAGGAGTTCAGGGGTCCCCTCTCATAATAGGTTCTCTAGAATGTGTGATAAAGCCCCCCCCCTAACAAGAGGTGTGATAGGGGAACTATACGGGGTCTTCAATACCCCAAAAACGCTAGTCAAAGATAAATATATGAGGGAATGGGAAAAGGATATAACCAGAAACTGGGAGATTGAGTCGTGGGAGACTTCCTGGGCCAATCTCATGAGGGGGTCACTAAATTATAGTTTATTAGAGACATCAATTAAGGTCCTTCATCGCGCGTACATTACCCCGGATCGACTAGCTAAATGGAGTAAGACGGAAAGTCTGAAGTGCTTTAGAGGATGCTCAGAGCTGGGCTCTTTTTACCATACTTGGTGGAGCTGCCCAAAGGTTCAGCGGCTCTGGACGGCAATGGGTGACTTGGTAGATAATATATTTGGATATCATATTGAAGTAACCCTGAAAGCTAGTCTACTGGGGATGCAGGTAGCCTCCCTCTCTGCCCCCTACAACAGACTCTTACAATTTATCTTTTTAGCGACAAAATCACATATTGCCAGGAGCTGGAAGAAGAAGACACTAGAGATAGAGGCAGTTCGAACTAAGATTCACTACTTAGCGGTTAATGAAAGGATTTCCCATTCACTGGCGGATTCAATCCCCAAGTACTTGGAAATTTGGGGTCCCTGGATAGAATACACAGATATCAAGGTCCCTCTACTCCAATGAAAGTGGAGGAGGAGGGAAGGGCACCCTCACTTTCTCGACAGGGAACAGGGAGGGCTGGAGGCCGGAGGGGAGATACCGGGAGAGGAGCTGCACTGGATTGGAAGAAGACAGACAGGTATGATAGGATGGAACAAGAACAGGATTGAGATAGAGAAATGTTATCCAGAGATGAAGGCTTAAATATAGATGTGTCAGGTAGAATGTTTTAATCTGGTTGGTTAAGTTAACTTGTGTAAAAGTTATTAAGCGACTCTTCCTTAATATGAAAGAAAAGATAGCGGGGAAAAAAATTGAATGGGAGGAAAGAAACGAAAAACAAACAAACAAAGAAAATAGTACTGTATCTCTCTAGAGGTAAATGAGCCAGTCAATGGATAAAGTTAGGGCTTTTTATAATATCAATATAGACCACTAAGTCATAACATTGAATTTCAAGAATTACCTGGAAGATTCTCCTGATGGGATATTAACGAAAGGTAATGGGAGAAAACAAATCAAATAACAAAGAATAATATAGGTTATGGATAGATTTAGGGGTACATGTTTATATAGCCAAGAAAGGCCCATTATAAATCCATGCATTGGTTTACCAACAATAGCACAGAGGTAAATACAGAAAAAAAGGAGGAGGCAGGATACAATGATAAGATCTCATGATTGATGTTGGAGCTTTGTTTTATTACGCTCATTATTGTACAATTGTTTGCACTTTGTATTCCTGCAATAAAAACTATTTAAAAAAAAAAAAAAAAGGAAAAAATACCATATTAATTTTATTAGCTATGATATTCAATTGTAATGCAGTGGGAATCTTCATTTTCACTTCTGTTTGTCTGCTTGTGCAAGTTAACTCTTAACTCCAGAGATGCTTTTTGAGGTTCTCCTGTAGATGTGGAATTCCTTAGTGTCATTGCTTCCAATCAAAAAAATTAAATGAGACTACAAGCCCTCTCCCTATTAATAATCAATGCAATGACTGTCAACAGTAAATAATAATTACGAAAAATAGTTAATAAAGTAAACGTTGGTTTTATTTTGTTTGTTTTTACTTTCTAAAAACATTTGACAGTTATGGCATATAATCCTTAAAAACAACAATGTAACACTTTATCTTTTAAGTTAGCTTAGGAAACCAGACTCTATCCATTGGTATGTCTATTTTATGAATAATGATGTTTCTATTTTATTAAATGTTTGTTATTTGGTAAGAACACTTGTATATTTAATAATTAACAAAAAGAAAAAAAATTCCAGTTCTAAAATGTTAGTTTTTGCTGAAAAACTTTGTACAACTTATTAAAATGGTGCTTTATTAAATAAAATGTTAAACCAATCCTAGATTACAAATTCTCTACATAGGAAAGTCAGACAGACCTGCTATAGGTTTTGACCTTAATAGTCTGTGATCATTAGTGTATCTACATATGATCATCATTGTAGCTTGCTTACACTTCAGCAGACACACAGAGGAGAAAAACACAGGGAAGGGACAGGGCGGAGATGGTGGAAAGAGACACATGGCATTCCCAAGCACAAAACTTGCAGGTTAACAAAACCTGCAGTGAGCGGACCGTACAGTAGGCGGGAGGAAAGGCTCACAATGATCGCAGAAGGCGTTCATTGTGGACCATGAGATGGGTGCCAAAGGTGGTCATAGCGAGGCTCACGATGAGCACCGCGAACGGTAGAGGCTCACGATGAGTACCGAAGGTGATCAGTGCAAAGCAGGAAAGTTGAAGTATACGGGGGAGTAGCTCGCCAAAGGTGCTCAGAGGAGCAAAAGCCTCACATTGTGTGGCAAACAGCATTGTCAGCCTTACAATTTTAATCACGTCATTTTTGACAGGCAGTATCCTAGTAGACTTATAGTTATGCTTTTCTTTGAAGAATGATGCTTACTTGCCATATACACTTATATTTCAGTACATAATAATAATATACTGTTTCATAAAGGAGAACAATCTTTGTGATAGACACATAAAACATAATTGAGGTGTGTATTTATGTGTACTTATGTATTACTAAAGTTAGGTTTTTCAGTTTGATTGATTTAGCATGCTATAAGGCTTTAATTTCAATTTCTTTTATTCACTCATTTTCACAGCTTGTTGGCATTTTCAATTACTTACAAAAGTTTCTATATTTTGTACTATACATGAGTAGTACTGTTAAATACAATATCCCGTCAAATAAATATTGTGCAAAAAAGGTTTGTCAAGGCACTATGACCACCTATTTACTGTGTATGTGTAGTCACACCATTATTCAGAGCCAGGCTATTAGTTGCCCCCTTCTAACGTAGTAATATGATGACTGCAATCTTGATATATCCTGTGACATTTTAATTCAATTTTATATGTTTATAGTTATTTGTAAAATTTTTGCTTGCTTTTCTGTAGACTCCTCAAACAGTATTTATTTTTTGAGGAATGATGTTAACTTACTATTTCCTCCTATATTATCTTATATATTCAGGCATAACAAATGTGCTCTTTCCACCAAATGTTTTCCTTGTATAGTGTTTTAAATACATCACATTACCGATTTTACATTTTACATTCTCAGTAGCAAGGGCCTCATCTCCTTTTTTGGTTGTGTGTTTAATTCTGTATTTTGTGTTTTCTGTGTCTCTGGCTCTATTTAAATATAGGCTAATAATAAAGCTCTGTACCTTATCTAGAATATCAACTGTACACTTCAAGAAATTACCTATTACAATCAGCAAGCAGTTTTGATACCTGAGAACAACCTCATAATAATTGGCATTGTGTCTTCACGGCAACATGGTTAGGTTAGTCAGCAGGTGAGTCCTTGTCAAAATTATTGGTATCCTAACACTAATTAAATATCATTAGAGTAATCCCATCCTGGAAAGAAGACATTTTGAAAAGAAAATTAAAAGATACACATTAATACAATTATGATAGTTTCCATACAATAAGATTGTCAACTACAATATGCTTTATTAAGTCGAGAAGCCAAGAACACATTTTGTCCACCGTGAGTTGCCAGTTGGTTGTTATAGATGTTATAGGTATTTCAGTGGTTATAAAGTACTGGAAAGTTCAAAAGTTTCATCAAGAGATATTTGAAGACATTATAATAATGCATATTATTATATGTGGCAATTTATATATTAAATCAATAGAGTCATAGGCCTCCATTCAATTGCACAACTTTAAAAACATTAAACATAGCTTTTCTTTTTTATGTATTTGAGCTCTCCACAATTGTGATGTTTTTTTAAATATATCTCATGGGATTTGGGTGGATCCCATTACTATTACCATAACTACTTGCAATGCATATTTGACCATAGATGTACGGTAATTAACAATGTTTATATTTTTATATTAGTAATAATTTACCAATAGAACGCCTTTCGATTGTATACTACTGTAGTATACCTATGTGCTATGCAAAAGCTTTAGAAAAACATACTGTATTTAATTTTACCTCATGGGATTTATATTGCCCCGTGAATAATACCTTGAAATCCTTCAACAGGTTTTACATGTTCCTAATAACAGACTATGGGTCCTATTCAATTGCAAGCCCGCAGTTACCTTCATACCAGCTGTAAGTCTGTAGACTGAAAATTTGCAACAGTTACAGAGCAATTCAATTGAACAAGCCGAAAGCCTAAACCATAAACCATTCCCCAGTAAGTAGCATTTCAGAGTGTGATCATGATCAGTTAGGCCAGGCCGTAATTATCGATTTATAAACATCTAATAGTAAATGAGACCATCTTCATGATATCATTAAAACATGAAGGTTAAACGTCAATCAATTAGCGTTTAGAAGTCCGATATGCGATCGGACTCGCAATCCGGCAATGTACAAAAAATAATACAAATGAATGACGATACTGTTCTAGTCTATGTAGGTGGCCTGATATGTATTAACTCATTGATTCCCAAGATTGATATAACACAGAAATAAAACATAAAAAAAATAAAAAAGATTTGCAAGCTTGAGAGTGTTGTGCAATTAATTCTAATTTCGTTCATTGCTTTCCCCGTCTTTTAAAGTGCAATATTGATTTTTTATTTGCATTTACAGTTCTATGAACTGGTGTTTAACTCCGGTGCGAGTCCTATCTGGAACTCGTTGGATTTCTTTCTACATTTGTCATTTGCGGGCTTGAGGAATTAGCATTTGAATAGCGATTTGCGATTGTAACATTTATGAGCTTAAAAGATCAAAGGTTTAGATGGGACGGTGTTACGATTTTGACAACCGCAGGGATTTTGAGCTTCTAACCTGCAAACCTATTGTGGGTAGCTAAAAGACGCCAGGTAAATAGCAAATTATTTTACGGGCTACATTACAGGCTCCAGTAATTTAAATCTTCTCAATTGAGTGGAGGCCATATACTACTGTTATTCAGATAGTACACATCAAATATGCCCTTTACACTAATAAAATATTTCAGTCCACATGTAGTGGTAGTTGATAGCTAATCATAATTAAAATGTTCTGAAAGAACTAATTATTACTTAAATTGCAATGGCACATAGTTATTAAAGGAAGTTACTTAATTATAAAATGTATAATAGTAATGTTAAAATGTTCCTGATCATATAAAAATAAAAAAAGAATACCAAGTGATTGAAGACTGAATATATTAAACAGAGTAAAATGAGATGGATGAACATTTCCTAAAGGAGTCTAGTATCTCAGACATATGTACAAGAACTAGTACTATTTTTGTATCTTTCTTGGAGATGGATTACATAAATCTTGAACTGATTGTGGTTAATTAAATTACTAAATATTAAATTAATGACCAAATTAATTATTTATGTAACATTTTTAACATAATTTATAATTGGTATATAGCCCATGGGTGTGTCAAAGTGTTATGTGGACCATAAGCCACAGAACATTCTTGCATAATGTCTCTGACAATGTAATGATATGAAAGGGGTGGGGGCCAAGAGCAGCATCTCCATTTCTGAGGAATTATAATATGCAGAAAATGTAGTGCAATTTTGTTTTGTAATTGGACAAAATGTTAGATACTTTGATGATATAGGTCTAATAACCCTCAACATATTTCCTTCAACTACAGTTCCTATTCTTTCTCCTTATTTCTGTCTGCCATACTGGATCCCAATCCAAAATCATTACTTTTCTTTTATGTCACCTTACACAGTCTTAAGGGCATATTTCAGTTAAGTTTCCTGGATTATGAATGCAGCTGATAGAGGAGAATCAGTTGTGTATGTAAAAAATGTTTGCGTGAAGAAATAAAAAAATAAACTTTAGCAAACTCACAAGCAGTTGCTTTTGTTAGTTAACACCCCTTGATATCTCTGATAAAATTAGCAGAAAATTCATAATTTGTTTTGTCCAATCACAGGCAGCTAATACATTTTAAAACAATGTAACAATCAGTGATGGCAGTTTGGAGCCAGATACCGACCTATAGATTTCTGCATTGAGCTACTGCTGGATTAACGTTAGTAAAGGGTTCAAATATTTACCCAAATGCAGAGTTTCTTTTGTGAGGTACACTGTGACTATGTAAGCAGCTCTGGGGGTGTGGAATACACATTTTATTTTTAAATAAAATAAGTATTATGTGTTTAGAATGACTCAATGTAATGTGTGTTTTTGATATAAGTAGCTTGTGTTAGATTAGAAAAAGTTAAAACAGAGAAACTTAGATATGCCTTTAATCCATTATGTATAACAAATTTACCAATCTGTGTGTTACATTTTTCACTGATAAAAAATTAATTCCTCAAGGGGGGAGAGAAGTAAAGATGGGGAGAGAGAAGGAGAAGGAGGAGGAGAAGGAGGGGGAGAAGGAGAGGGTGAGAGAAGGAAAGAGGGTGAGAGGAGAGGAGAGGGGAGGGGGAGAATGTGAGAGGAGAGGGGGAGAGAAGAAAAGGGAGGGAGAAAAGGAGAGGGGAGGGGGAGAAGGAGAGGGGAGAGAAGGAAAGATGGTGAGAGGGGAGGGGATAATGAGAGAGATGAGATTGGGTGAGAGAGGGAGAGGGGGAAGAGAAGGAGAGGGGGAGGGAAAGAAGGGGGAGAGAAGGAAAGATGGGGAGAGAGAGGGGTGAAGGAGAGGGGAGAGAGAAGGAGAGGGGAAGAAAATGAAAGAGGGGGAGAGAGATGGAGAGGGGAGGCGTAGAAGGAGAGAGAAGGATAGAGGGGAGAGAAGGAAAGAGGGGGAGAGGAGGAGAGAGAAGGAGAGGGGGAGAGAAGGAAAGAGGGGGAGAGAAGGAAAGAGGAGGAGAGAAGGAGAGGGGAAGTAAATGAAAGGGGGGAGAGAGAGATGGAGAGGGGAGGTGTAGAAGGAGAGAGAAGGAGAGGGGAGGGAGAGAATGAGAGAGAATGAGAGGGGGAGAGAGAATGAGAGGGGGAGAGAAGGAAAGAAGGGGGTGAAGGAAAGAGGAGGAGAGAAGGATAGGGGAGGGGGGAAAGGAGAGGGGAGAGAAGGAAAGAGGATGAGAGGAGAAGAGAGGGGAGGGGGAGAATGTGAGAGGAGAGGGGGAGAGAAGAAAAGAGAGGGAGAGAAGGAGTGGGGAGGGGGAGAAGGAGAGAGAAGGAGATGGGGTGAGAGAAGAAGTAGGGGAGGGAGATGGAGAGGGGGGAGAGATGGAGAGGGGGAGAGAGTGGGAGGGGTAGTAAAGGAAAGATGGGGAGAGAGAAGGTAGGGAGAGAAGGGGAAGGGAAGAGGATCAAAGGAAAGAAGGGGAAAGAGAAGGTGAGGGGAGGAAGAGAATGAGAGAGAAGAAGAAGGGGGAGAGAGAAGGAGAGGGGGAGAGAAGGAAAGAGGGGGAGAGAAGGAAAGAGGAGGAGAGAAAAGTTTAGAGGGGAAGAGAGAAGGAGGAGAGGAGAGGGGAAGAGAAGGAAAGAGGGGGAGAGTAAGGGCAGAGTGAGAGGGAGAGAAGAAGAGGCAATGGAGAGGGGGAGAGAAGGAGAGGAAAGGGAGAGAGGGGGAGAAAGAAGGAGAGAGGGGTGAGGAGGGAGTAGGAGAAAGAGGGGGGGAAGGGGGAGAGGAGATGGTGGAGAGAGAATGGGGGAGGGGGATGGAGGAGATGTGAGAGAGATGGGAGTTGGGGAGCTATACACAAATAAATGTGTATAGGGGGGTCCAATTTATTATTTTTTTCACCGGGGCCCTCCATTCACTAGCTCCGCCACTGCTCTTCTTTTAAATATAAATAATTTTAAACTATGTATACACTTTCTTATTTGATTGTATATGTATTTAGCTTTGTGACTGTAGCTAAATACATTAAAAAACTAGTATCATCATGATATATTTTTCCATTAGAAACGTAAATTTCTATGAGGAAATTAAATGAAGTTGTTAAAGAAGAAATATGTAATCTTTTTAATTAAGTTTATGTCAGACATTAGTGACATTAAATGATTTAAGTATATACAGTATGCTTCCTCTTTGATGTTAAAAGCTGCTTGTAAGAATGTAACCTTAAACATACCAGGATAAATATAATATTTGAAATTAACTTAAAGTTTACATTAAGCATCATGCAAACATGTTATAAGGCTACATAATCTAATTTACTGTGAAAAGAAAAGATATGTAAATATTTGGACCAGCAGAGTAGGAAGGATTGTGCTCTGCTTGTTGAAAGTACATACATTTTAATGGCATTATCTAGTTGGCTGAACAGATTGTACTTCACATTTTAAATAATTAATATTGTAAAAATAGAAACAACATACATTTAGTCTGACTGTCAGTAAGTACCATGTATTCTATTTTATTATCAAGCTTCAAAATATAGGTTCTCATTTGTTTTTTTCACCCATCGTTGTATATAAGGTTGCATTATGTTTATTCAATAAACTATAATAATAATAATAATAATAATAATAATAATAATAATGTCAGATTTGCCCTAATATATCAGTCTTGTCCACTCCTTTTGAAGAACTAATTCATCAATATAGTAATTTGGAAAGTAGGGTATCATTACAGCTCCTATAAATATTCTACTCCTAGTTGTATTTGGGGGAAAATAATTTCCTTTTTTGGTTCCCAAAATTATAATCAGAATATTGACTACATGCAAATTACTTACATATAACTTAATGTATCCAACCAATTGTGAATATTATGGAACCAGCTGTCACACCCTCTGTTGGCAGCAAGTTCCACAATCTGACTGCTCTTATTGTAAAGAACAATTTTCTTCTACTCTATGGGTGATCTGTTGCATACTGTAAACTTCTTAATATGAGACATACTCCTGATAAAATCTTACTTTGATTCTAGTTGTATTTTTATAAGGTAATTAAAACATGTTTATTCAGTTAGACTTTCATAGTAGTTTAACTGCTTCATTCTATTTACTAATTTTGTTGTTCTTCAATGAACATTTTCAAGCTCCACATTGTTCTTTTTTAGAAGTTGTATACACCAGTTTAACACTATAAATAGTTAATTTTGAAGCATCCCTTTAACATGTGTATAGCATGTAGACATATAATAGCATTTGAGATACTTCAGGTCATATTTTAACATTCCCTTAATATGATGGTAGTGACTATTTGCTGAACTGCAGTTGCTCAGCATTATTGTTGGCAAGTCTATTTAGGAGACAAATTCAAATATGCTTGTGCTGTTAAGTTGCTGAAACGTTAACTGTATAAGACTGCAAGGAACTCGTATTACAGAGGCAGTGCCAGTTTGCTGGAGTTGTGCAATTTAACACATCTGCTCACTTTACAGTAATAAACATATCTTATAAGACCAGTTCATGTCCATTTGTCATGGAACTTTAGTATTTGTTTCCACATCAAATGAGCCTGTCAACCCAAGATCAATTTGTTTTTAGGTTATTCTTAAAGACATTAAAAACTGTCTGTACTTTATATTAGTCACTGTTTTCTAAACTGGTAATTACAGAGAAAATAAGTAAGGTGCTTTGCATTCTTTTGCAATTTGTTAATATAGTATTTTGCCTTGTACTTAATCCCTATATATAGCGTTACAGAATATGTTGGTGCATTACAAATGAATAATAATAATAATAATAATAATAATAATAATAATAATAATGGGATATAGAATGTTTCTTGGATTTCCCTAGGAGAATAAAATGTCTTCCATGTTCCTTTAAACATGAAAAAATACTTTTTACTTATCTATATGACTTACAGATGTTGAGATGTATTTTGATAAAAAAAACAATTACAAAAAATGAACTTGGTTGTAGAAAAATTGCATGCAAATAGAACTCTTAAAACAGGAATGGTAACATGCACTTTAATAACAAGAAAATGAAAAACTTACAAATCTGAATAGTTATTCATGGAACAGTATGATGTTACACAAGGTTCAATTTATTGTTGCTGATATGTAATCTGTCCCATGAATAAATATTCAACTAGGATGAAGATTTGCAAGTTTTCAAGGTCTTCAAATCCCTATAATCCACATAACTGTGTTTTGGTCCATCAAAAAGAATGAATAACTATTTCCATATAATTTTCTTTATGTAGCATCTTATCTCCTCCAAATCCCTTCAGGCCTTCTCTCATGGTTACTCTTTGAAAATTCAACCCTCACTTTGGTTGTTTCCCCCCTTTCAGCCTTTAGAGCTCTAAACATCCCTTAAGACACTTTTCAAAGAAGCCTATCACATACAGTCCTAACACCAAAAGCCCAAGCAACATACTGAAATCAACTGTCCTGTTCATGCTTCATCATGACACACGGCTTGCTACTCAAGTCTGCCTAGCTTGGCTGACATGAATTATGCATTTCCACTATTTTGTTTTGTATCACATGCCAAACCACTCTCTACAGGATATAAGTTATCAGCGGTAATTCTCTCTGCATCATCCTTTTTATATATGTAATGTTATATCTCAGGTACTTATTGTATTCACTCCTTGTATATAGAACAGCGTAAATTGTTTTCAGTGTATATAATAATAATAATAATAATAATAATAATAATAATAATAAAAATCACTATAATAGTTAGTAGATGTGAGTATTGCTTGTGTGATGCCTACTCACATCAACATGTGGCAGACTCTATGCCGCGCATGTGCAGTTCCAGCATTTCCGCGCATGCGTGACGAATCAGCGATTTTGTGCATGGGCTGCACAGCCGAGCATGCACAGCTGCAGCGTTGTTCGGCATAGGCAGTTGCAGCATTTCAGAGCATGCGTGGCCCAGCCGCGTATGAGCAGATCCGGCATGGCGCGGTGGAGTGGGGGAGAGGAAAGAGAGAGATGGGGAAGAGAGAGGGGGATAGAGAGGGGGAAGAGAGGAGAGGTTGAAGAGAGAGGGGAAAGGAGAAGGGGCGGAGGGAGGGGGAAGAGAGAGGGGAGGAAGGGGGAAGAAAGAGAGAGGGAGAGTAGGGGAGAGAGAGAGGGAAGAGAGGGTGGGTGAGGGAGGGAGAGGAGAGGGAGGGAAGGGAGGGAGGGGGAGAGAGAGTGAGGGAGGGGCAGGGAGGTAAGGGAGAGGGATGGAAAGGGGAGAGAAGGGGAGACAGAGAGAGGGACGGTGATGGAGAGAGAGGGAGAGGTTGAGAGAGGGGGATAGAGGGAGGAGTAGGAAGAGAGAAGGAGAGGGGGAGGGAGGACAGAAAGGGAGGGGAAGAGAGAGAGGAAGGGGAGGAGAGAGAGGGGGTCAGAGAGAGGGGAGAAAGAAAGTGAAGGGAGAGAGGGTGAGAGAGAGGGGGGTAAGGGTGGGGAGGAGGAGATGGAGGGAGGTGGAGGGAGGGGAGAGAGATAAGGAGGGGAAGAGAGAGAGAGGGAGAGGGGAGAAGAAGGAGAGAAAGGGAGGGAGAGGGGGGAGGAAGAGAGAGAGCACACAGAGCGTAGAGAGAGAACACAAAGAGAGACAGGGAGGGCACAGGGAGAGAGGGCGCGCACAGAGAGAGCGATAGAGACACGGTGCACAGAGAGAGGGAGTGAACGCACAGAGAGAGCAAAATAGCACACAGAGACAGCACGGAGAGAGACAGCACAGACAATTAAACATAATATATATCACACCGTCATTTATGACAGGCAAATAATAATATAATATAAATTAATTATAAGAATCTGTTTTCTACTAGACCAGGGTATATCCAATAATGCAACATATATTATATTACCTTCGTTAAAGATGAAGCTTGATTAAATAGTGGTTATCACTTACCATAATTGAGGGCCATTGTGGTTATATTTTAAGAAATTACTCTTTTGAAGAATTACACCTCTAGATAGGCAAAACGCTTTAGAATGTAAAAACATATAACACAGCCTATAACTTATTTCCTTTTAAATATATTTTTGATACTTTGGAATCTACCATTTTGGTTTCAGAAGATCAACTTATTCAGGTGGGAGGAGACTTTGTATATATAGAACTTTTTAGTGTCAATGTTACAACTACAACTGCCAGTTCTCTTACCAGGGCTAAAGGACAAGCTCATTAGATTACATGTATACAACCCTGTGAAAATGTAGTAGACAGCGGCAGGGAAGAAATCAAAATTGATCTCTGCTCTAAATAATAATAATTGCATATAATAGATGCAATCTTAAGGTTGTGCTTATTTATTGCAGAGAAGAACACCATTCTAAATGTGTTACATCATTTCTGTCAGTGGAAGAAATAGTGATTTAAGATTGTTTATTAAAACAGTCAGTGAACACATATAAAGAAAACATAATCTTCAATCATTTCACCTATTATTTCCCCAATCAGTAGAAACTAGGCCATTTGAGGTACAATTATTTGCATATTATCTTTAAATTATTTCCATTTAGTGTAACATAAATATCAATATAACTGTCAAACTAAACAGTTGCAATGGATAGAATACAATGCCAAAGTTAATATATTATTTTACATTTTTGTCTGTTTAATTATTTCTAACATTTGCTTTGCTTTTATTTTGTAATAATCCAAAAACTATCCCACAAGGACTAATTGCATAAACGTTTCATAAGCAACAAATGTAAAATTTCCTAATTGTATGTTTCTCTTAAACTTAATACAGACTTACAGAATTGTAAGAGAATAACCAAGATTACCAAGAGAAATGGACACTTATTCAGGTGGGAGGAGACTTTTGTATATCTCCTACAACGCTTAAAGGACAAGCTCATTAGATTACATGAACACAATATCCTGAAAATATAGTGTTTGTTTATTAATTTGTTTATTTTTGAAGACTGAAGTAGTCATGAATGTCCAGTAATCTAGATGAATAATTTGTATTTCAGTATATATATATATATATATATATATATATATATATATATATATATATAAAATTAAAAAGCATTTTGCCCATTGTCATGTTTAGGTATCCAAAAGACCATATAAAAACATGATAAATTGGTTTGTTTAGTATGATATTTTATATTTAAAAAAAAACAAAACACTACAGTTCAAAGAAGAAATGATTTAGTGTAGTCTTACAATAATGAAGTAGTTAACTGGGCTTCTGGCACTGAAAACATTGCTTTTTTTAAAAAGGAATGTTTACATAAATAATTAAGGAAGAAAAGCTCTTATGCAAGGCTTATTATGGATGTGGTACAACTAAGTTGTTTTCCGGTGTCTCAGAGGTATGCTCTGCAGCACAGGGACAACATTAGTTTTAATATCAAGATTTGTAACACACAAAAAGTACAGCAAAAGGAAAATTACAAAGACCAATGGAAAATGAAATCTAATAGATGTCAAAAATATCTGACCTATCTAAAAATAATACCACCTTAGTCTATCTTGATTGATTGTGTCATTTCAAAAGGTCCATAGAGTAATAGAATGCAAAGTTGATGCAATTTGAGCTATTTGTTATTGCCTTATTTTGTTTAGCAAATATATGTCATGAAGAAACCATTGGGTCAACAATTCTAGGTAACAGTAGTAGTGAAATTCAAGTAACAGTTTGACAAAGATATAAACTTTTCATGTTTAGCAATATCCAAAGTAATAGTCTTTCCATTCAGAGTTGTTGATGCAAACTGCATATTAAATACTAGGGTTCCTTGTTTTTCTCTAGACCAAATGGATGTTATATTTGCTTTCAAGGAGAAACCTTGAAGCTTGCAGAGAAGAACACCATTCTAAATTTGTTATATCTTTTCTGTCAGTGGAAGAAATAGTGATTTAATATTGTGTATTAAGAATAGTCTGTGGACAAATATAAAAGAAAAGTAATCTTCAATCATTTCACATATTATTTCCCCGGCATTTCTACAGATAAAACATTTCTAGCAGTCAGTAAAAACTAAAACATTGGCGTTAAAATGAATTGGATATTGGCATTTAGTGTAACATAAATATCAATTTAATTGTCAAACTAAAGCTAAAGTACTAGACAGCTACAATTGATAGAATATGATTCCAAAGTTAAAATGTTATTTTACATTTTTGTCTGTTTAAGCATGACTAACATTTGCTTTGCTTTTATTTTGTAATGATCCAAGAACAACCCCACAAGGACCAATTGCATTAATGTTTCATAAGCAACAAATGTCCTAATTGTATGTTTCTCTTAAACTTAATACAGAATTACTGAATGCCATGGATTAACAAGAGAAATGGACACTGGGCTCTGATAGAAAATATTAAAGTAATATATTGAAGTTTTGAAAACACATTTTAAACTAAAATAGACAAGATATGTTTATTATGATATGTAAATTATTGTGCTAACCTGCTCAGTATTAACCAGATGAGATGTGCCATAAAAGATCTTGCACATGTTGTTGCATGTGTGTATATGTATATATTGCAGTTCATGGGACTGGGGTCCCCATTCAGTTAGCCAAATTGTAATTTCTAGACCTTGTAATCGAGCCCATGAAAATTATTGAAATTCAAATGGTCTCTTCTGGCTCCCCGCAAATCAATTTGCGGGTTACAGGCTGAAAATTTTCAAAACCGTCACTCCGACCCATTGCCGCTTGTGATCTTTCAAGTCTGCAAATGTTACAATTGCTAAAATGGTGATTTAAATTGCCACAATTCCACAAGGCAGCAATTGCTTTATAACCCGTAAATGGAAAAAGTAGTAATGTACTTTAAAATACTGGGAAAGCAATGAAAGGCATTCAAATTAATTGCACATCAATCCCCAAGGAGAAAATAGGCCTCAAAATAATAAGAATGTATTTTTAATATTTTAGAATGGTCATGCATATGCCAACATGAAAAGTGTTGCAGCAAGATGCATAAAGCAATTAAAGACATACTACATGACTAAACTGCAACACAAACACATGAAACTGTTTGACAAATTATCCCTTACAGAGGCTTAAATGTGGCCCCTCAAAATAATAATAATATATTAATTTATACATGTCACTCATCAGATATATATTGGAAAACTAAACAGTGGCAAAATTAAACTGCCACATGACATATATCAAGTAGAGGCACATGGAGCAACAGACAACTCTATGTCCATCTTGTAAAGTCCCACATCGTTGCTGTTGGCCATGTGGCAACATGTATACCCATTATCATGTTGTGAACCCATATCAAGTGTTCCTGTATCAATTAATTAATAATATCACCTGTCAATTTGTGATCAACCCTTCAGGGGAATGTTAAAACTCAACAGTATAACAATTTATATGTATATTAACTCACAAACCTCACCAAGAATGTTCTGCAAGCATGGTATCCCAATGCTGAGAATCAAACCTAAAGTAATCATGACTAATACATGTGACCACTTTCACATAACAGTCTATTGGACAGTAACTAGGGCTCATTGGTAACAGTATAACAACACTTTATTTGATATACAGAGCACACTCAGAAATGTATATGACCATGAATTAATATCATGGGTGTGGTGTGGGTGGATCCTGGAAGGGCAAGAGGCTATTTGGGAATGGCAGATACCTAAAGGGGAAAATGTAATACTGCATGATAATGATGATGCATAGCATCTACTAGGGTATCATGTGGTCACAACACCACAGTAACCAGAATCTGATGCAAAAAAGCTTCATCATAAATCACTCCATCTTATCGAAATAACCAGTAATGCGCATAGTACTTACAGCTGGTCTTCATCTGCTACATTAAACAGATGCAATAACCTCTGGACTATATAATCCAATCCAGTTACATGCATCCAATGTGTTCCCAAAACAAAAGTCTTAAAAAAGGTGGTCCAAACCTAAAAAAGGCAGAGGAGGATAAAAATTTAAAAACATCTGCATGTACAGTCCAGTGTAAAATACTGTAACTGTACCAATACACCAACTCACCTGATCTCCATCTGCAAGCATTACTGACCATTAGGTAGTTGTCATTATATATTACTAGGCAGGACCATTAATAATGATGTGCCATCTCACAATAAAGGGTTCACTGTGATCACAGTCAGTGGCTCAAGGGTACTATGACCTTCTCCATCTGATATTGTTTAGCAACATTGATATCACATTCATCAGCTATACAGGTGTGAACACATTTGAAAGTATACTTATGATATCATATGTTCAGGAAAAATACCCATTAATATTGAGAGGACATATAGGTCAGCAGCCATAATCACTGTCACTTACATCAGACAGAAGTATCTGTTCTCAGAATGGTATTTCAGAGAGGATGACATGCATGGCTAGTGCATATATTAATGCTGGCTTTGATTAACATGCCATTGTGACACTCTGCAGGAGCACCGCCATTACAGTATTTGTCTAAATATAAGTTAACAACAATCTTGTCTTATCTTATAAATCAGGATATATGATTGAATTTATATAGTCTGAGCAACATGTTTAGGAGGGGCTGTCAATGAAGGAATTCGGTGGCGAGAGCCAGCTTGTGGCATTGTTGAGATGAGGAGGAGGCGGTGGAAATCCACGTGCATCAGTCCAATAGGAGGACCCGAGTGGTGAACCAAGCTGTTGGAAGAAGGGGGCAGTGGGGTCAAATGCTATGGGGGTGGCTGACAGTCCAGCAGGTGACCCCATTGCCCAGATGATTGGGTCCTCCTCATATCCCATGCCCTTACCTCCTCTTTTTGCCTCCTCCTCTTGCGCCAGCTCCTGTTAGGCGGGGGCACGGTCCCCAACATCTGGCTCAGAATGAGCTGACGGCCCACCTCTGGCTCACCACTCGCCCAGTCCTTCTGCCAGCTGAAAGAGAAAAGACTGGAATATGTGTTAATTATGTTGAATTATACATTGATTTCTGTTCCTTCCTAACTATCCTAGTTCCTTCTATCCTTCTGTTCATTCCTATCTGACCTCTTGTCTTGAACCTGGATGTTTCACAAATGTTAGTAGCTAGTAGAGTAGAGTAGCTATCTTTTGCTAGATGTGCTCTATTCTTTGTATCATGAGCTGGATTGTTATTGGCTCATGAAGTTATCTTGATTCCGGGTGTGGCCTGTATCTGCATACGCAGCAGTGGGCACACCCATAGAGTGACCCTCTATTGTGCCCACTGATGACAGGGATTTGTCAACTTCATGGATGTAATGACACATGACTGATCCATCTATCCCTTGTTAAATCCAGGGAGCTGACATGTCAGTGTCAATTTTGGTCAACAGTTACATGTATTGTGTGTTTTCTATGTGTGTGTGATTTAAATGTGATAGCATGTTGGTGTAACTGATATTCACCTAACATGGAGGCTGGATCCTGTTGGGCCACCAGGCCTGGAGCTCCAGCGACAGGCACCTGGCTCAGCATCTCCTTGAGCACCCTTTCCCACTGGTTGTATCTCACAGTCTGTTGGGGACCACCACTTGGTGCTGCGACTGCATTGGCCATCATCCTCCTCACCTTGGCCATGACATTATCAAAGTGGTGTTTGACAGACCTCATATCCCTTTGTGTACAGTCCAATGCTGTCACTGTGGCCACTACCTCCTTCCATACCTGAGCCCTCTTTCCATGCCTGGGCCTAGCTCCCCCTCTCCAAAAGGATAGCGGGGGGCTCACGGATGGCACGGAGGAGGACCACCTTCTCCTTGTGCGTGTAGTTAAGTGCCGTGCATCTGCCCCGAGTCTCTTGCCCTCCCGACTGTGGATGGAGGTCCTACGCTCCCTCCTCTGACCCCGAGGCCTGTCCCTCCTCCGCTCTAGCACCCCACCTGGGATCAGACCGCACCCTCTCTGACCCTGAACACAATGTGTCTATTACTATGGGCAACTGCACCCCCCCTCTCCCTCTCCTGCTGTGAGGAATTGACTCTGCTGGGTTTTGAACCCTGGTCCCCAGGCTGCTATACCTCTTCCCTACCACTGCGCCAGCCTGCCTTTGTGAATTTCACTGAGATATGATAACCTTGACTCTGCTAGCAATTGTATCAGTGCCTAAGTTTCTTCAGCTGTGTCTGGTCAGGTGTCTGGTCCTTGGCCTTTATAAGGCACTTCCTGTTTATGTACCTTGCCAGATTATTGTGTGGTTCCTGATCACTTCAATAAAGCTTGTTCCTGTTTCACCTACAACTTGCTGAACTGGATTATTGCTGACCTTGGCTGCTGGTCTCCACAACCTTGTGATTCCTATATCATTACAGAATAATCTGTCCACTTTCATGGAGTCCGCCGGGTCAGATTCTGCATTGGCCCAGCAGGTTGCTTTATTTGCAAGAACTGTGCAGACCCAGGCACATACTATTCAAGTGGACCAGGTAGCTGAACTGCAAAATAAAGTTAAGTCAATGCACAGTGAGTATACCAGCTACAGGGCACGTGATGTTGCGGCTGCTACTGTTACACCTGCATAAGATGCCCGCTTGCCCCTACCAGAAAAGTTTGGAGGAGATCGCAAAAAATGTAGGGTTTTCCTAAATCAATGCCGTTTACACTTCATGATGTTACCTCACCGATATCCATCTGAAAGAGAGAAGGTGGGATTTATTTTTTCCCTATTCAAAGATGAAGCCCTGGCTTGGGGCTCCCCTCTTCTGGAACAGGACAGTCCAGTCTTGGGTAATCTAAATGACTTTCTTGAGGCCATGTGCCTAGTTTTTGATGACCCAAATCGATGTGCTACAGCAGAAGCCACTCTCCTTCATTTGCATCAAGGGAGGCGCTCAGTGGCTGAATATGCTGCTGAATTCAGACAGTGGGTTGCTGATACTACCTGGAACCAATCAGCCCAGAGGTTCCACTTCAGAAAAGGTCTCTCAGAAGCTATAAAAGATGAGCTAGCTCGTGTTGATCTTCCTGCTGACTTTGATGCATTTGGCTATCCGTATTGATCAGAGACTTTCTGAAAGAAGATTGGAAAGACAGGGCTCTTTTAGACCAAGTACTACTCCAATTTCCTATTAAAGAACTTCTACTCCGATCCCACAAACACCTACAGACTCTGAGCCAGAGGCTATGCAGGTAAATCTAATAAGAGGGCCATTATCCAATGAAGAAAAATAGTGGCGTTTTACCATCAATTGCCCCAGCAAATCCAAAAGAACAATAGCTATGAAGGCTGAGAGTGCACAGATTGGACACCAATCCCAGATTTCAGATCAACTGGATTCTGTCACACAACCCTTGTTTTTTCTGGCTCATGGTGAAGAGGGTATGTTGACTCAACATCCTAATTTTGTAGTGCCTATCACGTTGCAATGTGGTGATTGTAAAATTTCAACGACAGCTATGATAGATTCTGGAGCAGGCGGAAACTTTATGGACATTAAATTTGCAGCAGGAAATATAATTCAGTCTATCCCTAATTCTTCACCTGTGTTAATGGAGACAGTAGACGGTTCTCCACTTACAGTCAGGTCCATAAATATTGGGACATTGACACAATTCTAAACTTTTTGGCTCTATACACCACCACAATGGATTTGAAATGAAACTAACAAGGTGTGCTTTTACTGCAGACTTTCAGCTTTAATTTGAGGGTATTTACATCCAAATCAGGTGAACGGTGTAGGAATTACAACAGTTTGTATATGTGCCTCCCACTTTTTAAGGGACCAAAAGTAATGGGACAATTGGCTGCTCAGCTGTTCCATGGCCAGGTGTGTGTTATTCCCTCATTATCCCATTTACAAAGAGCAGATACAAACTCCAGTGTTCATTTCAAGTGTGCTATTTGCATTTGTTGCTGTTAACTCTCAATATGAGATTCAAAGAGCTGTCACTATCAGTGAAGCAAGCAATCATGAGGCTGAAAAAACAAAACAAACCCATCAGAGAGATAGCAAAAACATTAGGTGTGGCCAAATCAACTGTTTGGAACATCCTTAAAAAGAAAGAATGCACTGGTGAGCTCAGCAACACCAAAAGACCCGGAAGACCACGGAAAACAACTGTGGTGGATGACCGAAGAATTATTTCCCTGGTGAAGAAAACACCCTTCACAACAGTTGGCTAGATCAAGAACACTCTCCGGGAGGTAGGTGTATGTGTGTCAAAGTCAACAATCAAGAGAAGACTTCACCAGAGTAAATACAGGGGGTTCACCACAAGATGTAAACCATTGGTGAGCCTCAAAAACAGGAAGGCCAGATTAGAGTTTTCCAAACAACACCTAAAAAAGGCTTCACAGTTCTGGAACAACATCCTATGGACAGATGAGACTAAGATCAACTTGTACCAGAGTGATGGGAAGAGAAGAGTATGGAGACGGAAAGGAACTGCTCATGATCCAAAGCATACCACCTCATCAGTGAAGCATGGTGGTAGTGTCATGGCGTGGGCATGTATGGCTGCCAATGGAACTGGTTCTCATGTATTTATTGATGATGTGACTGCTGACAAAAGCAGCAGGATGAATTCTGAAGTGTTTTGGGCAATAGTATCTGCTCATATTCAGCCAAATGCTTCAGAACTCATTGGACGGCGCTTCACAGTGCAGATGGATAATGACCCGAAGCTTACTGCAAAAGCAACCAAAGAGTTTTTTAAGGGAAAGAAGTGGAATGTTATGCAATGGCCAAGTCAATTACCTGACCTGAATCCGATTGAGCATGCATTTCACTTGCTGAAGACAAAACTGAAGGGAAAATGCCCCAAGAACAAGCAGGAACTGAAGACAGTTGCAATAGAGGTCTGGCAGAGCATCACCAGGGATGAAACCCAGCGTCTGGTGATGTCTATGCGTTCCAGACTTCAGGCTGTAATTGACTGCAAAGGATTTGCAACCAAGTATTAAAAAGTGAAAGTTTGTTTTATGACTGATAATCTGTCCCATTACTTTTGGTCCCTTAAAAAGTGAGAGGCACATATACAAACTGTTGTAATTCCTACACCGTTCACCTGATTTGGATGTAAATACCCTCAAATTAAAGCTGAAAGTCTGCAGTTAAAGCACATCTTGTTAGTTTCATTTCAAATGGTGGTGTATAGAGCCAAAAAGTTTACAATTGTGTCGATGTCCCAATATTTATGGACCTGACTGTACGTCAGGCCCGGTTACACATGAGACTGTGCCTTAAAGTTGACTCTGGAAGTGAATCACCATGAGGCTATCTCTTTCCACCTAATTTCCTCAACACAGTTTCCAGTGATTTTGGGGGTACCTTGGCTTGCTCTGCATAACCCACAGATTGATTGGAAGATCAGAACTTTGTCCTTTCCTTCAGAACACTGCTCAATGAATTGTTAACCCTCTAAGGTAACACCTGTTGCCACAACAATTAATGAAATGGTTGATGCAAACTTGACTAAGCTTCCTCTGCAATATCGGGATTTTGCAGATGTCTGTGATTAGAAGAATGCTGATCAGCTTCCACCCCACAGGCCTTATGATTGCCCAATAGAGCTGTTGCCTGGGGCTGCTATCTCATTTGGCCGTATATATTCCATTTCTGAGCTTGAATTGAAAGCTCTTCGTGAATACCTACAAGAAAATCTTGCCAAAGGCTTTATTCGACCATCTACTTCTCCAGCAGGAGCTCATATTTTCTTTGTAGAAAAGAAAGATGGCAGCCTCCGGCCATGCGTTGATTACAGGGACATTAATAACATCACTGTTAAAAACCGCTACCCCTTGCCTCTGATTCCTGAACTTTTGGAGAGACTTTGCGCAGCTAAAATATTTATGAAGCTTGATCTTCGGGGGGCATATAATCTGGTTTGCATAAGACCAAATGATGAATGGAAAACAGCTTTCAGAACCAGGTACGGGCATTACGAATATCTAGTAATGCCATTTGGGCTGTGTAATGCCCCTGCAACTTTCCAGCATCTTATCAATGATGTACTACGAGATCTCCTGGATCAGTTTGTTGTTGCATATTTGGATGATATCCTAATATTCTCTGATAATCTTGAAAACCACAGAAAACAGGTCCGTATAGTTCTGGAGCGCCTTCGTACCCACCACCTATACATTAAACTAGAAAAATGTGAGTTTGAACAAACAGAAATTCAATTCCTGGGGTATGTAATAACTCCCAAAGGTTTAAGTATGGACGCAAGTAAAATTAAAGCTGTGCTGGACTGGCCCATCCCCAAGAATGAAAAAGATGTTCAGAGATTTGAGGGGTTTGCCAATTTTTACAGGCGTTTCATTAAGAATTTCTCTGCTGTTATTACACCGATCACTGAACTCACACATAAAGGGATTCCTTTTCAGTGGTCCGATAAGGCGAATACCGCATTTTCCTGATTAAAGACTCTATTTACCTCTGTCCCCTGTCCTGGTACATCCTCAGCCGGAATTACCATTTATTGTGGAAGTTGATGCTTCTGATTCAGCTGTTGGTGCTACACTGTCTCAAAGGACTGGACCTAAGATGCTGTTACATCCGTGTGCCTTCTATTCCCGCCAGATGGTGCCAGCAGAAAGAAACTATGACATAGGGAATAAAGAACTATTGGCTATAAAAGCTGCCTTCACTGAATAGAGACATCTCTTGGACGGAGCTACCCATCCAATTACTGTCCTCACAGATCACAAAAATCTGGAATGTATGCGATCAGCAAAGAAACTGCCAGTCAGACAAGCACGCTGGTCCCTATTCTTCTCGAGGTTAAATTTTTTGGTTACATACCGTCCTGGCTCCAAGAATGGTAAGGCGGATGCCTTGTCTAGAATAGCTGACCCCCTCCATACTACCGTAACCAAGACCACCATCTTCCCGGAGGATATATTTATAGGAGTTACATTTCCTTCTGATCTGATGTCTCGCATTAAAAAGGGCTACGCTGAAGACCCAGTTCTTCGTGATCCTCCTCGTGATCTCCATATGATGATGCTTAATGGGTTTTGGATTTTTCAACGACGTCTGTTTGCTCCGGAGTCAGTGCGACTGGATGTTTTACGTCTCTACCATGACTCAAAACCAGCAGGTCATCCAGGAATCCGAAAGACACAAGAGCTACTTGCCCGATCCTTTTGGTGGCCGAAGTATCATGGGATGTTAAGAAGTATGTATCCTCTTGTGATGTATGTGCCAGACATAAGACTCCTCGCTCATCCCCTGTTGGCTTGCTTCAGCCTCTTCCGATTCCTCATCGTCCCTGGGGATCTATATCCATGGACTTTATTGTGGAACTACCTCCCTCTAAGGAACACACTACCATTCTTGTTGTTGTGGACAGGTTAACTAAGATGGGTCATTTCATACCAGCTCGTGGTCTCTCTTCAGCTAAACAGACGGCTGACCTGGTTATTCAGGAAATATTTCGCTTACATGGAGTGCCCGATGATGTAGTTTCTGACAGGGGACTGCAGTTTACATCTCGTTTTTGGAAACATTTTTGTTCTAATATAGGTATTAATGTAAATCTGTCGTCAGCTTTTCATCCGCAAAGTAATGGACAGACTGAGCGGACCAACCAGACTTTGGAGCAATATTGACAGTGTTATATTAGTTACCTGCAGGATGGCTGGCTGGATTTTCTACCCATGGCAGAGTTTGCCTATAACAATGCCCAACACTGCTCCACTTCTTTGAGCCCATTTTTTGCCAACTATGGTTACCATTCAACCTTTCTAGTGAGTCTCCCAATTACTACTTCCATTCCTGCAGTCACTGATCGGCTAACCACCTTACGAGATTCCCAAGACCTGTTGAAGGAGACTCTTTCGAAGGCTCAGGAATGTTACAAGAGAGCTGCTGATAGGCATAGAACGGTAGCCCCAGTTTATCATGTTGGTGACAAGGTTTGGCTGTCAACAAGGAATCTTAAGCTTAGGGTTCCTTCTCAAAAATTGTGTCAGAGGTTCATGGGACCTTTTGAGATCATCGCTCAGATCAATGCTGTCACTTTTCGTTTGCAACTTCCAGATTCCATGAAAATACAACCAGTGTTTCACGTTGCACTGCTGAAACCTTTCCATGTCAACACTTTCCCTGCCGAGCCCTGCCTGCCCCACCTCCAGTCCTCAGGGATGGTGAGGATGAATATGAGGTGGAGAAAATTCTGGACTCCAGGATCTTTGGCAACAAACTTCAGTATCTGGTCTGCTGGAAAGGCTATGGTGAGGAGGAGAGTTTGTGGGAACCAGTGGACAATATTCACTCTCCTGATCTCTTTCGGTCCTTTCATGTGCAGTACCCTGCTAAACCAGGTAATAGGGCATCCAGAGGCTGCACCTATAGAGGCGGGGGTAATGTGAGGAATTGACTCTGCTGTGTTTTGAACCCTGGTCCCCAGGCTGCTATACCTCTTCCCTACCACTGCGCCAGCCTGCCTTTGTGAATTTCACTGAGATCTGATAACCTTGACTCTGCTAGCAATTGTGTCAGTGCCTAAGTTTCTTCAGCTGTGTCTGGTCAGGTGTCTGGTCCTTGGCCTTTATAAGGCACTTCCTGTTTATGTACCTTGCCAGATTATTGTGTGGTTCCTGATCACTTCAATAAAGCTTGTTCCTGTTTCACTTACAACTTGCTGAACTGGATTATTGCTGACCTTGGCTGCTGGTCTCCACAACCTTGTGATTCCTATATCATTACACCTGCACTCCTCTCCCCACCACTCCTACTCTACAATCCTCCTCATCTCCTCCCCACTGCTCCCCTCCTCCCCCCAACCTCCATCATAATCATAAAAATAATAGAAGGATAAATCAACAAAAGTATATGTGTAGATTTATAAATGAACTTTAAAAAAAAGAAAAAAAGTGTCATTTCAATTGTTGGAATATAGGGTGTGTTGGGAGGATGTATATAGTGACCAATCTATATGTGTATCTATGTGTGATATTTACTCTATGTGTATATATATATTATGTGATATCATATGTTACGTGTGCAATAGGTATTAAAAAATAGAAATCAATAAAATCGTAAGAACCTGCGCTGTTAAAACGCCCACTTTCTCTCTCTCTCTCTCTCTCTCTCTCTCTTTCTCTCTTTCTCTTTCTCTCTTTCTCTTTTTCTCTTTCTCTTTCTTTTTCTCTCTTTCTCTTTCTCTTTCTCTCTTTCTCTTTCTCTCTTTCTCTTTCTCTCTTTCTCTTTCTCTTTCTCTCTTTCGCTTTCTCTCTTTCTCTTTCTCTCTTTCGCTTTCTCTCTTTCTCTCTCTCTCTCTCTCTTTCTCTCTCTCTCTCTCTCTCTCTCCCTCTCTTTCTCTCTCTTTCTCTCTCTCTCTCTCTCTCTCTCTCTCTCTCTCTCTTTCTCTCTCTCAAAGGCTTTCAAGGCAGTAACTCGTAACCCGTTTGGAGCCTGCATAAAAACGCCAATTGAATAGCAAATAAACTTGACCTCATTTTTGGACTACCGGAATGGACGAGAGCTTAAGTGAATCGGGCTCTATGTTTGCCCCTTAAAACTATGTTTTTGAAACTCAACTTCAAATGAAACCGTGTTAAGTTCACTTTTCTCCAAGGGTAGCCCCACTTCAACATTTGATATTCTATTAATATGACTTGTGATTCCTATATCATTACTACATCTAAGATAGCTTAATTTCTGGTAGATTCTTATATAACTTGAGCCAGATAATGATCTCTGAGTGTACTCAATAACTCAGTATTAGATCTTGACTAAGAGTTATAACATGTTACAAATTTTTTTTTAGGATCTGTTTCTCCACTATTTATTTCTACCCACAATGCTTCAACAATAGTTATAGTTCCACCATAAATAACTTCTCTGACTATAGGCTTTGAATCATCTTTACCATAGACATATTTGCTCTGCTTAATGATAGATCCTGATGCAGCTCACCTAAATTCAGCCTAAATATGATTTCAGTAAATATTTTAAGCACAAGTTGAAAATGTATCTATACAGATATTTCCTAATTTACTACTACCATAACAGCTACTCTTTAAAATAATATTGCAGCTTGGACCATGGTATTCATTTTACACAGATAAGCTGATAGACAACACATATAAACACATTTTTAAAATAAACTGTTTTATATTTGTAAAATGTGCTCTTGTTCCATCTTTTTCCTTGAATTATTTATGTTACTGCTAATCCAGTAGAAGCCATTCTTGTGTCCAATAATGATTTTAATTGATCTGTTTGTTTACTTATATTTCCTCCATATTATCATGCTAGTTGAATGTTTACAGATAGAATAACAAGTATTTTATCATGGTATACTTTTAAAGTTTACTATAGCTATAAAGCTTCCTCTGTTAATAAAATAAGCAAAAAATTGCACTACTGGATGATTTTGGCTTCATAATTTATGCTTTTATGCATACATTTATAGTAATATGTTTATCTAACTCTTACCTTTTAGTTAAGCTGGATTTGTAAGTTTATATGTGAGCATTTTATGACTGTGTCATGCTCTATTTCTTGTTTCAGCTCTGTTATTCTAATAGCTTCTTCTACAGTAAACTATTTTTTCGCCTCATCAATCTGCCAAATTAGCAGTTCATTCTGTAGTTAAAATTAAGAAATATGTCATACTGTTCTGCTATAACAGAAATTGTAAATGTCTATCTATCTATCTATCTATCTATCTATCTATCTATCAATTTTCTCTTCCCCAATCTCCTTTAGTCTCTCCTCACATTTCAGGCTGTTTTGTGTATCCTCCTATTTTTCTCCTACCTTCACCACTACCTCTTCCATCCACCCAGTACTCCTTAACTTTGTCCACATAAACCACCATTTTAATGATAGGCAAACATCATAGGTAGAATATATAAAGAACAAACAGAAGTCAATATATTTTCCAAACAAGGTGCTAAATATCCACAAGGCTTAGAGGAAAGGACCTCTGTGGCATAGGGTTCATTTTAGGAGCCATGGGGTTGCTTACATTATATTAGAGCAAGAGTATAAAAATGGATATTGTAGGGACTCCCGTCCAAGCTCAAGACATGGACAGAATTGTATGATGAGACAGTAGGCATGTGATATTCCAATGTCTTCTTATCCTAATTTTAAATAGCCATTTCCTCACTGTAAGTGCTCTTTATGGTGTGAAAAAGCAGTTTGATGATTAATAACCGATGCCGAGCCAGGAATACAGGCACAACTAAAACTATTACTACTGACATATTTAGGTGATTCCAGCATGCCATACTCTGCACAGATAGATGTAATCAAGGGTTATCCTCTGTTTTCCTTTTGCTCACTACATGGAGCTGCACTGTGTGTCTGGCTTGGGGCAGTCAGTGACTCATGTAAACATAGAATTAATTTATTTGATTTCTTAGTAAAAATGCACATATTTAAAAAAAACAAAAAGTGATCTTTACTGTATAGTGGTTCAAATTGTACTGAATTAAATGTCCATTTAAGGACTTTTCTGTGAGTGTATTGTGAGAACTTAGATCTGATAGAGACTACATATTTTTCCTGCAAAGATCCATGGGAGCCTAATACACTGAAGATGTGATATTATTGCTCCAATAATCTGCAATCAAATGAGAACTCAAACTCTTGATACATAGCCTGTAACCAAGTATTTGGAAAGGAGAAGGTGAATAAGAAGAGAAAGGACTGCTTCTATGTGAATGTATAGTTTGTATAGTATGTACCCACTTTTTTTCTTCATAAAAATATCTATGGATAATATACAGATTGCATCATTTGCATTATGACTTTTTAATTAGTCTGAGCATGCTCAATAAACAATATGCTCTGCTTTGCTCTAGGACGTTAGATGGGTATCAATCAAATAAGTCTAAAAAATATTTAACAAAATACTTGGTTATGATATCTATTATTGGTGTCAAAAAACAGACAATGACTGTTTATTAGGTGTAAAAGTTAACAGCAATTATAAGCCAAAAGGGACATAGAAGATGCAAAAAGGACAGGGCTAGAAAAAATATCCAGTAGTAATATATTTCATCATTTGCTATTTCCAACTATTTTCAGTAAAGTTTTTCAATACTTCCAACATGCTATGTAGATATATATATATATATATATATATATAGTAGGCTCTCAATTAGCCAGAATTCAAAGAAACATAACCCTCAAGCAACCAGAAAATGAAATTAATACTGTGCTTTAAATAAAAATAAAAATTGACAGGGCTCAACAAATGCAGGAGCCAAGTTGTCATGCCACAAAATGCTTATTTAGATTTCATCCACTGTATGTCTCTCCAATTCAATGTTACCTGGAAGCAGACAGGCATGGGTGACTGAGCCAGTGCAGTGTTGGCGTTACATCCCCCGGGTTCAGCACCACACCATCCAGATGAACGTACCTGTCTGTAAGTGAGGAGTGAAAGCAGCTACTGCTAGAACAGCCCTCACTGACAAAAATAGTTAGCCGTGTGCAGCTAATCTACGCCTCTTTTAATAGTGACTCTTAAGCAACCAAAAACTACATTTATCTGGCATCTACCAATCCCCTTGGATAACTGAGAGTCTATTGTATATATATATATATATATATATATATATATATATAATTATATATATATATTTATATATATATATTTATTTATATATATATATATATATATATATATATTTATATATTATACAGAATACACTATAAAATATAACTTTCTGTTCATCAATGTAGAAGTCTGCATTTCTTACACTATAGTTCTATTTTTGGATATTTTGTAGAATAAGGAATAACATAGTGTATAGCTGTTGTTGTTTAATTGTTCAGCCGTTTCTGACTTTCCGTGACTCAATCAACTGCAGCAGGCAGGCACGTCCTGTGCCTGGTGGTGCTTATCCATACGGTTTTCTTGGTAATGGTACTTGAGTGGGTTGCCAGTTCCTTCTCCAGTGGACCGCGGTTTGTCAGACCTGCTGTGACCTTACATGGTATAGCTCACTACTTCATTGAACTACACAAGCCCCTAACCACTACAAGGTAGTAAACCAGAAGATACTGTAGAATTACACCTTTTAAAATTATATAGTCTGGCCTGCAATCTTGCAAGTCTATAAGAATGAGAAACTCCTTGTTGATCTGTAATATCCTTATTTTTCAATTCGGGTACTTTATTCAACATATCCTCAACATGATTGATGGTTGAGTAAACATAAAAGATGACAGATGTTTAAAAACTTGCAGAATTGAATTGTAAGGAAATTGTCCACATTGATTAAGTCAATGAAAATGATGGCTTAGTAAAGGCTAAGAGAAAGGCTAAAGAAGGCATAAGAGAAAGCTATCATAGGATTTATGGGTTTTATAATCTGTAGAATCATAGATAATGTTATTTGTGATATCACAGTTTATATCTTTAACTATATACCATCTGATGGGAAACATAAGGGCATTATATTAATGATAATAATCCAGATGCCACTGATCTACTAAACTTCTTTCTCTAACATCCTCATTTGGCCTTTCACAGTGATCCTGCCACATACTGTGATAGCCTCTCTATTGACCTAGGCCCTCATTCAATTGCGATTTGGCCAATTCAATAGTGCTCTAAATAGGCACATAACATATTTTTTTTAAATATGTTTTTAGTTAGTGAAAACCTTGTTTTTGTATACATGTTTACTAACTAAAAACTTCTTTAAAAAAATATGTTATGTGCTTATTTAGACCCCTATTCAATTGGCCAAATTACAATTGAATGAGGGCCCTAGATTTTTCCATCCCTATGATGTCTTTGTACTGTCTAACAGCCTTATTAAATTGAGATTTGGTCAATTGAATAGGGCTCTATATAAGCACATAGCATATATTTTTTACAGAAGTTTTTAGTTCGTGAATTTCTATACAAAAGCAAGGTCTTCACTAACGAAAAACTTCTGTAAAAAAATACGCTCTGTGCTTATATAGAGCCCTTTTCAAATGGCCGGATCACAATTTAATAAGGCTGTAAAATTTGATTCCCTCTATCTGATTACCATCTCCTAACTTGCAGCATTACAATATCCCACATCCACCTACTCCAGGAAACTACAGAAGTCTACATGGCAACTTGCTATCTCACAACAACCTGTCCTCCACAGCATTACCATTCTTTCCAAACCTTACTACAGACTACTACAACTATACATTTAAAAAACTCTACTATTTATAATGTCTATCATACTCACCCATAGTCATGGCACTCAAAGATCCCTCCACATGTGCCCAGGGGGGCGTCAGGGCAAACACACCCCCCAATTATAAAAAAACACAACAATGTATTAGTAATAACCCAAAAACAATTAAATATAAGGTGTACATCATCATTCAAGTCTTAATACAGTAATAAAATGAAGTAAAGTTAGTAAAATATTCCCAGGGACACTGTCACTTTAAGATAACCCTTGCGCTACATTAACTAATACTGCTGTGTATCTATTGTAGCCCCTTGCACCCTGTGTGATCATATTACACTAGTACACTAACCTTTAGACTCTTCTCTTCTCTTCAATGAGTCCTGGCCTGGCCCCCTGACCGTTAATGCATGCCGCCCACCATCACAGTGACGATATGCATGGGCGGTCATAAATGTATCAATTAATGACTGACAGTCTTCCATCATTGACCAATCAATGATGGAAGGTTGTACAGTTGCTAAGAGAACAATCTAAACCCACCCAGACCGTTAGCCCTGAGCGCCCGCCAGCTAATAGGGCCTCGAGTTTACTTTTTGATTGACTGATACAGTCAATAAAACCACCAGTTGCCTGTCCCTTCCCCCTTTCTGTTTCCTGACCCTGGTCACGCTGAGACTGAGAGACCTCCCTGGCTGAATCTACTCACATCTGCTCTGCTGCCTGCCTAACAGTAAGTCTACCTGGCACCTGCCCTGCCCCTGGCCAAACCAAACCCCTAGTAGCCCCTAATAAAAAGGTAGGGGTGACCAATTACCCCACTATGCCTGCCTGGCCTGCCACCTACCCAGCCACCCACCAACTTACCTACCACTGACGACCCTAGGCCTGCAATGCCTGGTGCCACCCCCAGCCATCACCCCCATGTGGCCTGTGCCACCCCCGATCAGGCCTGCCCTATGCGATGCCATCATGCCACCGCCCGATTACCCCGATCACGGGATCGGGGTTGTCGGGTGGTGAGTGGGGTGGCACAGGCCCACATGGGGGTGATCGGATCACCCCCTTGATGAGGCCTGTGCCACCCCTGATCACCTCCATGTCGCCGCCCTATGCCACCCCCGAGGCCCGATCACCACCACCCCGATGTGGCCTATGCTATGACACCCCCCCCCCCCGATTACCCCGATCACGATGATCGGGGTATTCGGGCGGTGAGCGGGGTTGCACAGGCCACATGGGGGTGGATGTTCACCCCCATGAGGCCTGTGCAACCCCTGATCGTGGCCTACGCGGTCACCGACCGACCGATGGGCGCCTGGCTTGAGCGTGACCGACCCTACCCTGATCCAACTACCTAGCACCCCCCCCCCCCTATTTTTATTCCATTTTTAGAAGTAACTACCATGTACATGTGCCAATCAGTCAATTAATATATATTGTTTTATGTATATGTTTATGTATATTTATGTGTATTTTTTATGCGTATATATATATTTGTATATATTTATATATATATATATATATATATATATATATATATTTATATATATATATATATTTGTATATATTTATATATATATATATATATATATATATATATTGATTGATAGATATATTGATTGATATATATATATATATTTATATATATATATATATATTTATATATATATATATATTTATATATTTATATAGATATATTGATTGATAGATATATTGATTGATATATATATATATATATATATATATATTTATTCATTGTGATATATTGATATCAATTGATATATATATATATAAATATATATATATATTTCTTTTTTTCTTTTTTTTTTTACAATTTGGGCCTATATGGTCCCAATTTGTTATTTAAGATTTTTAAGGTGCGGTTGGGGCCTATATGGTCCCAATTTGTTATTTAGGGTTTTTAAGGTGCGGTTGGGGCCTATATGGTCAAAATTGGTTATTTAAGGTTTTTAAGGTGCGGTTGGGGCCTATATGGTCACACTTGGTTATTTAGGGTTTTTAAGGTGCGGTTGGGGCCTATATGGTCAAAATTGGTTATTTAAGGTTTTTAAGGTGCGGTTGGGGCCTATATGGTCCCAATTTGTTATTTAGGGTTTTTAAGGTGCGGTTGGGGCCTATATGGTTAAAATTGGTTATTTAAGGTTTTTAAGGTGCGGTTGGGGCCTATATGGTCACACTTGGTTATTTAGGGTTTTTAAGGTGCGGTTGGGGCCTATATGGTCAAAATTGGTTATTTAAGGTTTTTAAGGTGCGGTTGGGGCTTATATGGTTCCAATTTGTTATTTAGGGTTTTTAAGGTGCGGTTGGGGCCTATATGGTCCCAATTTGTTATTTAAGGTTTTTATGGTATGTTTGGGGCCTATATGGTTCCACTTGGTCGTTTAATGTTTTTTAAGTATGGTTTTGTTCTTGAATGGTCAGATTGATTTGCTTGTTTTCTTTCAACCCCAGGTGCAAACCCTATGTGGCTGCAGATTTGTTTCTACTCGTTGGTCAACTTAATGAACGTGAATACCCTGAGAAGAAGACCCGACTAATGGTAGGTGTCACTCCTTTAATTTTTCTGTTAATACGTATAGGTGAAATTATGATATTGCTGTAGTCTTGTCACATGAGTTTTTTCAATCTATATTGTATACCAATGAATTTTACACATTGTTACTTTACTTCTTGACATTTCTGCATTGGTGATCATGTATTTCAATGGGCTTCACAAGTATAAGGTCATTGGGTGGGGCTTATAAAGGTCATCATGACGTCAGGGGGAGGAGTTACAAAATGGGTGTGGTTTGAAAAGGGGGAGTGGCTATATTTCACCCTGTCGCCCCTCCAACTTGAAAAGTCACCAGCCGCCACTGCATGTGCCCCTGAACTGCTCAGCATGCTTGGTGAGAAACCTGTATTCAGTAAGACTTCATTCACTATAATTTCATGCAGGAGGCTTGCTTCCTCCCTCATTTCAGCTATGTCTTCCAATCCCCAGTGCTTCTTTTCTAATTTCAACTGCCATCTATACTTTCTCCTATGACTTCTCAACTCATAACCATGCTAACCTTTTCAAAAACAAAACCAACACTATCAGAGAATAAATCTCTACCTGAACAAACCCACAGACACATTAAGGGCCTTATTCAATTGAGCAATTTGTTACTGGAGCCCGTAATGTAACCCGTAAACTAATTTGCTATTCAATTGGTGTCTTTTCGCTACCTGCAAACAATCTCGTAACTCCAACCCATCTAAGCCTTTGATAGTTCAAGACAATTGCAAATTGCTATGAGTTAATACATATCAGGCCACTCACATGGACTAGAACATTTCCTTCATTAATTTTTATTATTTTGTACATTGAAGGATTCCAGGTCTTATCGCATATTGGACTGTTAAATGCTAATTGATTGACATGTAACCTCCATGTTTTACTGACCTAATAATGATGGTCTCATTTTCTATTGGCTGTTTCTAAATGGGTAGTTAGGGCCTTGCTTAATTGATCATGATCACGCTCTGAAATGCTACATATGATTGCATGGTTTATGGTTTCGGCTTTCGGCCCGTAACTTGCAGGCTTGTTCAATTGAATAGCTCTGTAATTGTAGCAGAGTTCAAGCCTGCAGCAAGCTCGCAGACATGCAGTCTGTATACCGTGAGTTGCGGCCGTGCAATTGAATGAGGCCCAATGTATCTAAGTTCCTGTATTCCTCTTATTTCACAAGCTTCTCTATCACTCTAACCCCAGTACTTACTCATCTCCTTATCCTATCTCTTTTCACTCAAGTCATGTATCTTACTTGCTTCAAGTAGGATCTCATCAGACCCATCATGGTGGAACTTTTCCTATTATGCTTCACATCATATTATGTTTACAGCATCATGTTTGCAATTCAACATTTGCTGAGAGAAATGCAAGCATTCTTGCAACTTGGTATATTGTAGAATACCATTCATGTATAATTATGCTGTTAGACAAACCAAACAATGTTTGGCAAATTAGTGATTGCCAAAGGACAATCTAAACACCAGCAAATAGAGCTATAACAATGTCAAGTGCACACATGATGTTGGTTAATTAATTAGCTGTTTATGGTGTAAATATTCTAAACCATTTACTAGAGCAAGACAAACCAATATATTAGATACAAAAGCATTACTGATCTGTCAGATATTATTACTCAGTGCAGACCTATTTGATACTGATATTCCTTTTTTCTAAAAAATAAGATGGTTTGAGCCACTCACATTTCCATTTTTCTAACATGTTTTGACACGTCCTTACCTCTGGACATGATGCTATCACTGTAACTATATTAAAATGTTGACCTGTCAGTTATGCTGAGAAATTGAGTATAAGGATTATACATATTTCATCTGCATCTACAAAAGATGAATTTATATTGTATACATAAATGACAACAGTAAGCAAGGAACCAATTATATTTTAAAATAACAAATGTATATTTTGTTTATCTGACTGATATTGTCTGCTAAAAGTCCCTTTTCCATATTTTGATCTCTTTTTCTGTACAGTAAGAGCTTCCCCTATAGTAGGAAAAGCTTACATGTAGTCCTATGATATATTATAATGTTCTCACTCATTGTTTAATGTTTTAGTCCATAGAATAACACAAGAAGTTTGAAGATGTTTTCTCATTTTACTTACATCATGATAATATAAGCCATTAAAAAGTTCCTTTACTTATAAATCTCAGCTTCAAGAACTGAGTTTCCCGTTCAGTAGCAAATTAATGGCTCTCAGTGGCTTCACTTTAGGAAGCCCTACAAAATATTTAGGTGAATGTTAACAGCATTCTGGTAGAAAACTCCTGATGAGAAAGTGCCATAATGATAATGCAAAAAGTGAAGAGATTCTCTGGGAGTTATTCAAGTGTCTTATCTTAGAACAGTTTGCCTTAGATATCATCTATTGCAAACATAGAAACAATATTAAGAGACATAGCAAATAACTCCTTTATAACAATTTATAGCAATTTTTATTAAGCTATTAAATGAATACAGCCAATACATGGTTAAAATTAGATCATGTATATGTAAAATAATTGTATGTAATCTTCTATTATTAAAGGATTGTCTTAGTTTTGGGGGAAATCATGATAGTGAAGTGTGCAACAAATTCTTAATATTATCAGTTATACAAACTTTGAACATTATAATTGTTATTATTATTATTATTATTATTATTATTATTATTATTATCCTTTATTTGTAGAGTGCCAACATAGAGCCATATGGTATTGGAAGCCTGTAAGTGACTCTAACTTGTAATTTTGACTGCGGGTGTTTTTTTTTCTCTAAATGTGTAGATGTATTCTATTCACTTAATCCCGCAACTTTCAGCATCTACACATAAATCCTGCATTTTTAAGTAGGGTTCCAGGGGGTGTGACAATATTTAAGCAAGGCCATAATTTACTTCGTAGACACAGCCAATAGTAAATGAGACCATCGACATGGAGTCAGTAAAACAAGGAAGTTAGGCGTAACTTACAATCGGAGATAACAAATTATTGAGAGCCATTAAGTAATATTTGCTAATCAGGCTGTCAAACAAGCATTCTAGCATCTGTTTTAGTCAATGTTGGTTTCATGATATGTATTAACCCTTTGAGTCCTGGGATCAATATTACTCAGAAATAACAGTTACAAATATTTTTTAAGTGCATATTTGTGGGTTTGAGACTGTTCTGCAAATAATTGTAATGTGTTTCCATGCCTCCCCATGCTTTTAAAGTACAGTATTGTTTGTTTAATTGCTGCTACAGCTCTAAAAAGTGTTTGAAAAAGCCTTTGCGAGTCCTACTTAGTACTCATAATATTTTTGACAGAAACTTGATATTTTTCTAGTTGCGGTTTAGACTTAATTTGCAAGGTAGACCTATAGTGCTAATATAATATAGATTTTTGTAACTTTAATTATTTAGCATTGTTAATGTTCGAGCTGTGCTAAAATCAATGGAGATGTAAGCACTAAGTTGTGTGTTTGGCTGGCGCGTAGTGATTATGGGCGGGTAACTCGTAATCGGAATGCGAGCAGCTAATAAAATGTGTGGCAATTTTAACAGTGACTTTAAGTGTGTGTAACATTACAATTTGGGCAATAGAATGGGGCCCATATTCTGTAGAGCTATGCAGGGGTTAAGCACAAAGCAAAATACAATATTAATGCATTGCAAATCAATGGAGGAACCTGGCTTTGAGTTTAAAGTCCAACATACATACTAGCATTTTTTACAGAAAATCTTCAAATTTGCAGACTTTACTTGTGTCATGAGTCTATCATATTTTACAGCTAGTTTATGTGGTTACTGAACAGGAGGATTATGATGCAGGTACTTGCATGATATTCAATCCTATGTAAAGTTGTTATTCATAAAGACTCAATAGAAAAATCTAATCCTGTTATGAACAAAATCAAATGCATGCACCCATTAAATAAAAAAAATAAAAAAAATGACCCTTAGGGTTTAGTCTCCCTAATGGTAATAGGGGACTCCAGACGAGGAGCCCTTGCTCACTGTGCCTTAGGGAGTTCAGCTGCACCTCACTGACGAGGCCCATAAAGGCCGAAACTCGTCTGGGGTTTGCTGTTTCTCCTGTTCCGGGTAGAATTGCCTGGTATTTCGGGGCTGGGTCACTCTTTTGAGTGGGACCAGACTGATCTACTACAGGATATTTCTCCCTGTGAAGGGCACAAGTGAGCTAAAAGAGATTGCCCTCAGAGTGGCTTATCATGGCCATAGAACTAACCTATTAAGGTTGGTTCGTTCTTTGATGAGCGCCTCTGACTTAGTTTTTTGTGTTTATGCAAATTACCCTTAGGGTTTAGTCTCCCTAAGGGTAATAAGGGACTCCAGACGTGGACCCCTTGCTCACTGTGCCTTAGGGAGTTCAGCTGCACCTCACTGACGAGGCCCCATAAAAGCCAAAACGCAACAGGGGTTTGCTGTTTCTCCTGTTCAGGATGGAATTGCCTGGTATTTCGGGGCTGGGTCACTCTTTTGAGTGGGACCAGGCTGATATACTACAGGATATTTCTCCATGTGAAGGGCACAAGTGAGCTAAAAGAGGTTGCTCTCAGAGTGGCTTATCATGGCCATAGAACTAACCTATTAAGGTTGGTTCGTTCTCTGATGAGCGCCTCTGACATAGTTTGTTTTTTTTCACCCATTAAATAAACACTGAAAATGATAGTTTAAAATGAAAAACTCAAAGTCACTGCAGCACTGAACTCTGGAAAATGTTTTACTTTTAATCTAACATCAATCTTATTCTTTTTATAAACACTTTAGAGAATTATATGAAATATGTTTGGCTTACTTGCTTTATTTTGAAACTCATAGGCCCCTACTAAATTGCTATGATTTTAGAAATTGTAGCCCATAAAGGAGCCTGCAAGAGTTATGGCTATTAAATTGGCCTCTTTCAGCTACCCGCAGATCTGCGGGTTAGAGGCACAAAAACCCTACGGTCCATAAAAATCTGAACACCGTTCCAGCTAAGCCTTTGATCTGTCAAATGTTATGATTGCAAATCGCTTTTAAATTGCTAAGAATCCCCCAAGATGCACTGTAGTTCAAACCCGTAAACGGCATATGGAGACAAAAATCTTACGGGTACTAGAGAGGACCCGCCGGGGGGTTAATGTCCTGGCCCTAGCACTGTAAATGCAAATATAAACACTATACTGTATTTTAAATTAAAGGAAAGGTAATGTATGATACCGTATATACTCGAGTATACGCCAACCCGAGTATAAGCCGAGGCACCCATGTTACCACAAAATACTGGGTAAAATGAGTGACTCGAGTATAAGCCGAGGGTGGGAAATGTGCTGGCCCCTGTGTCCCTCTTGTGCCCTCTGTGTCCCCCTCTCTCTCCGTGTCTCTTCCCCCCTCTCCCATCCCTGTGTCTCTTCTCCCCTCTCCCTTCCCTGTGTCTCTTCCAACCTCTCCCTTCCCTGTGTCTCTTCCCCCCTCTCTTATCACCCTCCTCAATCCCACTCCTCAACCTCCCTCCTCATCCTTAACCTCCCTCCTCATCCTCAACCTCCCTCCTCATCCTCAACCTCCCTCCTCATCCTCCCTTCTCATCCTCAACCCCCTCCTAAACCTCCGTCCTCATCCTCCCTCCTCAACCCCCCTCCTCAAACCCCACATCCTCATCCTCTCTCCTCAACACCCCATCCTCAACCCCCATCCTCAACCCCCCTCCTCAACCTCAACCCCCCTCCTCAACCCCTCCTCCTCATCCTCAACCTCCCTCCTCATCCTCAACCTCCCTCCTCATCCTCAAACTCCCTCCTCAACCCCCCATCCTCAACCCCTTCCTCAACCTCCCTCCTCAACCCCCCCATCCTCAACCCCCTCCTCAAGCTCCCCATCCTCATCCTCCCTCCTCAACCCCCCCATCCTCATCCTCAACCCCTCCTCAACCTCAACCCTCCTCAACTTCAACCCCCCTCCTCAACCTCCCTCCTCAACCCCCCATCCTCAACCCCCCCTCCTCAACCTCCCTCCTCAACCCCGTCATCCTCAATCCCCCCATCCTCATCCTCTCTCCTCAACCCCCCATCCTCAACCTCCCTCCTCAACCCCTCCTCCTCATCCTCAACCTCCCTCCTCATCCTCAACCTCCCTCCTCATCCTCCCTCCTCATCCTCAACCTCCCTCCTTAACCCCCCTCCTCAACCCCCTCCTCAACCTCCCTCCTCAACCCCCCCATGCTCAACCCCCCATCCTCAACCCCATACTCAACCCCCTCCTCAACCTTCCTCCTCAACCCCCCCATCCTCATGCTCAACCCCCCATCCTCAACCTCCCTCCTCAACCTCAACCCCCCTCAACCCCCCTCCTCAACTTCAACCCCCCTCAACCCCAATCCCACCTCCTCAACCTCAACCCCCCTCAACCTCCCCCCTCAATCCCCCTCAACCCCAACCCCCCTCCTCAACCTAAACCCCCCTCAACCCCCCTCCTCCACCTAAACCCCCCTAAATACCTCCCCCTCTCTCCTCACTTACCAGCTTGTGCTCCAGCCTCCGCTCCTTGACCCAGCACGCATGTGACGTCACATGCGCGCCGCGTCATTAGCATATACCGGTTGCCTATAATGAACCTCAACAATAAGGCACCCTCTTATATCTCTGCTCTCATCTCTAAGTACACCCCAACCTCCCTCTCCACTCTGCTAAAGACCTTCTTCTTTCATCCTCTCTTATCGCCTCCTCTCACTCTTGTCTTAAGGACTTTTCTTGTGCCATCCCTATTCTTTGGAACTCCTTGGCTCGCACCACTAGACTATCCTCCTGCCTCAAATCCTTCAAACACCCACTAAAAATTCATATGTTTAAAGAAGCCTATCACCTCCAGCCCTAATATACACATCACATCTATTATACTTCTATAACTCTCCCATACCCTTTAGATTGTAAGTCTGCGACTTTCAATCTTATGTGCTTTAGTGAAAGCCCTGTGTACCCTTGATTCTTTTCTTCTTTTTTTCTTCATTTTGTTAATATTGTTTTCACGTGAACTTAACCCTGTATAGCACGACGGAATATGGTGGCACATTACAAATAAAAGAAAATAACAATAATTTTATTAATGTATTTCCCTAAAATATGTATAAAAAGTATAAAAGATTAATTTTAATTTAAAATAAAACATTTTCAGAGTTCATTGGTCCATAAACAGATGGAAGAAACACATTCTACTAAGGTTTACTTACATACAGGCTTTACAGTGGGTAGCAGAAATAGATTGTCAGATTTATAGAGTAGTGCTATTCTCAGTTAATATTTTGTGCTATATTATTTAACTCTCTAGCTATGAGATCAGAAAAAAAGATATAAAGGTATTTCCTTCAATAACTGAAAAGAAATATTAGTGTCAATATACACATATCTCTTTGAGACCATAATCTACAGAATTCATAATTTGAAAAAATGAACATGTTTCTAGGGAAGTAAGACACTTCAGAAAATATAAAAATATCTGTGAAAAGTAGTGGTACTTATCTAGTCATGTTCTCATTGGGTACCTTCACTATGTTTAAATTCACTTGCTATCCACTGTCTTTGTTCTGTGGCTTTTCTCCCATATTCTGATCTCTTTCTATACCGCTGTATAAAAAGAGAATTAAAGTCTGAGAGATACTGTCCCAGAATATTTCCAGGTTCTCATTTGGAGCACAAAAAGCACAAGTTATTATCACATATATAGTTGTGAGCATTGCGGGTTGTTGCCAACGCTCGCAGGCCCGTGCAACGAGCCCGCAGCAACTGCAGGCCCCCGCATAACGAGGGCCGCAGTTGCTGGCAAGGAACGCCAAAGGCGCTCCTTGTGTTGGTGGAGATGAGTGCAAAATAATAGCACAACATTCTCAATCTCGCAAATCAGCCCAACAAAATACTTTTTTTGATGTTTAATTTCCGTGTTATATCAATCCCGGCAATTAATGTGTTAATACATATAATGGAACTAGCATGTAATAGGATATCATATTTACGGCTTTATCAATATTACATTATATCTGGAATGTGGGTCCGATCGTAAATCATATTTCAAGCCTGTAGGATTGAAAAGAAAAATGGAGGTTGGATTTAAAAGACCTACGGGCTAGAACCACGAGTCACGATCGGATCCAAATTCCATTGGCTGTTTGTTACCGGCAGTTACTGTCTTGAATCCGCAATCATGTTCAACCTCGCAAATGCTACTTTCGATAGCACGGTTTCCAATTATCGCTATCGGGCCCTAACTTGCGGGCTTGGCATTCTGCGATTGAGTTGTGAGCCCCGAATTGAATGAGGCTTATTGACTATATAATGTAACCAAATTTATTTCCATGAGAACAAAATTGTAATGTATATGACAGATGCATGCAGAAAGTGTTGGACTACAGTATCTCCTTAAAATAATCTGCAGTAAAAATGTTCTGTGACAATTAATTGTGTTCTAAACACACTGGTACAGGTTGTCCAAAATCAGCAGAGTAGCAGAAGCATACTGAACTAATATTTTCATTGTGTGTTGCTGTTTAGACATATTCTAAGCAAAGTTCTAGTTGGATGTCATGAGATTATACAAGCTATAGGTCAGGTTTTTTTTTTTTTTGCATTGTTTGTAAAAATCAATAGACAATGAAAAAAGTATTTAATCTGGTTCATCAACCTGGTTGCATTAGATGGCTCAACTTCTTTTTTGTGTATTGGTTTAGACTTTAGAAGTTATAGTTGAGAGTAGTATGTGTTGCGGATTACAAAGGTCTCATATAGTAAATTGTTGACATATACATTTTGTGGCATTACTAAGGACTTATCATTGCTAAATCACAGGTCAGCTCAGGTATGAAATGCTACATTATTAATTCTGAAAAAATGGATTATGGATAAGAGGGAGAATGGGAAAGACATATGATTGCAGACCATTACTTTGATTGCAAGACACGTTTTGTATGTGGTCTTGGCTTTAATAACTTGTACTATGTCCTTTTTACCAGAAGGGGATTGCTGAAGCTTATGAAAGGATCACCCGCTTTTTGTGAGGCCAAATAAACTGTTGGAAAGCATACCTCTTATGTATGCATTAATCACATGGTCGATTAGGGGAAGCATCTGGATAGAGGAGTATAGGTGATATGATTATCAACATAAGATGCAGTGGCAGAGCTATGAAATAGAGGGCCCCTGGGCAAAAAAATGTTGGGCCTCCCTCGTGTAAACCTCCTAGTGCCTTAGTAAATATAGTATGGTGCCATAGTATATATATATATATATATATATATATATATATATATATATATAATATGTGTGTGTGTGTAAATATAAATATACTAGCGAATTGCCCGTCAAAAAATGACGGCAATGAAATTGGAAGTGAGCTATTGCTGTTTCGTGTATAATATAATAATAAAATTAATAATACATTAATAAAGTAATATACTTTACCTATTTTCAAGTAATATATGGAGGAAGCGCTCTGTTGAAGAGCTGGCAATCTGTTTTGATGTTCCTGCAGCATTAGTGCTGTGGAGCTGCTGTGTAAGCGTGATAAATGTGTGCAGTGTAATAGTGTGCGTGCGGGAGGCAAATCTGTTAGCGTAGCTGTGTACTTCTGCATTGTATAAGTTATTGTTCTAAAATGGCGGCTAATGTGAGGTATGCGGCTGTGGCGGAATATCCGTAGCTGTTTTGTGGTGTTTTGTGTGTTTATGGTGGTGTTTTGCGTGTTTAGAGTCCTGTCGCCTCCTTTTTGTTTTGTTCGGCAGACATTTTTTCTCTTGCTTAGGTGATTTTCGGGTGTTTAAACTGCTAAATTTGTACCTAAATCGAGGTGTAACTTTACTTCCAGAGGTCCTGGGTGTACCACCTTGCTGTGGGTAAGCTTTTTATATGTTTGTTGTGTGTATTTATGGTGTTTGTAATGTGTTTGGGGTCGCGCGGGTTGCATCCTTGTTTTCAAATCTCGTATGTCTTTTTCGGCAATTCCGTATGTGTTTGGTGGTGTTTTGCGACTTTAGACTGCTGTAGCCTCGTTTTCGTTTTTTTTCGGCGGCCATTTTTTCTCTCGCTTAGAGAATTTTTTTGTGTCTAAACTCTTTTATTTTGAGTTAAATTAAGGTGTAACTTCAGTTTTTGAGGTCCTGGATGCTCCCTCTTGCTGTAGGTAAGCTTTTTATGTATGTGTTGTGTGTATTTGTTGTGTTTTTCATTTTTTCATGTGCACGAGTTGCGGCCGATTTGTGCAAGGTCGTAATTGGTCGTAACGTGTCTCGGATTTTTTTGCGAAGTCCGCAGTTGCTGGCAAGGAGCGCATTTAGATAATAAAAACAGACGACCATCATAATTAAAATAAACACTAGTGACTTGCCTGTCAAAAATGACGACAATAAAATTGTAAGCCAGGCAATGCTGTTTGCCACACAATGTGATGTTTTTAGTTCTCTGATCGCCTTCGACGCTCATCGCAAGCCCCACGATGAGCTCCTTCGTCACTTATTATGAACACACAGCAAATAAGGCTCCAAATCACTTGCAACCTCACTCCCAGGCTTCCTGGCTCTCCCTCTGTGCTGTGTATGAGTGTATTTTAATTTATTTTTTATTGTTTTTCGTGTTTTTTGATTTCTGCGGTTCGGCTGTTAACTTCTTATTTTTTCCCCCCGAGATTATGCGTTCCTTAACTGCTTGCAGCCTAAGTCCTGCATGCCTTAAATGATCGCCTCGCTTTGTGAGGCTTGCAGGAGCGCCTTTGGCGCTCATTTCAGGCTAATGTGCTTCCATGTGCTTCAAAGTCTCAACTGCTGGCCTCGCTTTGCAAGGCTCACGGGGCAATGAGCGCCTTTGGCTCTCATTGCCTTAGTCCTGCGAGCTCGGAAGACTTCAATGCCTCAACAGTTCACCTCGCTTTGCAAGGCTCGCAAGCGTGACAACAAATCGCAGTTTGACATTTATATAATGTAAAAAGTTTGCTCAAGTTAGGACTCCAATGAAAAACAGCGAAGGATCCGATTGCCAAATTATAAAGAATGAGTATGACCAAATATAGGAATATTATAACTTACCTATGATGGTAGGGAATACAAGGACGGTTCTGTGGAAGAAAGAGGTATTGCAGTCCACCACAAGAGAAGTAGCACAAACACTTGTCTGAAAAGATAAGTAACAGAATAAAAGAAATAAAGGCTACAATATGTATAAAACTAAATTAAAAATCCTATATTGAATAATAAAAGTTTTTAACACAATACTTGAAATCACAAGTAAAATTAGGAGATTTAAAATAAATATTGTTAAATCATGTTCTTTCTTGAGACTAATATTGATGAAATACTAATATACTGTAAGTCTGTCAGAAAACATAAAGATTGCTAATGCATTGATTCTACATCATAAATATAACTCTGTGAGAAAACATAAAGTTTGCAAATAAACATATTTAAAATTATTATGAAGAACTTCCAAGAAAAATTGGTTAAATAAACCTCAGTTTCAAGATATACATAGATGTTACACAATGTTTAGTTTGTTAGCAAGACACAGGCATTGTCAGACAATTCAGAATACAATCAGCTTTATATTTAATACAAAATATTGACATACCCAAATTAGTGTAATAATTTAATATTAGAGTGCTGCAATGTCAAATGATTTGTCACAGAATACTTCCATAAATGTAGATGAAATCAAGGAAAAATCACAATAATAAAAAGCTTATATTTAAGTAATACAGTAGTCAATTTAACATCAGAATGTATATGAGACAACTTCAATCAAAGTTACAACATGTATGTCAGTTTATTGTAAAATATATGATTATTAAAAAGTAAGGTTTAGTAAAATGATCATTAAAGATAGTAGAAAAAAATATTATTAATACATGTTTAAATTAAATAGGAAAAGTATAATCACTAAGGACCTCATTCTATTATCAGCGGTAGGAGATGCGGGGCCGCAAGGACCGGCCGCAAGCTATTCTGCTATTCTATTCCCCTCAGGCCGGGGATTCTGGCAGGCTTGCGGCCGGCGCCTTGCTATCCCTTGCGGCCACACGCTCCGCAGGAAAGCCTTTCATCTAAAACGGCCGCAAGAGTTTCGGCCGCAAGAAAATCCCGGTTGCTATTCTATTGCTCCGGGAACCCTCACTGCAAGGCTAAAAGCGAGCAGCAGCTTACTTGCAGGAAAAAGGTCCCGCTAGCACCAATTAAGCACATAATAAAGCCAAAATAAAGCCATCCTGCACTCTGAGGAGACTAAAAAGTGATTGTAGGTGTTAGCAAAAATAGCACAACATTCCCCTATACTCAAATCCGTAAAAAACATATTTTTAAATTTATGTCAAAAATCCATGTAAAAAGTCCAGAGTGCTTGGAGCACCTCAGACCCGGCCACGCTGCAGCCGGAAAATAAACAGTTAATGTAAACTCGGATTTGGGCTGATGTGCAAGCTTGAGAGTGGTAATCCTCATGTCCCCCATTATGATCCCTAGCATTTACAGAGCTTTACAGTGCTGTCTTGAATTTATTTTTGACTTTAAAGATTTCTGAGCTTACGGCCGGTTGCAAGATATACTGCTGGCCGTAAGAGGAGATCCTCGCAGCCTTGCGACCATTTTACGGCCGGTAATAGAATGAGGCCCTAAGTCACTATTAGTGACAATCGCAGCTATAACACAATTACAGTAAAAAATTAGGTTATTCAGGCACTCCCACAACTATTATAAAATGTAATAAGTGTTATTATTAATATAAATACATAGTTAATAATTTAAATGAAAGCAACACAAATCACACAATTGACTTTAAATTGACTGAAATAATATTTTATTTAAGAAATCATGAAATAAAATTATTAATTTTATTCATGATTATTATTTTTTACATAAATTGTATTTTATTTTCCCCTAAATGCAATTCTTTTTTTTTATTTTTATATATATATATATATATATATATATATATACTAGCGACTTGCCTGTCAAAAATGAAGGGGCAATACAATTTGAAGCCATGGGAATGCTGTTTGAGACATAATTAAAAACCGTTTTGTAATGTGAGGACCTTTGGCGCTTATTGCGAGGCTTGCGCTGAGCTTTTGGTCTTCTGAGAGAGATATATATTTCAATGTATATGTAGTTAAGTAATAATTAATGATTTATTCATTAAATTAATATACTTCTTTTCTAATTGATATGTGCAGCGAGCAATAGGCTGAAGAGCTAACAATCTGTTTGTATTTTGCGTCTTCTTAGAATATACATTGTGAGTGTTAGTGCCCTGCTTCTAAAGTGTAATGAATGTTTGAACTGTGCATTCTAAATAGGCTGCGAACGCGAGGTGAAGCCGTTGGTTTATTGTGTAAAGCGGCATTGTATAGTCGTAATGTTATTAATGTGGTACGCGTCTCGTGAGCATTTTCCGGCTTTTGTAATAGTCTATTTTGTAGGTCGTAGTGTGATGTGTAAAATGCTACGGGTTTTGCAGTGTTTTGCGCGGTCCAGGGTCGTGTAGCCTGGTTTTCATCTTTTTTCATCGGCCATTCCCCCCCCCCCCCCCGCTTTTCGAGTGTCGAATCTCGTCTAAATCGAGTTAAATTTGCGTTCCACCTCACTCACAGACGTCCTGGCTGTTGCCCCATGCTGTCTGTGATGTTTTTGTAATTTTATGGAGTGTATTTAATGTGTTTATCGGGTTTTTTGTTCTGCCGCTAATCCAGTAAATTTTTGCGTCTCGTATCTTTTTTTTTCTAAGTCCCACGTCTCGTATTTTAATGGCTTGCCTCACTTTCGAGGCTCGCATTGGCTAAGTGCTACAATCTAACGGCTCGCCTCGCAGCAATGAGCGCCTTTGCGAGGCTCGCAAGCGATGAGCGCCTGCGACGTTTGTCACCTAAGTCGTACGCACCTCGCAAAGCGTGACAACGTCTCAGCGTTTGACAACTATTATATGTGATATATAAATATATATATATATTTCAAGTATTTCAAGTATTTTAACCCTAATATCAGATCACTATAATCACAACGCTTATTCAAACATTAAATTGTTTAAACAAAGTGCATTACTTGCCACCAAAGAAAAGCACAACACACACTGATCACAGTTTAAATATATATTTCTTGTTTTTATAAATGAATGAATGGGTTTAAAAAAATAAACTCTAGCAATATAAAAAGTCCTATATAAATATGACTCAATCATATAGTAAATGTATTGGTAAAAACACTATTAAGATGCTCTATATGCTATATATATATATATATATATATATATATATATATATATATATATATATATATATATAAATAATTTTGATGTACAAACTAAATGACTATGTAAATAAGACAAAAGTTATTTTAATAAAGTATTACATTGTAAATAAGTACATAACCTAATGTGAAAATGCAATGGAATGGACAATGAGACATTTGGAGAAACTGAAAGATATGTAGGTTAAAAATTAACCAAGCCCACATCATAGGTCATTAAAGAAGCAGAAAAGCAACAGCTCATCACACCTGATGAAGAAGCGCATGTCGGGTTTAATGATGCAAATCGCACAGGCTGGGAAGAGAGTCATTGTGAAAGTGAACCACAATAAGCTGCATAATGTTAAATTCCACATGCCTTCAAAAGAATTACTATGAAGGGACATAAGAGATACTTGTTAAAACAGATAGCACAGTATAATTAATGGTATTATAAGCACCAATGCTGTAAGTTACAACCATCATAGCACTGCTTATACCTGTTGTATAAAATATCAAGGTATTATTAATGGAGGAAATATAAATTCCATGAGTAAAAGTGAACATAGCCCCTGTTCAATTGACCAATTTGTAGTTACTGAAGCCCGTAATGTAGCCCACAAACTAACTTTGCTATTCAATTGGTGTATTTTAGCTACCCGCAAATGATTTGCAGGTTACAGGCTGATAATCCCTGCGATTGTCATAATCGTAACTCCCAACCCATCTAAGCCTTTGATCTTTCAAGCCCGTAAATGTTACAATTGCAAATCGCCATTCAGTTGCTACAATTCATCAAGCCTGCAAATGTGCTCACACCAGTAAATGGCAAATGTAGAAAAAATCCTATGAGTACCAGATAGGACTTGCAAGGGGGTTAAACACCTGATCGTTACACTGTAAATGCAAATAAAACATCAATACTTCACTTTAAAAGATGGGGAAAGTGATGAAAGACATTAGAATTAATTGCACAACAGCCTCAAGCTCGCAAATCTGCAATCATTTTTTTTTTTTTTTATGTTTCATTTCCGTTATATAAATTTCTGGAATCAAGGAGTTATTACATATCAGGACACACACATGGACTAGAACAGTATCATCATTCATTTTTATTATTTTGTACATTGCAAGGTTACGGGTCTGATCGCATATTGGACTTCTGAACGCTAATTGAACGTTTAGCCTCCATGTTTTACTGATGTCATGATGATGGTCTCATTTACTATTGGCTGTTTATAAATCGGTAGTTACGGCCTTGCTTTATTGATCATGATCATGCTCTGCAATGCTACTTATAGGTGCATGGTTTATGGTTTAGGCTTTCAGACAAGTTGCTGCAGGCTTGCTCAATTGAATTGCTCTATAACTGTTGCACATTTCAAGCCTGCAAACTTACGGCCGGTATGAAGGTAACTGTGGGCTTGCAATTGAATAGGGCTCATAGTCTGTTATTAGGAACATGTACAAGTTGTTGCAGGATTTCAAGGTAATGGGCAATATAAATCCCATGAGGTAAAAGTATATACAGTCTGTTATTAAAAAACTTTGCCATAGCACTTAAGGATACTATAGTAGTATACAAGCAAATGGTGTTCTTTTGATGAATCATTGCTAAAATAAATATATAAACATTGTTAATTACATTTACTGTCCCGTATGCATTATAAGTAATTATGGTAATGATAATGGGATCCACACAAATCCCATGAGATATATTTTAAAAAACATCACCTTTTCTTAAGAAAAATGTTGATAAGAATCAATTTTTAGAACTTCGGTGGTGGAACTTTTAATTGCTTTTAGCTTAAAATGTTTATCTTTTACAAAATTGCTACTATATTCTTAAATTAGACTAACTAATATTTATTAGAATCAAAATAGTATAGCTTTTATAGAACTTTGATAATGTAATTTATAGACCAAAATATCTTTGAATGCTACTTTAATACAATCAAAACAGTGTTTAATACAGATACAAAGTAAAAATGTAATGGCTGATATTACACTGCTATTAACGCCACACATAACTGAAAACAAACCTAGCTAAAGAATATAGTCATGTTCTAAAGTCCCCACAAGACTATATATAGAACAACTTACAAACAATCTTAAAAAAGTAACGAATAAAGTACCTAGCAAAAGCCCTTATAAAACCTGAGCTATAAACTACCAATGGGTGTTTTACCTTGGATATATTTGATATACTTCAACTTAATTTGTATTAATCTCCCTTTAGGGACCCTAAGGGTCTATTTTGTTATGACTCCCCATCCTAAATAAATGAACACTCAAATGAGTGTAGGGAAAATCTATATGCTTATTGAACCAGTTTGTTATTGGTTTGTATTTTTGCTTCATGCTTCCTATCCCTGAGTGAACACATCTAAGCCCTACAAAATAAACTGGAGGCTAAGGGGATCTACACTGGAGACCCGGGAAGCTAATATCCCTTTACAAATGGGTGAACCCTCATCGGGTAACTTAGATATACGTAATTCTAACACTCATCCACCAACCCCATGACAAATATTAACTAAACATTCTTAACCCACAATGTGAAAGGGTTCAACTCCCCTTCAAGCATAGGGAAGCATTTATTTATTATAAACCTTTTAAACCATCAGTAATTTTTCTACAAGAGACCCATTTTGCTAACACCAAATCTCCTTCTTTCCTACACAAAGATTACCCCATTTTTTATATTTGCAACCAAGAAACCAAAAAGGCTGGAGCAGCTATCCTAATTCATAAAAAAATTCCCTTCAAACCTGAGAGTACAATAAAAGATAAACAAGGCAACTACCTAATATTAACTTAATATGGTTTCATAAGTTAACCTCTACGCACCCACTACCACTCCTCACAACACGTTAACTAAACTTCTAAATACTCTTATCTCCATTGAAACATTATTATTAATTAATTAATTAATTAATTAATTATTATGGGAAGCGATCTCTACCAAGCTTTACAGCCATATATCTCTTTGATACACACTATTCTAAAAACTTAAACTAATCAACACTTCTGCATAATCTAGAGCTTATAGACGCATGGAGGGGACATCATCCTGACAACAAAGAATATACATACTTTTCCCATATCCATAATTGATATCCTACGATAGATGCCTTATTAACAGATTCCAAACTATTTGACCACCCAAAAGAAGCCCACATACTCCATTGCCCTTTGTCAGGTCACAGATTAAAATTAATTAACCCCTAACCTTAAAACAATATTTAACTGGATACTAAATGAAATGCTTATCTCAAATCCCTCCATCCAATCTCAAGTTGAAGAAGATCTCAAACTCTATTTTTCCCAAAATGATATTCCAGAAACTGGAATAGAATGGATTTGGGTTACCCATAATTCTTCATGAGGGGCACTCTTATTAGACTAGCTATTTAACTACCTATAAAAAAAACTAAATCTAAAAGAGACCAAACTATTTAAAGAATTATATCACCTCAAAAAACAAAACAAAACTAAACATTTCACCATAATTAGTTAAAAAATTGAGAAAACTAGAATAGAATTAGACATTATTCTTTCAGTTAAAACCAAAAAAGCCATTAGGAAAACTCACCAAAAATTCTAGATACAAGTGAATAAACCTTTACCCATGCTGGCTTAAAAGCTCAGAAGTAAACAAAGCTATTTATCAAATTTATCAAATTAAAACCCCACAAGGAAATATTTCCATGAGTCAAACTACAATTCAAAAAAAATTAGCAAATTACTTTCAAGATATTTACTCCTCGCATTCTAAAACCTGCAACTTTATAATACAAGATTTCCTGAACAGATACGACTTGCTCACAGGAACTTAACCTACTAAATGCAGAAGTTACCGATAAAAAAATTATCAAAACCATTAATTATCTTAAATTAGGGAAATCACTGAGACCTGATGGTTACTCAAATGTTTACAATAAAACTTATTCCATGCTTGACTAAACTATTTAACACTATACTGCAAGGCAAAATAATGCCTCCAGAACTAAATCAAGCCAATTTTATATTTTTTCCAAAAACAGGACAAGATCCCCTCAATGTTAAAAAATGTAAATGAAGATATAAAAATACTAGCAAATATAATGTCTATAAGGCTGGCCAAATTTCTCCCCAGACTTATCCATAACGATCAAGTTGGCTTTATACCATTTAGACAAGCTGAGACAATATCAGGAGATAACTAAGTATATTCCACCTAGCTAAATCTACTAATACCCCACTATGCACTCTAGCCCACGATTTGAAAAAAGCCTTTGATTCCATTGAGTGAATAGGAATCAAGGGAAAATTAATTAATCTTAATATGACATATTATCGGGATCCAATAACATACCTTAAATTATCAGGCAAATTTACTGATCACATTCAAATTCAAAGAGGGACAAGGCAGGGATGCCCCCTATCTCCTTTATCATTTGCATTAGCTATAGAACCCTAAGCCCAAACTATCCGGACCGAATCTAAAATACGATATTTTACAATAGGCCTATATCAATTCAAATGTTGTCTGTTCACCGATGAAATATTGTGTACACTTACAGACCCTGTAAACTCCATTCAGCCTTTATGGATACCCATGAAACCTTTGGTCAGATTTCTGGCCTTAAGGTAAACCTTGAAAAAACAGAGGTTATAGGAGATCAACGCCCAAATCATATAATAGAACAAATTAAGGAAAAATATACATTTTCATATAACCCTAGAATTGTCCAATCTTTATAAAGCCATCTACACACCCATCTTGAAAGAACTGTCTGCAGACCTCTCTAAATGAAATAATTTTCAGATCTCTTGGACAGGAAGAATATACCCAATTAAAAAGAACATCTTACCTAGAATCTTATATTTTTTCAGATCATTATCCATTCCAATTAATGTAACAGATATAGAGAAATTTAAAAAAGCAAGCATTTAGATTCATTTGGCAAAATAAACATCCAAAGTCAAACAAAGCTCTTATGCATAGACATAAAGAATTCATAGGGTTAACCTGTACCAACTTTAACTTATATTTTAGAGCTGCACAAATTTCCTTTATCCCTCAGGCACATTCAAAAGAACATCAACCATTATGGGTCTTTTTGAAAATCTCCAAATTACACCATTTCATTGGGATTCATTAATATGGACCCCCACAATTCCTACCACGGGCTCTAGACTTACCAACCCCATGATTAAGTTATCCTTAAAAAACTGGGCTTGGGCCAAGTCGAGAACTCAACTAACACACTCAACTGTCACCTCTAAAGCCCCGTCTCACTTCACCACAAATACTTAAAAGTATGGAAGAAGAATCCAAAGCATGGTGGTGTTTTATAAACTAGATAGACTAGAAGCTTGGCTCCTAGATGAACAACTATTCTCAATAGACCAATTTAAGACCAAATGTAAATTGCCCCCGAAAGAATTCTTCAACTTTAACAAAATCAGACATCATATCACCTCTATGATCCGGACTTGGGGAATACCCTAATCCTCCTGGCTACCTCTTATTTGCAATAAAGCCCCACTAACCAAAGGAATCTTGGGGATCCTTTATTCAATTCTAAATCATCCTCCGACTAACCAAAAAACAACATTTATTAGACAATGCGATTTAGATCTAGGAGTCACATGGGACCACCAAATGTCTGAAAAGATATGTTCAAACTTAACTAAAGGATTAGTTTACTTTAGCTATTTAGAAACAGCAACTAAAGTCCTACATAGAGCATAGTTTACCCCAGACAAACTGCATAAACTCAACCCACAAATCTCCCCTGAATGCTTCAGAAACTGCAAAGAAAAAGTTACCTTCCACCATATTTGGTGGGATTGCCGATTAGCTCAAAACATGTTCTCTAATATCACCAGAGTAGCCTCCGAAACCCTAAATACCACAATCAAGCCCTCAATAGACCTTTGGCTTTTAGGTACAGTATACCTAACCCCACATCACTAAATATCTAAATAAATGGCTGCAATTTTTAATGCTGCAGGCCAAAAATCACCTGGCCAAAAAATGGAAATCATCGGAATTAATCAAACAAGACATAGTTAACAGACTAACAGCCTTATTAAATTGCGATTCAGCCAATTGAAAGGGGCTCTATATAAGCACATAGCATATTTGTTTACAGAAGTTTTTAGTTAGTAAACTTCTATCCAAAAGCAAGGTCTTCACTAACTAAAAAATTCTGTAAAAAAATATGCTCTGTGCGTATATAGAGCCCTTTTCAGTTGGCAGAATCGCAGTTTAAAAAGCCTGAAAATAATATAATCATTTATGAAAGATTAACCCACACCCTTAACAACACGTATCCAACCTTCCTAGAAATATGGGGAAACTGGATAAATTCAACCTATGCGATCTCTATAATTTAAAAAATAACTAATACTCATCTCTCACATAAACATCTTCCAAAAACTAGCATACCTCGAGCTCTGGTGTAGATCTCGTACCTTATAACAACCTTTTGACTACAATTCCAACAACCGGCAAAAAGCATTGAATAACTCAGAGGAAAAGTGTCTTTACTATTGTTTATGTTTATTTGGATTTTGTTGAAAAAGGAAAATGGATTTGGAGAAGTCACGATGTTGTCTGTATTACACAATTAATTAAGAATCCAATACTGTATATAATATATAAATCTACTCTTTGACCTACATATCAGATTTGCTATATATAATAAATAAACTTACTCTTTGACCTGCATGTCAAAATTGCTATATCTAAATGAAACAGACTCTTGTGACAATAAAAATCTTTAAAAAAAAAAAAAATTGTGGAGAACTTATACACATTAAAAACAAAAGCTATGTTTAAATCATAGATCAAAATACAAGTATTTTGTATGATAAGCAACAACAGAAACTTAGTAACAGCAGACATTGCAAGAGATTTTACTTACTAAGTAGTAATTTAATAGCTCTTATAGAGAAATTGCATATAAAACTTGTAGCAACTTTGTGAGCGATTGATAAAGATGAACTCACAAAAGCTAAACCAAGGCTCAGCATATAAATATTTGAACAAGATGCTCAGCAACAACTGTAGTTGCAAGATATTTAATTTACTAAGCAAAAGAAATGACTTGGAAATATAACAATGACTTGAAGCAATTCTGTGAAAAAGCAATAAAGAATAACCAATAAAGCAAGACCAAAGCACAACACATAAATATCTGAACTTTAAGCTATAATAGAAATTTAGCGACAGCTAAAGTTGTAAGAGATTTAATTTATAAAGTAACAGCTTAAGTTACTACAAGAATTAACACAAATACTTTCTTAGAGAAAACTCTACATAAAATAATTACTTGTAGCAAGACTGTGAAAGAACAATAACAATGTATTATTAAATGTATTGGAAGAAGGGACAACTCAATAAACAGTTACAATTTGAACACAATGTCTAAAATGTATTCCTGCACGAGGTACAAATGAAAGGTTACCCAATTAACCAACTAACACATAAGTTTAATTATGGCTCAACAAAAAATATTATATTGAAAACATAAGAGACAGTATACAATTAAGAAAGACAAAAAATACTCTGACAAAAGTATAGATAATAAGAAAGTATATCAGGAATCCAAACCCCCTCATATGATCATTTATTTTAGAGGAAACATCTCTGATAATTTTAAAACAGATATATTAAAGTTTGGACAAATCCAAAGTTAGAAGCTTTCATGTTTTGGGTCAACATTTTCACCAAATGTAAGCATTTTAAGTAAAATGTGGCTGCACATAAGAACGAGGCACCAATCTTGGAAGAGGCAAAGTATGAGGAGGCATGATGGAAGGGGTGGCACTACTTGCGCATGGTGCGCAGAGCGCAAGAACACTGCTCACATGCTTCGCTGAGGCACGGAACCCCTGCCTGCCATCTTACAACTGGCATTTTGATAATGAGGCACATTAGTTGGGGCGGCAGCAGCTGGCGGCAGTGTGCAGGGCGCAAGAACAATGTCCATCTTCTGACCTGCGTGCAAGAATGCCATTTTGGGAGAAGAAGACTGTGTGATGCAGCACAGGCAAAGCAGAGGATGGACCTGTCCAGCAGATCTCTCCAGTGGACCTCTCCAGGTAGAGAAACAGTCACAAACAGAGGAACAAAAGACAAAGAGGACAGGTATATTAAAAAGAGGTAGAAGAGAAAGGTCAGGGTGCAAGGGGCCGCATTTGCGGAGGTGGAGGCTCTATGGCACCTCACAACCAGTTCCAAACGACCACACAAGCGGGACTTTGACAAAAAACAATAACCACGCAATGACTAACTACGGACTTAGAAAAAAAAAATTACGGAGTTGCAAAAATACGACCTTAATGGACAACCCGCGCACAGAGGCAAACATTAAAAAACACAAAATAAGAGACAAAAATAAAATAAAAACCTTACCCACAGCAAGGGGGGACACCCAGCAACACAGCTTAAACATCAATTTCAGTCAAATTTCAAAAGTTTAGACACTCAAATATCCCCTAAGCGAATGGCCAACGAAAAAAACGAAAATGAGGCTACACGACCCATAAAGACGCAAAATACCACAAAGCAAATACGGCTTTTCAAAAAACCTGTATGACCTACAACATACACTATTAGCAAGGACGCTTCATCATACCAACCCGCTTACCACATTCGCCGCCATTTTACAACACTAACTTACAGAATGCAGAAGTACCCAACTACACAAACGGCTTCCCCTCGCGCACGCAGCCTATTTACACTACACACTGCACACATTGCTGACAATTACTCCTCAGCTCAACAACAATGCAAATCTACATTATATGCTGCAAAAACATCAAATAGATTGTTAGCTCTTCAGCACATTCCTTGCTGCATATATTAATTACAAACAGGTAAAGTATATTAATTTATGATTTAATTAATTAATTAATTTGCATAAAAAATACACAAAAGAAAAACAAAAAATCACCACACTATTGCAAACAACCACAAACACCTTCACCGTGCCACCCACAAGTAGCGCCGACGGTGCTCATAGGACACAAACTATACCAGGGGAGAGCCTTGCAATAAGCGACAAAACCAGATTACTGTGGACCTTACAATAAGCGCAAAAGCGCCTATGATAACAACAAATACACCAACCCAGCGCCAGCCTCGCAATGACCGCACAAAGGATCTCACACCACCAAAACACTTACTCTCTGTGGCAAACAGCATTACCTGCCTTATAGTTTTATTGCCGTCATTTTTTGACAGGCAAGTCGCTATTTTATATATTATTGTATGTTTGTTTGTTCATTACATAAATCGGTGTGTCTTATTCTGTTGAGAATGGAATTGAGCAAATTAATAGATTATTTAGAGATTATTCTGATTTTATAAAAAAATCACCTAGCTCTAGCAGTTTACGAAACTCTTCAAAACGTTTCAGTGATAAATACAACAGTTTTATAAGTTATTATATGTATAATAAATATTTTTACATAGTAAAAAAATCTATGTATATATGTATATATATATATATATATATATATATATATATATATATATATATAAAGAGAGAGAGAGAGAGAGAGAGAGAGAGAGAGAGAGAGAGAGAAATGTACAAGTAAAGGCTTTAGGACATTTCTAATATGTATAAATAATATATTAAATAATATTTACATGTTGCAAACAAACATTCATTTCACAGTGTAACATTATGACATCTGTATCCAGAAATGAATGATTTAAATGTGATCCATATCCCCAAAACAGGGCATACAACTCACATTTTCCATGTTTCCCACTGTACCGCTTACACAACAGCCAATACATCAACGATCACGAGCCACTAATTCATATTTTATTGGATATGTTTCATACGCACCATACAATGCTATGTAATGTATTTTCAGTAAAACCTTTAATTCATCAGACAGGACAGTAACAACAGACGTTCCAGTCCATAAGTTCCTTTTATCCCTGCAATGCTATATTCCCTAAATGGATTTCCTCTACGGGGGGACACATATAATATTATTGAGCAGCTTTAGCAAATCTTGATAAGAGGACATAACTGGATTAAAATAAATGCCTATATTTATATTTTTTACAGAGTACTAGCCTAGCTATGTATTTAGTAATATCTTTCTGCACAGAAATATAATTCCACTGGAAACAAACATGATTCTAAAATACCTTCTCAAGGTCGTGATTAGTAATTATGATGCTCAGCAGGGCAGTATGAACAATTTAAAAGTAGCTCGGCATTGCAATGCAGTCTGTTGTGCATGTAGTGTTAAAGATTAAAAAGGGAGGGGGGGATATAATATGGCATTATTATTCAGATTAGTGTTGGAGTCTATCAGTCTAGTCAGCTGTACAACCATTATGCTTTGCTCAGCTGTTGATATAAAGTCAGCATTGGCATTGTATTAATGAGTGTCAGCAGCTGCACTATAATGTTGAACTGTGAGTTTTTTATAATAAAGGTATCAAACATTCCTCTAACCTAGGAGTATGCTGTTAGTGTGTCCCATTCAATTACCAAAATGGAAAAGCTTGGTCCATTTCCACGGCTCACGGTTTTCTCTTACTCACAACTAGAAAATTATTACTTGCCCAGCAACTCTTTACCTTCACCATTTATTCTTGTATTCCCTTATGTCACATATTTATCTCCTATTGTAAATGTTACTGTTTCTATAGTATAGGCATATAACCATCCAAATGGTTAAGTACAGTGGATATAAAAAGTCTACACACCACTGTTAAAATGTCAGGTTTCTGTGCTGTAAAAAAATGAGACAAAGATAAATCATTTCAGAACTTTTTCCACCTTTACTGTGACCTATAAACTGTACAACTCAATAAAAAAAAAACTGAAATCTTTTAGGTGGAAAAAAGAAAAATAATGTGGTTGCATAAGTCTGCACACCCTCTAATAACTGGGGATGTAGCTGTGTTCAGATTTAAGCAATCACATTCCAATCGTGTTAGATAGGAGTCAGCATACACCTGCCATCATTTAAAGTGCCTCTGATTAACCCCAAATAAAGTTCAGCTGCTCTAGTTGGTCTTTCCTGATAATTTCTTAGTTGCATCCCATAGCAAAAGCCATGGTCCACAGAGAGCTTCCAAAGCATCAGAGATATCTCATTGTTAAAAGGTATCAGTCAGGAGAAGGGTACAAAAGAATTTCCAAGGCATTAGATATACCATGGAACACAGTGAAGAAAGACATCATCAAGTGGAGAAAATATGGCACAACCGTGACATTACCAAGAACTGGAGCTCCCTCCAAAATTGATGAAAAGACGAGAAGAAAACTGGTCTGGGCGGCTACCAAGAGGCATACAGCAACATTAAAGGAGCTGCAGGAATATCTGGGAAGTACTGGCTGTGTGGTACATGTGACAACAATCTCCCGTATTCTTCATATGTCTGGGCTATGGGGTAGAGTGGCAAGATGAAAGCCTTTTCTTACGAAGTAAAACATCAATGCCAGGCTACATTTTGCAAAAACACATCTGAAGTCTCCCAAAAGCATGTGGGAAAAGGTGTTATGGTCTGATGAAACCAAGGTTGAACTTTTTAGCCATAATTCCAAAATATATGTTTGGCGCAAAATCAACACTGTACATAACCAAAAGAACACCATACCCACAGTGAAGCATGGTGGTGGCAGCATCATGCTTTGGGGCTGTTTTTCTTCAGCTGGAACTGGGGCCTTAGTTAAGATAGAGGGAATTATGAACAGTTCCAAATACGTCAATATTGTAACAAAACCTTCAGGCTTCTGCTAGAAAGCTGAACATGAAGAGGAACTTCATCTTTCAGCATGTCAACGACCCAAAGCGTACATCCTAATCAACAAATGAATTGCTTCACCCGAAGAAGATTAAAGTTTTGGAATGGCCCAGCCAGAGCCCAGACCTGAATCCGATTGAAAATCTGTGGGGTGATCTGAAGAGGGCTGTGCGCAGGAGATGCCCTCGCAATCTGACCGATTTGGAGTGTTTTTGCAAAGAAGAGTGGGCAAATCTTGCAAAGTCAAAATGTGCCATGCTGATAGACTCATACCCAAAAAGACTGAGTGCTGTAATAAAATCAAAAGGTGCTTCAACAAAGTATTAGTTTAAGGGTGTGCATACTTATGCAACCATATTCTTTTATTTTTATATTTTGTTCTTCCCTCTACCAAAAGATTTCAGTTTTTTTTTCAATTGAGTTGTACAGTTTATAGGTCACATTAAAGGTGGAAAAAGTTCTGAAATTATTTATCTTTGTCTCATTTTTTTACAGCACAGAAACCTGACATTTTAATAGGGGTGTTTAGACTTTTTATATCCACTGCATGTTGTGCCACTCTTTAAAGGTCCAATAGTTGTGGCCACCAAGTGAAATATTGCTAATTTGAACTCTCTGCACTCACTCATGTCCCTTAGTACAATTAGAAAGTAGGACAATCTCATAACCGTTAAGATTATTGCATAAAAGTTGCTTCAAACAATTACATGTTCAGTTAACACAATTACTTAGAGATATGAAATATTACTTTTTTAATATTGTTCTATCTGTCTCTGTATTATTCCTCCCATCACTGTAGTGTAGTTTGACTTTGAGAGCGGTGCACAGCTATTGTGAATCTCCATATTGCAGCTTCTAATGCACATTTCATGGCCAGTGATTTCCAATTGGTTCCCAAGGTCATGTTTTGCTACCTGCTGCACTATAAGCTGTAATATGGATTCATATACTAATTGTTTTCTACCCACTTTATACATAGGCTCATTCTGAGAGATGGGGGAGGGCTGAAGGTCAACATGGTAAGAAATAAAGAAATAAAAAAAATACTTATATTTCATAATATTTTATAAGCTTTTTTATTAAGCTTTTATTATACTTTTAAAGGGCTATTACTTGTTTTATACTACAGTTTTGTAGAAATAGCTTAAATGTAAGGATCCCATTTCGTAGGATTTTATTTCTGAAATGTTCATAGCTGGCATCTGATTATTTAGAAAAACAATATTTTAGGAAGTTAATAATACTTTTCACGCTGAGTACAGAGTAAAGTAAAGCAAATATAATGTTAAAGTCCAGTTAATTACACCATTGTACCACTGCTTTGAGAACTGGCATGAAAGAATTCAACCACACTTTCTAACTATCCATTTTAGTTATAATAGTAATTTTATTCACCTATGAGGGAGGATGCAATGTGTGAGAGAAGCAAATAGCACTTCTAGTAAATACCTTATCTTGGAAGAGCAGAAAATGGAAACAATTTACCACAAAGTATGATACGAAATATGATATATTATATATTACAGCTTCTTAAACCTATTAGCCCGTTGTATTCTAGACCTACTTTTTCCCACTCCTAGATGCTGTATATTCCTCACATAGCACCACAAAACCATTTATTGTATCCTAACTTTTTAAGGATGATCTCCAGTTCACCATAAATTCTCCTATTTGGTGACAATTTCAAACACTAACACAAATGACACTGTATAAAACATTAATGCTATACAAAAATCTTTTGTAGGCTGATTGTACAAATACATGAATTATGACATTTTATGTTTGATATGACGTAAGAATTAATATAAAAAAGAAAGGTTTAGAAAAAGTAAAGCATGAAAACTTAACAAACAAACATACAACTCATAATAACATAAAACTCTTGACATAAATGACTTTGATCAGCTAATCAAGTGGTTCATACACCAAAATGTTCAACCCTTCTTCTACGGTGCCCATACCTGAAAATATCAATTACAGCTGACAATGCCATCATCACTCTGACACCTCAGGTTCACTGCATGGGTGAAAAACTTGTCTCTGTCCTCTCTTTAATTCTCAAACTATCATTTTATTATCATACTATCATTAAATATTTTGAGTCACCTTCACCTAAGCTTAATTTCCTGATTATGACTCCTTCACACGTAAAGCAAACCTATTTCAACTAATGTTTCAATTAAATCTCCAGAGGTTCCCTGGTGGTCCAGTAGTTAGGATTTGGTGCTTTCGCCACTGTGATCCCGGTTCAAATGCAGTCAGAGAACCAAGAGGCACACCACTCTGGAGCTTAGCTGGGTTGGGCATGGTCAGTACTTGGATGGTAGACCACCTAGGAATACCGGGAGCTGTATGATGTGGCCCACTGGAGAAGGAACGGACAACCCACTCCAGTATCTCTGCCATGAAAACCATGTGGATCAACATGACCATGGACATAAAGATGTGCCTGGATTATTGCAGTCCATGAGGTCACTGAGATTCAGAAACGACTGAACAATGCAAAAAAAAAATATCTCCAAGTTGAACCCTGTAACCTGAATATATCCACTCTAATTCATAATGAATGCTTCTATCAGACTCATCTACCACATTCATTGGTCAGTACTTCCAAAAATATCTACTCTACTGTACTTCTCATAATAAAATAAAGTTTAAAATCCTTAGTAATAGTGTCCCATATATACTTCCCAAAATACCTCTATGCTTAATGGCTTGTGTCTATCCTACACTACAATCAGTCAATCAAAATTACATGCTGAAACAATAAACTAGAACTTTTTTACATTCACCATAGTGTGTCATTTTTTATAAACTTTAATAGACCTTGGATTTGTCTACCATGCATTTAAAAGTGGTGAGTATAAAAATGATATCTAATCTTTAATGATCATACAGTAAATTAATAGGGGCAAGGATTATCAAAAACTTCTTGATGAATAAAAAACAAATAAATGCAAGTAGAGTTTTTCTAAGTTCTGGGTCCCAGAAATTTCCCTTAACAAATAAGTGATTTTAAACTTCAGTATAGTTTCAGTGCTAGAAACACCTAAATCTAACTCTAGTTATATAACAAACAACTCCAATAATGGCTTCAAGTAATCCCTACATTGACTCTCAAAGCCCACAACATAAAATGTAAAACTTAAAAATGCCAGCTGTTTGACTGGTACATATTCTCACCAAACCACATGATGTATCCCATTTTTTAAGCTTTCCTTTTTTTCTTTACATATTACAATTTAGTTTTTTTCCCATACTGTACCTATTCTGTGTAACTCCTGTCTGAGTGTTCAATGTCCTCACATATGCCACAGGAATGTATGAGCTCAACAGATAAGCATATAGCTCATTAAATGCTGATGCCAATTAACCCAGTACCCTGTATTTCTCAATAGATCCAAGCTTAGATCTTGGAAATTCTCATGTTTTCCCAGTTACATGTTATCTCAACATGTTCCAACAATTTCCTCTAGAGTGTGAACCTTAAATTTTTAGTATTCGTGTATATAAATTGCATTGCTATTTGTCATATGTACTCAATATACCACTATAGAAAACACTTTAGAATATGATGGTAAACTATAAATAACTCCTAAAAATACATCAAATATATTGCCTGCTTTATTAACAAATACATTTAATTTATTTAAAAAGGCTTTGATTACATGGCTCCCATAGGAAACTTTATAAATAAAAATCCTATTTACAAAACCAGGTAGAGATTACATGCTTCCTATAACAAACCCTTATGTGTATCCCCCTGCAAGTAATCACTACATGTGTGAGTTACCTAATCTGCTTGGCCCTCGTGAGGAATATGCTACATATGCAAGAATACTTATGATACACTTTAGAACCTTCGACTATGAACCCCTGTTCAATAATAAAAACTATTCTTAATAAGCATTTCACAATAACCTAATAAAATAAAAATGAGGTCTACATATCCTAAAACACACTTTCAAATAGTCAATTCAACCCTCTGCAACAATATATATTCAAGAACATTCAATTAACTCAGTGTTATAAATACCTGTTTACTCTATGAAATACTGTCACCCAAATAATGCTGTCCGACCTGACTAATACATAGCCCCATTAGTTGACACTTGACAACCTGCGTTACAAACACATTTACAATTCCCCTAATCAATAATTCTGTTTCAGCATTTAATGTGTATCCCTTAACATTTAATACAATGTAATAAGTGTGAAATTAACATATAATGCAGTGTCCGAAGTGCACAGTATAACCACCCATTATAAAATAAAGAGGCAGACACAGTAAACCAGTTTCAAAAGTGTATTGAGAAATTATCAATTTACAAGCAGAACAGTAATTTGTTTTAAAGACAATTATTTAATTCAACCACATTCAATACGAAAACAAGATAATATCTTATCTACAAAAAGAAATAAAAAAAAACTGATCATATATTATACCAAAACATTGCCTTCTTATTTAAAAAAGAAAGCTAAACTTTAAGATCAGATATTCATGGACAGACCATGAATAGTGTTCTATATAAAATAAAATTGAAAATTGTATGATTTATTTGTATTTATTTATTTATTTTATTTATGTTTTATGTTTGGCTGAAAAAAGTATATGAACGTAAAGTAGAAAGTAACTATCTCCAAATATCAATTAGAAATAACCCATCTAAAGCTTTCTGAAAACTACTTATATTTTTATTTGATTGTAAATTGTTGCTATTATTAGATGTATCTGAATTATTATTGATAGTAAAAATTAAAATCACCATCTATAATTATTTGACCTTTATGTTTTTATTCTAATAGGTGTAAAACATTTATGATAAATTCAATAGAGTTAACATAATGGCATATATTGAAACAAAAGTATTATTGTTGTAATTAGTACAGTACATATATACCTACCTTCTTTATCGGTCTGGATTGAATTAATTTGTACTATGAAACAATATTGCAGTACCATTTGTTTTATTTGTATAAGAAAATAGATAAAAGTAGGGATAGTTTTTAAGGATAGCAATTGGTGGATGTTTTGATGTAAAAAGATTATCTTGCATTAATATATTAGACTAGCAACTTGCCCGTCAAAAATGACGGCAACAAAAATGATATGATATACTTATTTTTTTTTACTAAATGTGTTTATTGTTGTACCATGTAACTTGTATATCAGTAATAAAAAACAATGTTGTTTTTAAATTTTGACAATTTTTATTGTAGCCTATACATAAATAAAGTAATAATGTTTTTTTTTTTTTACATCACATTGCATGTTATTTTACACATGTCTCAATTTTTATTAATGAATGAATTTTTATTATTACACACATTAATTAATGTTGGAGAGTGTGAAGTTTAATATTTTCATATCTCCTGTCAGCAATATTAAATCCAGAGGAAGGCAAACAGAAAAAAACACATTGAAAAATCGTCTCAAAGGGGAAACAAAATAAATTCCTTCCTGACCCCAGACACTGGCAATCGGATGACTCCTTGGATCAATAATGTCTGTGTAATGATACAGTAAAAGTACAACAGAAATACTAATATTCACCCTATTGACCCTCCCCTAAAACTGCTAAATACATGAACTGCAAAACCTAATTAAATACAATGTAATTGATAATTGCATTCAATTAAAACCAAAGCAACAGTATCAACTCAAAATACATATCTACAACATCCAAAGTACATAAAATTTAAGTACTATCTATATGCAAATAACCAACTAAACTGTACATTTTCAAAAACAGCTTTAAATCTTTATGATGCTTATTTACATTTTCTTTATTGGGTTGTGTGGTTTATCAAGTTTTGTGCAGCCCTGATTGTTATTTTGGTAAGAATATTTGAATTAATTGGTGGTTTCTCTAAATAGAGCCCAGCAGAAGACTAATGTTGCCTGTGATATAACTACTGTACTGTTTTTTAGTTTTTTTTACAAAATGTTTCATCTCAACAGACGTGAAAGTTATTCCTTTGGATGGATTCACTGCTTGTTTGTTTTTAGTTTTTTTGCATTGGTGCAATTTCTTTGCTTTGTTTTCTTTGTACTTTTTGAATTTGGCACATTGTAGTGGTTCCTCTAAAAAGAGCCCAATATACATGAAAGTTTGTCTTTGGGATGTAACCCCTTTTTTGTTTGGGTAGTCAAGTTACAACACCTCATAATACACAATATTTTTAGTAAATACTCTACCATTATGTAGTAGGTCTCCCTGGGTTTCACTTTTTTTGATACAAACCTTTATTTGTGATGGATTTGTGCATCTTGAAAATGCTACATAGAGTTGACCATGTGCAAATACTAATTCCTCTAAAAATATTCCAACTAATTTAAAAGTCTGACCTTGTGTCTTATTAATAGTCATTGCAAATGCCATGATAATGGGAAACTGTCTCTTTTGTAGTACAAAGGGCAAGCTACTGTCACTCTGAGCCAAATCTGTTCTTGGTATGAAAACTCTTTTACCTTTATGAGTACCACTCATAATTTCTGCATGTATGAAATGGTCTCTTAAATATTTAATCTTGTTCCATTACAAAGACCTTTTTTGGTTCATATTTCTCAGTAACATGACAATTGCCCCTTTTATCAGTTGCAAAATATGTGGTGGCATTCCAGAGGGAGTTAATGCATTTATAAATTCTGTGTTAAAATGTGATTGACTCTGTTTGTCATCAGCTAGTAAGGAATCTGAACTGTAATAATTTTTTTTGTGGTGCATCTATTAATTTTAAGATGTTGTTATTTATATTCAATGCATCTTTATTTTTGGATGTTAACATCACTTTCTGTGCAAGTTCGTCTGAATCCTCATTACTTATTCCATTTTGGAATATAGCAGATATTAGTAAATCTTGGCAAATCATTTCTGCTGTTATTTCAACAGTGTCATCTGCTAAATTAGTTATTAGCTCTTTTTATCCTTCCCCAATTTTAATTAGCCAATTAATTAATTTTGTCCTTCAGATCTCATGTTTTTCTCTAATCTGAGGTCTGTAAATTCTTTTCATAGTGGACTTGACTTTATACAGGTTTCCACTTTGTCTGTTCTATTTCCATGGACAACAACAGGTAAGGTTTGTCGCCACCTAACAATATCACTTTTTTCCAAAAGGCAAATCATTAGTCATGACTTCATGCAACAAATGATCAATACATTTCAGAGCATGGCATGGCATTATAGTGGCCTCATCTATGATAATTAATTTCCATTTTTTTAAATGCTTTGCTTGAAATTATTTTATTATATTATCTGAGACAGATGTGTCCACAATTGGAACTGGAAGTTTAAATCCACTGTTCTGCCACCTTCTAATAATAGTGCTGCAATTCCAGTTGTTGCAAATAGAAGTACCATTTCACCCTTGCCTCTAATTGAACTCATCAACAAATTATAGAGATAAGTTTTTCCAGTTCCACCGGGACCATCTAAATAGAAATAACAGTCTTTCATTTGCTCATCATTTATGGCTTTTTGTGTTGTCTTAAAAGCATGCATTTGATCATTATTTATAGTGGCTAGTTCTTCAGCCTTTTGTTTTTGCACCTCAGCGTCATACTCCTCAAATTTTTTGTCATGTATATATCCTGGATCTGGTAGATTAAAAGTAGCACAACTTAAGCCATGACATAGAAAAAAATTGTTGAATGTCCATCAATGCTTTTAATTTTGCTATTGACTCATTATAACATTGTAAAAATCTTCATACATATTTTCTTAAAATTGTTCCCACAAAGCCAATGCATTAAAAATATGATAGAATATGCAAATGAATGCAAACTGGTCCCTCATCTGCCATGGCATTTTACATAAAGCGGCTTCTTCCAGACACCTCTCCCATTCTGTATCATCAGCAAGGAAGTTTCTATGTTGGGCGGCTCTTTAAAAATGTATCATGAACAATGTCATTTACAGTTCTCAAGTGTTCAAAGCTTTGTGCACCAGGAACATGTAAAAGGAGTAAACGTAAGCAGAAACGTTCAATGTCTCTTGGACTTAATGTATACATTCTGGTAATAATTTTATTACCCCCCTTTTTATTTGGTTTCCATAATCCATTAATGAAAACATAATGATATGGAATCTAACTGTATAACTATTCCCATGCCTCCATGTCTTTGCTATTCAAATTAAACCAAGCAGTAAGTGTGGTTTGGCAATGTTCATTTTGTGCCAAAGCAGTTTCTTCATTGCCATATGGAAATTAACTAATTGTTGTTGTGGCAAATGTACAGCTAATCGATACACAGCATGTGATCGATCATGCATTTCAAATTTAAGAAGCCACCACATTGCTTCTGGCGCACTGAAAAATCGAGCATCTACATGAGATTGAAGTTCATCATGAAGTAACTCATTGTGCTATTCACTTGTGACACTCTTGACCACAACAATTGCTGCATCATATATCCTTTATAAATATATTTGTACACATATTTAATGGATGTATTGGAAGTGCAAGCATCAACATTGATGTGTGCATAATACTTCATTAGTAGATGTGGATTATATGGCAGGCACCACATAAGTGTTATCTACTTTTTCCACTTGAATAAATGCATTTGGACCTTGTCTTCTTCTATACAATGGATAGCCATCACAATTTGCGAATGTTTGATCTGGGAATTCTTTTGGGAAATCTTTTATGCTTTGTTTATTTTGCATACATGGTGAATTTGGATTGAGCTCTGAATTTGGAATGAGCTCTCCACATGGGTCATGAATCATGCAATGTCTTACAATCTCATAAAGTCTTGCATGTTGTTGTGAATCAGGTAGTTCAGCAATAATAACAGAATCCACTTTTTCAGCTGTATTCAGTTAATCCTTTTCTTAAAGTATAATAAGAATATTTGCATGTGGCAGGCCTCTTTTTTGAAATGCAATGTTATAAACATAAGCCACAAACTTTCCAAATAAATGACTGGTGGTTATGTCATGTATTCAAGTTGTTAATTTTATTTTGAAGAATCTAGCGACTAAGTCTGGTCTATCTGAAGCATTTTGGCCAAGTTCAAATTCTCAACAATCTCTGGCCATTGAGGATTACATGTAAATGTAACAAATAGGTTCCCCCAGCTTGGTTTGTATCTAGTACATAAAGTTGAGCACATTTTCTTTGCTCTTCTTCCTCCGGGGGTAAATGTGAAGTACAGTGGTAAATTTGGCCTTGAACTTTAAAGCAGTAAGGGCCATGTCCTTCAGCATTACCAGCTAATGTTGCACCCATAAATGCAAAAGAAATGGCAATATTATAAGAGCGTATATTATTTTTTTTAAATGTTGTAATTGGGAAAAGTAAGGTTATTCATTATGCCCTGTAAATATTTTGGGAAATCTTGTCTAACTGGAAGTCTTACTTTTCCCTTTTGACAGCAACTAATTAACTTAACATCTCCTTCTCAAAATGCTAAGCCCCACAAAACTGACAAAGCACATTTAACATCCCACAATTGTGAGTCTCTACTGTGAGACCTCTTAATAATGGATTATTCTGTGAATGGACATCAACATTACAATCTATCTCCACATTACTATCATTGTCATCTTGTTCATATGTTTGTTGTTCAAGATGTTTGGTCTTACACAGGCTTTTCCTGCCAGCAGTTGGTCTTTTCTGGGCAATTCGTTAACGCTCTTCTTGGCGTATTTATTTCAGATTCTCCTCCGACTGTTGCTCTCTCCATCTTCTTTTTCTTTCCCTGTCCATACGTTGTTTGTACTCCTTCCTTGTTTCTGACTTCCCTGCCATTGAAATCTGTAATGTAAAATGGATATTTTCATTTAGAACGTACACATTAACTCAAGCATTCATTGTCATGTGAATTAATAATTCTGTTGAGATTACCGTTCTTTTCAATGTACTAATCTGTGGCAGTTACTTTTCAAATGTTGTGAATGTTTCCACCTTATTTTGTTAATATATAAATTTTTACTGAATTTAATGACAATGTGTACATTATTTTTAAAATAATAAATGAATAATATTGTATTCCATGTAATTATAATATATGTAATTCCTACTCGTAGCTTATTGAGAACAACAGTAGCCTCCATAAATATATATATATATTTTTTGAAGATATGTTAATTTAGAATTATTATTTTTATCATTGCTGTAATCTGTAATTATAGAAATGTGCAGCATATTCCTTTAATAATTATCTAATGCACACTCTCAACCACATTTCTAACTAACTCATTTTTGTAAATCATAATGTCAGTAATTTCTATAGAACTAAATATCCTCCAATTGATGCAGCACAGCAAGTCTGTGTCCCCAAAGTGTCACAGTCAAACACCTGCAAAGTGTAAAATAATATTTTAAGTTGTAGTATATAATTTTTTTTCAGTATTTTTATTTAACCTTTAAATTTACTACACAGCACAGAGACAGTTTAGAATGCATTTTTAAATTTAGCACAGAAACATTATTAAATTAATAATCTAGTATTTTTTTATTAATTTTTTACAATGACAGTTCCAAAAAATTAAGCTTGTAAAATTTGTGAAGCATAATAAATATAATTTACTAATTTACTGGCATTGGGGCAAAATATAAAATTTAGCATTTTTTTAAATGTATTATTTTATGCAAATCGTAAATTATTAAATTAATAAATATTAAAAAATCAACTATTAGAGCTTAAAAGTGTCTTAAATGGCGTCATGTTTAAAATTAATATATACTTAATTTATATAAATAATATTGAATCTAAATAATCAATTAATAACTTTGTAAATAATAATACTTTACCTTTTATTTGTGAATGTATTTGTTAAAAATCATAAAGAGTTAACAATCTCTTCATCAAATTTGTCCACAGTGAATGTGCAGGCACACACTGAGAAGCTTCTGGAAAGTCTGCAGTATATATAGAGTGTTAGCTCAGGGACAAAGTTGCACATGCTCAATTTAAGGGTTTTCCGGCATGTTTCTGAGTTACAGGCTTGCTTCTTACAAAATGTCGGGGGGGTTTCCTATTTCCCACTTGCCATGTGTTGTTGTTGTAAGTGTTACTAGGTTGACTTAGATTTGTACTACCTTCATGTAAGTGTTACTGGCTTTGTTATCATTTTTACATGCCTCAAACTTTTTTTTGGAGTGTTATGTTTTTTCGGCAGCCATTTTTTTCTCGCTTAGGCAATTTCCTTTCATAAATAAACGCAAAAGTGTGTAAGTTAATTTGAGGCATATTTGTGTGTGTTTGCAAGTATTTTACGTTGGTGGTTCAGCCATCAAAGTCTTATTTTTGAGAGCCCCGCAGTCCATCTATGTGCTTCTGGTCATAAGTCATACTGGCTGTAATTTCACGGCTGCTGCTAAATCATTGCAGCTAAGTCCTGCGTGTTTTAACTGTTCTTTACGAACAGCTCTTTGGCATCAACTCAACTTGCTGTGTTTGGAGGAGGAGGAATGCTGCCTAAAACCCCAAGAACACCATCCCCACCATCAATCATGAAGATGGAAACATTATGCTTTGGGGGTGTTTTTCTGCTAAGGGGACAGGACAACTGCACCGCACCAAAGGGACGATGGAAGGGGCCATGTACCGTCAAATCTTGCGTGAGAACCTCCTTCCCTCAGCCAGGGCATTGAAAATGGGTCGTGGATGGGTACTCCAGCATGACAATGACCAAAAACACACAGCCAAGGCAACAAAGGAGTGGCTCAAGAAGAAGCCCATTAAGGTCCCGGAGTGGCCTAGCCAGTCTCCAGACCTGAATCCAATAGAAAATCTGTGGAGGGAGCTGAAGGTTCGCGTTGTCAAACATCAGCCTCAAAACCTTAATGACTTGGAGAGGATCTACAAAGAGGAGTGGGACAAAATCCCTCCTGAGATGTGTGCAAACCTGGTGGCCAACTACAAGAAACATCTGACCAACAGGGGTTTTTCCATCAAGTACTAAGACAAAGGGGTCATATACTTATTTTCCTCATTGACCTGCAAATCAATTTATACGTTTTTTGACATGCATTTTTCTTTTTTTGTTATTCTGTCTCTCACTGTTAAAATACACCTACCATAAAAATGACAGACTGATCATTTCTTTGTCAGTGGACAAACGTTCAAAATCAGCAGGGGATCAAATACTTTCCCCCCCACTGAATATATAGATATATGAAGAGTGAGGTAGCCGTGAATGTCCAGTAATCCAATTGAATAATCAGAGTATTGCAGTGAATAGTGATACCTTTTTTATTGGACAAACGTATTCATAATAAAGCAACAAGCTTTTGAGAGATAATGCCTCTCTTTATCAAGTCAAAAAGCGATACTGATATCAAGTTTTATGAAATATGTTTGTGAAATATATTCCCCACTAGCACATATGAGCAAATAATACCTTTAAAACTAAATAGAGTAATTTAGCAATAGGAGTGCCCCACCCCAAAGCTAATTCAGGCATATGCTTGGTCTCTGGCTCAGTAATAAACATAGAAGATAGTTTATTGCTCTAGGTTTGTAACACCAGATCTAGAGACCAAGAGAAATAAGACCCCCTCACTTAATGATAACAGAAACATGCCAGACTAGATATATTTTAGAGGAAGGAATGTCGGGGGAGGAAGGCGTGGGAGGTGGACCTCTGTTGGCTGTGTGGCAAATATCTGTAAATACAACAATAAAGAAGTGCCACTCTGATTTTGGACACAATAACTAAAGGTGGTGTCGGAGTCTGAGTGGAGCATTCTAAAACTAAAGAGTTACATAGTAATTGAGGTTGAAAAAAGACTTCTAGCCCATCAAGTTCAACATTTTAAGATCTCCTCTGATCTGCAATATGCGGATTAGTTGTTTAAAAAAAAAAATTACATTGAAACTTTGCCAATTGTCTTAAAAGGGAAAAAAAAAATTCCTTCCTGACCCCAGATACTGCCAATCGAATTTCTCCCTGGATCAATACTGCCTCTCTCATTAACCAGGATAACCCTGAAAGCCCTTTTTAATTAAAAATATATCCAATCCCTTTTTTGAAGTTATCTATTGAATCTGCTGTCACCACCTCCCTTGGTAGAGAATTCCACAGATTAACCACCCTTACTAGGAAGAAACCTTTTCTTTCTTTAAGATGGAATCTTTTTAGTTCTAACCTCAAAGGATGTCCTCTTGTCAGTTGAAAACCTCTTGGCACAAAAAGCTCCCTTAACAAATTTTTATACTGACCCTGGATGTATTTATATAGGGTAATCATATCCCCTCTTAGACACCTTTTTTCTAGAGAAAATACGTTTAATTTGGATAGTCTTTCTTCATAACTTAGCCCCTCCATTCCCCTTATTAGTTTTGTAGCCCTTCTCTTTACTTTTTCCAGTTCTAAAATGTCCTTTTTTATGAATTGGTGCCCAAAACTGTACTCCATATTCCAAATGAGGACATAATAGGGATTTGTATAGTGGCAGAATGATATCTGGCTCCCTTGCTTCTATACCCTTCTTAATACATGCTAGTAGTTTATTTGCCTTTGCAGCTGCTGCTTGGCATTGAGAACTGTTACGTAGGCGGTTGTCCACATGCACTCCCAAATCTCTTTCAAAAATCAGATACCACAAGATTTGCCTCATTAAGTTTGCATGGTTATTTTTTCTTCCCAGATGCATAACCTTACATTTATTTGAATTAAATGTCATCTGCCATTTACTGTAATTGCCCATTTCTCTAATATATGCAAATCCCTTTGGAGGGAAAGTACGTACTTTTCTGATTTAATTACCTTGCACAACTTTTTGTCATCAGCAAAAATGGAGGCACTACTTTCCAATCCTACGTCTAAGTCGTTAATAAATATGATAAAAAGGAGAGGACCTAATACTGAGCCCTGAGGAACCCCACTTACCACATTAGTCCAATCCGAGTATGTTCTATTTACAACAACCCTTTGCTTCCTGTCTTTTAGCCAGTTCTCAATCCATGAGCAGATATTTACTGCAATTCCTGTATCCCTTAGTTTGCACCATAGTCTACCATGTGGCACTGTATCAAAAGTTTTTGCAAAATCTAAAAAGACTACATCCACTGAGTTGCCCTGATCCAGGTTTCTACTAACCTCCTCATAGAAACTAATTAGGTTTGTTTGACACAACCTATCCCTCATAAATCCATTTTGGCTGGTACCTCCCTCGTATATACAGAAGAAAATCACCTATTTAGCTCATCTGCCTTTTCCTGGTCACTAATTGGCATTGAAATGCTCCTATAGATTCCTTCCTGGCCTTCTTCCCATTTATATACTTAAAAAATAGTTTAGGGTTAGTCTTACTCGCTTTCTATTTTAGCCAATCTGATAGATCTTTTGCAAGCCTTGTTGATTTCCTTGTACTCCCGTAAAGCAGTCTCTGTCCCCTCGTTTTTGTATAATTTAAATGCCTGTTTTTTTTTTTGATCTTTAAATCCTTGTTAAGCTACGTTGGATGTAATTTACTCCTCTTACTTTTATTCCCACATGGTATATACCCATGTGTATGTATATTTAGTACGGATTTAAATGTTGTCCATTTATGTTCAGTATTTTTACCTTCCAGTTCTCTGTCCCAGTCTATACTTTGTATCGCTGCTCTTAGACCGTTAAAATCTGCCCTTTTAAAATTAAAAGTTTTTGTTGGCCCCTTACAGTTTTGTTTTTTTAATTCAATCTCAAATGAGACTGTGTTGTGATCACTGTTTCCCAAAGGTTGCCCTTTTTCAACATTTGATACCATATCAATATTATTTGGGATGACTAAATCCAAGATGTCCTCCTTTCTAGTGGGCTCTTGTAAAACCTGGGACAGATAATGATCCCTGAATGTATTCAAGAACCTGCTCCCTTTGCCCGTACTGCTGGTCTCATACATCCAGTTTATTTCAGGGTAGTTAAAATCTCCCATTATGTAGAGTGGAAAAGGGATAAATTAACTACTTGCCCATGCTTAGCTGCATTTCCAATCTGTAACAATAATTGTATTTCCTCACTTCAATTATATTTGGAGGTTTATAGCATACTCAAACCAATATTCTTTTGGAATTTGCCGCTCCGCTATTTAACTCTACCCACAAACATTCAACATTACGGCTAGTTCCAGCATAAATATCTTCTCTGACTATAGGCTTAAGTTCAGGCTTAACATACAGATAAATCCCTCCTCCCCTTTTACCACTCCCCTATCTTTCCTAAACAGGTTATAACCATCCAGATTAACAGTCCAGTCATAAGATTCATCCCACCATGTCTCGTTAATTGCCAATAATTCTAGCTCTACCATATTTCCTGGCAAGCTTCTGGCATTAGTAAGCATACATCTTATGTTATGAGTTTGTAGTTTTGAGGTGCCTGCCTCTGTACTTGAATTACTTAGTAATAGCTCCCTATTGACTTTACTAACCCTCCCCCCATCTCCTCCCCCATGAGTAGTTAATTCATCCCTTTTCCACTCTACACTTTCTACTCCATTACTACTATCTACTCCCTCCCTCACCTATTAGTTTAAAAACTCCCCTAGCAGTTCTACCATCCTTTCCCCTAGCACAAAAGCTCCCACATCACTAAGGTGCAATCCATCCCTGCTATAGAGATTGTACCCAAGTGAGAAGTCAGCCCAGTGCTCTAAAAACCCAAACCCCTCCTTAGTGCCTGTGTTTTTTTTCTGGGGCGAGTTAGTAACTTCTGATGTCCTGAGTTCTTCTAAGAAGGTGTTTTGGCTGGGTGCTGAGATCTGAACAACAAAAGTCACAACCCATAGAGAGAGAATTGGGATGAGCGTTGTTTCCCCAAATCTAGTGGTCATAACAGCTGGTGGCAGTTGATTGTATCTCAGCAGTAGTAAGCAGCAGCAGCCTGGGATTTTGGTCAGGTCATGGCTGGAGGAACTAGTAGCTAAAGAGATTGCCTTGTAGAAGCAATATGATGTCTGGATACGGCATGTTTGTGCCTGGGAGAGGATCCCTATTTTCGATTGGAGCTAATGGATGGGCTCTGGGAGATTTTGTATGGTGATCCTGAGTATTGCATGGCGGCAGTAAAGAGGCAGAACACTGTCAAGGTCTGTGGCTAGAACCATGGTCCCAGGAGGCTAATTTTGGCCATCCAGTTGGGAGTAACCCTGTCTGGCAGACAGGGATGAAGAGGACTGGTTACCAGATCCCTACCAACCAGGATTTATGTACAAGAGTAATTATGCGCAAGGGGTCTGGGGAAAGGATATTATGGACTCAGACCAGGACTATACCAATATGGATGTACAAATGGGCCAGGCACAGTTAATTTTTGCTATGACTGGGACAGATGAGGATGGTACCATATATTATGGGTACATCTCAAAAGCAGTGGAGTATGAGTCTCAGACGACAATAGCAGGCAAGATGAAGCACCTGGGAAGGTTCTGGAAGGAACTGTGATCCTAGCATGGGGTTCCCATGGATAACTACAGTCCAGGAACCAGCCATGGATCCAGCGAATAAACTTGGGAACCATTTGATGTTGGTAAGTGCTGATATGAGCAGTCCTTATATAAATTTTTACATACTGTTTATGTTTTTTATATCACTGGGGAAGCCTTATTGGAAAAATGCATTTGATGTTTTTAGATTATTGATTATTGATTTTATTCATTTTCATTGTACCTATCCCTATTGGCCATATATGGCATGTACTTGGGATTGAATGGTACAATAATTACATTATAAACACACTATTGTTTGTACTAGTGTGTTTCAATTGTCCCCTATCATAGACATAAGGAGTTGGAATCATATTTTGTTCTATAGACACTATATAATAGTGTACCCATTAGCATTGGTGACCCAACTATACCTACTACAAGATTATCTGGATGATATCCTTTGCCTGGGATTGAGATCTGAGGATTGGACATTGGGTACTTCCAGAGGTACCCCTTTTAATCCATACAGATACCTCATAACTTTGGGGTTATCACATGTGAGTGAAATGCTATATGATTGATGTTTTGACATGACTATAACACACTCATATTGCACTAGGAGGTGGCACACTGTCTTTCCCCTACCCTTCTTATCATCTCTATTAGTTACTTGGACACGGTGGGAATGGTGTCCTGAGAAGAAGCTGCACACCTCTAGCATTTATACTGTGGTTCTGAACTTATATGGATGGACATTTACTCTGATTTCCATCTGTGTATTCCTCCAGGGGGAACTGTATCTAGACACATCTATATAATTCATACATATGTAATACTCTCTTGTTGGATTTAGCCATTTTTTTCTGACTATTTTGTGTAAACACAGTAGGTATACTATAGAGTGCTTATATTTGTAGCAATATACTATATGTAAATTGCTTCTCTGTTCTCTGTATTTGTTACTTAGTATTTTATCTAGGTCATGACATGTTATGTCTTTGCAACATTATGTATTAGTTGCAAAACAAGCTAAAAATAAATGCATAATATGACAAAGGAGATCAAAATGGAGTATGTATCAGCAGAACAAAACGAGGTATTTATTTTTCTACACAGTAGTTATACATTACATTTAACAGATAATATAACATGTATGTCAAGATAAATTAAAGAACAACTAAAAGCTTAATTTGTGAAGAGAACAGAGGGAAGAGAAGAGATCAACATCAACATCAAGCTTCTTGACATTATCACGACAAAAAGTGAATATTAATTATCCAAACATCTGTTCCATTTGGGTAAGTCTGAAATAACAAGTGACAAGCCAAAATGTATGTAAAACATATATATTTTAGCAATTTTTTTATAGAGACAGTTTGTTACTGTAGTAATTAAACTCCACTTATTGCCTGATTGTCTGACACAGAACCGATTAAATATAAAACTGTTTTGATATTTAAATTTGGAGAAACCTTTATAAAGGAAATATAACTTATTAAAAGATTTAAATTATTGGGCCTGAGGCTGGGACAGATGATTGTGTGGTCAGTCTCACCAGTTGTAAGTGTCATTTCACAAGCAGCTAAAAGACTACAATTCATTGAAATTTAAGAATATATTGGAATACATTCAGACAAATAAATGCCACACTAGCTTACCTATACTGTTCACTGGACTTTTACTTGCTTTAATTGCTTCCCAGTAATTATACATTTTTACCACGGAACTATGTTAGAAGCAAAGATACTAACTATATAGGTCAGCTTAAAAAAGGAAGGGAAGTGTACTCCCAAACAGAAAACATTTGAAACAAAAGGGAATTAAATATTTTGTAACATATCATTTGTCTGACAAAATTAAGAGCCCAATTCAATTAAGCTTTTGCATGTTACTGTAGCCCGTAAGTGAGGTAACAAGTTAATTTGCTATTCAATTGGCGTTTTTTTGCGTGCTCCAAACAGGCTACGAGTTACGGCCTTGAAAAAATTGCGATTTAATCCAGGCCCAGATGGTTTTTCTAATATTTATTATAACATTTGTCAACTCTTTAGCTCCATATCTATGTAAACTATTTAATGCTATCTTCCAAGGCAAAACAATGCCCCCCGAATTAAACCAAACCGATATGATATTCTTCTCAAAACCCAACAAAGACTGATTATTTTGCTGAATTTTTTTCTAGTGTTTGTAATTTTTTAAATAGAGCTGATGCTTTTACATGTTGTTGTTTTTTATATGTGGATGCTAATTTAGTAAAAGAGCCCCTTATGAATGCTTTGTGTGCTACCCATGTCTTAACCTTTGTGTGACTCTGGGTTAATCTTCTCTTCCTAAATCGCTAACCCGGAGCCACATTCGGGGTTACCGCAGGGAGAATGTGGAGGAGGCCCAGTGCTGCTGAGTTTGCCTGGGCCCCGACCATTGCTCCTCCCAGTCATCTTCCTGCTCCTCCCCATCTTCCTCCTCCTCCTCCCCATCTTCCTCCTCCTCTTCCCCATCTTCCTCCTCCTCCCCCCTTATCCTTCCTCCTTCCTTATTCCTTCTTCCCCCCTCTCAGGAGCTGATCGTAGGCTTGTAGCACGTCTTAAGCCTGGAACCGGCATATGCTAATGACGTCACAAGCTCGTCACATCATTAGCATATGCCGGTTCAAGAGGCAGGAGCTGATCGGAGGCTAAGAAAAAGAGAGAAGTGAGGGGGAAGAAGGAAGGAGGAAGGAGGAGGAAGGAGGGAGGGAAGAGGAGGAGGATAAGGGGGGATGAGGGGGAAGAGGAGGATGAGTGGGGAGGAGAATAAGAGGGAAGATGAGGAGGATGAAGGGGAGGATCAGGAGAATAAGAGGGGAGGATCAGGAGGATAAGGGGGAATGTGGAGGATAAGGAGTTGGAACAATAACAACAAAAAGAAAAAACATACAAATATGGGATTATTAAGAAAAAATTATGATATTAGAAGTAAAATTAATAACATTTTAAAGTAGAAATGGACTCCTCAAATAATTGGTTAAAGCCTATTTTTTATGAAAAAGGTAATAAGTTAGATAGATCATTACCACCTAACATAAATGGATTTACTTAACTAAAAGTTTATAAAATCCATACATCCAAAGGACATATCACACATAATCCTGCTAATATAAAACATGAATTTTTACAATTCTATCAAAGATTATATCAAGCTGGAAATAAACATGCATACAAAAAAATAAGGCAAGTTGTAAATTTGTTTAAGCTTTATAATCTGAATCAAAAACATTGAACACATCTCAATTCTCCATTAACTTCAGAGGAAATTAAAAAAAAATACAAAATGTAAAATTAGGGAAGTCACCAGGATCGGATGGTATAACAAATGTCTATTATGAGAAATTCATAGATATATTAACACCATATTCTGTTAACTAATTTAGTTCAATATAAGGAGTGTAAACATACTTAAGGTTGAGATAGCAATACTCCCGAAACCAGATAGAGATTTAATAGATGTAAAAAATGTATAGACCAAAATCATAAATGAAAATAGACATGAAAATGTTAACTAAAATAATGGCAGATAGACAGAATTTTGAGTTAATTAATTCAGAGTAGGTGGGATTCATCACAGAGAGACATGCAACAACTAACTTAAGTAAATGTAATACATTATACAAAAAAGAATACAAAACCAACGTGATTAATTTTTTTTAGTATTATACCATTTACAACTTACTCAGTCAAACTGTGGAATAGATTGAAATGTAAATAACAACTATCAACCAGAAAATCCCCCATGGCTCCTATCAAATATAACCCTGATTTCCCAGTAGGTCAAAATTCTCAAAACCTCAAAATATGGACTAAACTTTGTTTAATAATAGTACTAGATTTTATTAGAAATTGAAAAATGATTTAATTTGATAATTTAAAATAAATACTTGGAATTATTACATATTTTTTATGCATATTTACAAATTAGGCATTTCATTAATGAAGCCATTTCCTGATTTTGAGAAGAAATACTTAGAAAAAACTAATGTAAAGGTAGAAATATGTATCATATATAATTTAGTAAATAAACTAGATCAAAACTCCTTCCATAAATTAAAAAGAAGATGGAGAATGTATCTGAACATTGATACAGTTAATTAGAATGTGATAAAAGTCTAGCTTTTCAAAGTAACAGTTATAGAAATAACACTTTTTTCTTTCAAGTCTTAAAGTGACTCATATTACGAATATGGTACAAACAAAATGACATGAAATATTGAAAATCAGTCGAATGATTGCTTTACATGATAAATATATAAGATGAGTCATATATTGGTGGAATTGTCCAATAGTTAGGACAATATGTCAGAAAACAGAAGCAGTCATTGATGATAAGTATTACTTATAAATGTATTAGGAATGTTCCCTAGAGAATTTAAATTATTAGCAACAATATTTAGTGTTGTAAAATTACATATTGCAACTAGGTGAAAAGAAAAGATCTCTCCTGGCTCATTATGAAATAAATAGACTAAGCAGCCTACTTGGAAATACTCATACTCATTAGAAAGCAGTTTATTACATTATGACCAGAAATAGGCCTCTTGTATCAATATCAATAAAATAACAGTAACATGGAAAAATTCAAAGTATATTGGTATATAAGTTGCAAATTAAATTTTATCTTATGTTCAGTTGTTTTGCTTAACAAAGAAAAATAAAAGAAGTGATGGATATACCGTATATATTCGAGTATAAGCCGACCCGAGTATAAACCGAGGCACCTATTTTACCACAAAATACTGGGTAAAATGAGTGACTCGAGTATAAGCCGAGGGTGGGAAATGTGCTGCCCCCTGTGTCCCTCTTGTGCCCTCTGTGACCCTCTCTTGTGTCCCCCTCTCTCTCCCATGTCCCTTCTCCCCTCTCCCTTCCCTGTGTCTCTTCTTCCCTCTCCCTTCCCTGTGTCTCTTCTCCCCTCTCCCTTCCCTGTGTCTCTTCCAATCTCTCCCTTCCCTGTGTCTCTTCCAATCTCTCCCTTTCCTGTGTCTCTTCCAACCTCTCCCTTCCCTGTGTCTCTTCCCCCTCCCTTATCACCCTCCTCAACCCCACTACTAGTCCTCCCTCCTCATCCTCAACCTCCCTCCACATCCTCAACCTCCCTCCTCATCCTCAACCCCCTGCTCAACCTCCCTCCTCATCCTCAACCTCCCTCCTCATCCTCAACCCCCTCCTCATCCTCAACCCCCTACTCAAACTCCCTCCTCATCCTCAACCTCCCTCCTCATCCTCAACCTTCCTCATCATCCTAAACCTCCCTCCTCATCCTCAACCCCCTCCTCAACCTCCCTCCTCATCCTCAACCTCCCTCCTCATCCTCAACCCCCTCCTCAACCTCCCTCCTCATCCTCCCTCCTCAACCCCCCTCCTCAACCCCCGCATCCTCATCCTCTCTCCTCAACGCCCATCTTCAACCCCCTCCTCAACCTCCCTCCTCATTTTCAACCTCCCTCCTCATCCTCCCTCTTCAACCCCCCATCCTCAACCCCCTCCACAACCTCCCTCCTCAAGCCCCCTCCTCAACCCCCACCTCATCCTCAACCCCCTCCTCAACCTCCCTCCTCATCCTCAACCTCCCTCATCATCCTAAACCTCCCTCCTCATCCTCAACCCCCTCCTCAACCTCCCTCCTCATCCTCAACCTCCCTCCTCATCCCCCTCCTCAAACCCCTCCTCAACCCCCTCCTCAACCCCCCATCCTCAACCCCCTCCTCAACCTCCCGGTTCAACCCCCATCCTCAACCCCCCAACCTCATCCTCCCTCCTCAACCCCCCATCCTCATCCTCAACCCCCATCCTCAACCCCCTCCTCAACCCCCCCCTCAACCTCTCTCCTCAACCTCAACCCTCCTCAACCTCAACCCTCCTCAACCTCAACCCTCCTCATCCTCAACCCCCATAAACCCCCTCCTCATCCTCCCTCCTCCTCCTCCCTCCTCAACCCCCCATCCTCAACCTCCCTCCTCGACCTCCCTCCTCAACCCCCTCCTCAACCTCCCTCCTCAACCCCCCATCCTCAACCCCCCCTTCCTCAACCCCCCTTCCTCAACCCCCCATCCTCAACCCTCCATCCTCAACCCCCTCCTCAACCTCCCTCCTCAACCTCCCCATCCTCAACCTTCCCATCCTCATCCTCAACCACCCATCCTCAATCTCCCTGCTCAACCTCCCTCCTCAACCTCAACCCCCCTCAACCTCCCTCCTCAACCCCCTTCAACCCCACTCCTCAACCTCAACCCCCCTCAACCCCACTCCTCAACCTCAACCCCCCTCAACCCCACTCCTCAACCTCAACAGACCTCAACCTCCCCCCTCAACCCCAACCCCCCTCCTCAACCCCCCTCCTCAACCTAAACCCCCCTCAACCCCCTCCTCAACCTAAACCCCCCTAAATACCTCCCCCTCTCCCCTCACTTACCTGCTTCTGCTCCAGCCTCCGCTCCTTGACCCATTAGCATATACCAGGTGCCGGCACCAGGTATATGCTAATGGAGTGGCGCGCATGTGACGTCACGTCATTAGCATATACCGGGTGCCGGCATCCGGTATATGCTAATGACGCAGCGCGCATGTGACGTCAAATGCGCGCCAGGTCAAGGAGCAGAGGCTGGAGTAGAAGCAGGTAAGTGAGGGGAGATATTTGGGGGGGTTAGAATGAGGAGGGGGGTTTAGGTTGAGGAGGGGGTTGAGGAGGGAGAATGAGCAGGGGGGTTTATAATGAGGAGGGGGGGTTGAGGATGAGGAGGGGGGAGGGAAAGAGACACGTGGGGGTTAGAGAGACACAGGGGGGTAGAGAGACATGGGGACGGGGTAGAGAGACACGGGGGGTTAGAGAGACACAGGGGGGTTAGAGAGACACGGGGGGAGAGTGACTCGAGTATAAGCCGAGGGGGCCCTTTTTAGTCTTAAAAAAAGGGCTGAAAAACTCGGCTTATACTCGAGTGTATACGGTAGTTAAGATTATGTAGCATAAAGTTTGGATAATGTATAATGTTTGTAGAATGTATGTTTTTCATTTAATAGGAGTTATTTGTTTGTATAATGTTATATTTTTTTCAATAAAAAAATAATAAGATGAAGTGGGTCAAAAGAAGGATTTCCTCTGCTGCTGCTGTGTTGCTGTATATACAAGTCTCTCTCTGTTGACCAGCCTGGCATTGTGTTCTGGACTTTGTGCTAGAGACACACTGAAATAATGAAGCACTGTTGGCAATGTTTTGGCAAAGATGCTCTGTCCAAGGGCGGCTGGTGCATGGTGGAAAATGGGCAGCTGCCCTCCCAAAATTAATGCACTGACTTAATCCCCCCATCACTTAGTTAATTGTATAATTTATATAATAACATTTTTTTTAAATGTTTTATCGTGTTCAATATTCTGTTTTGGTCACTTTAAATGTTAAAACCCTCTGTGCTGCAGTTAAACATACTGACTTATCACATCTAGCTCCCTGCTGGTGACTTGCCTAGTAACACAGATCAGGGTCTATGACCAAACCGAATAACAGATAGAGCTGAACCTGTCTATCAAACACAGCATCATCCAATCAGAATGGCCGGGAGGGAAAAGTCCCTGTATCATACAGGGAATGCAGCTCTCACAGTCCCCCTGGAAGTAAATACACTGGTGCAATCTCAATAAAGTTTATTGGAAGAAAAACAACTCCCAGCTCACAGTGCATGCAGATAGAGGGAACTGCATGTGAAGCTTCAGTTGTCTAATTTCTATCTTGGTCTTATTGATTCTGACTAACCTGCTCCACACACCAAGCTTGTGACCAGTCTGTCACCACCCTGGCCTATACCAGACAGAAGCAGCTGCAGAGCTCAGATGAGTCCATATCCCTCTCTGTGTCTTGCTGTTGTTGTTCTGTCCTTCAGTCATGTCTGACTCTCAGTGACCACATGGAGGCAGCACACCAGGTACATCTGTCTGTGTTTCTGGTTGTGCTTATCCATATGGTTTTCATGACAAAGATACTGGAGTGAGTTGCCAGTTCCTACTCCAGTGGACTGCATTTTGTCTGACTTCTCTAAATTGACCTGCCCATCTTGGGTGACCCTTCATGATATAGCTCACAGCTTCATTGAGGTAACAAGCCCCTTCACCAGAAGGGGTCCTGTGTCTTAGTATCTCTCTCTATGTCCATATGTATTTTGGGGGAGATCTCTTATTGCATGTGTAAGATATATATAATGTTTATAATGTGTGTGTGTATATATATATATATATATATATATATATATATGTGTGTGTGTGTGTGTGTATATGTACATATATATGTGCGTCTGTAAATATATAGGCTAATTAACCACTCAAATACAGTGGATATAAAAACTCTACACACCCCTGATAAAATCTCAGGTTTCTGTGCGGTAAAAAAATTATCATTTCAGAACCATTTCCACCTTTAATGTGACCTATAAACTGTACAACTCAATTGAAAAACAGATGAAATCTTTTAGGTGGAGGGAAGAAAAAAAAAAAAAATGTAGTTGCATAACTCTGCACACCCTCTTATAACTGGGGATGTAAATGTGTTCAGAATTAAGCAATCAAATTCCAAATCATGTTACATAGGAGTCAACATACACCTGCCATCATTTAAAGTGCCTCTGATTAACCCCAAATAAAGTTCAGCTGGTCTAGTTGGTCTTTCCTGAAATTTTCTTAGTCGCATCCCACAGCAAAAGCCATGGTCCACAGAGAGCTTCCAAAGCATCAGAGGGATCTCATTGTTAAAAGGTATCAGTCAGGAGAAGGGTACAAAAGAATTTCCAAGGCATTAGATATACCATGGAACACAGTGAAGACAGTCATCATCAAGTGGAGAAAATATGGCACAACAGTGACATTACCAAGAACTGGAGCTCCCTCCGAAATTGATGAAAAGACGAGAAGAAAACTGGTCTGAGAGGCTACCAAGAGGCCTACAGCAACATTAAAGGAGCTGCAGGAATATCTGGCAAGTACTGGCTGTGTGATACATGTGACAACAATCTCCAGTATTCTTCATATGTCTGGGCTATGGGGTAGAGTGGGAAGAAGAAAGCCTTTTCTTACGAAGAAAAACATCCATGCCAGGCTACATTTTTCAAAAACACATCTGAAGTCTCCTAAAAGCATGTGGGAAAAGGTGTTATGGTCTGATGAAACTAAGGTTGAACTTTTTGGCCATAATTCCAAAAGATATGTTTGGCGCAAAAACAACACTGCACATAACCAAAAGAACACCATACCCACAGTGAAGCATGGTAGTGGCAGCATCATGCTTAGGGGCTGTTTTTCTTCAGCTGGAACTGGGGCCTTAGTTAAGATAGAGGGAATTATGAACAGTTCCAAATACCAGTCAATATTGACACAAAACCTTCAGGCTTCTGCTAGAAAGCTGAGCATGAAGAGGAATTTCATCTTTCAGCATGACAATGACCCAAAGCATACATCCAAATCAACAAAGGAATGGCTTCACCCGAAGAAGATTAAAGTTTTGGAATGGCCCAGCCAGAGCCCAGACCTGAATCCGATTGAAAATCTGTGGGGTGATCTGAAGAGGGCTGCGCACAGGAGATGCCCTCGCAATTTGACAGATTTGGAGTGTTTTTGCAAAGAAGAGTGGGCAAATCTTGTCAAGTCAAAATGTGCCATGCTGATAGACTCATACCCAAAAAGACTGTGTGCTGTAATAAAATCAAAAGGTGCTTCAACAAAGTATTAGTTTAAGGGTGTGCATAATTATGCAACCATATTATTTTATTTTTATATTTTTTCTTCCCTCTAACTAAAAGATTTCAGTTTGTTTTTCAATTGAGTTGTACAGTTTATAGGTCACATTAAAGGTGTAAAAAGTCCTGAAATGATTTATCTTTGTCTCATTTTTTTACAGCACAGAAACCTGACATTTTAACAGGGGTGTGTAGAATTTTTATATCCACTGTATATTTTTTGCAACTTAATATTAGTTATGTAAAGGCACCCTATAAACTGAATAAAGGTTTTTTTTTTTTTTTTACAAACACATATTCAAATGTATTTTTTAAAGATAATAATGTTTAAAATGGAGGGAGAAACAAAACAGTACTGAGTCATGCAGAACGAACTTGGAGTGCAACTCTGGTTGTGGTCTGTTGTTAGTGAATTATCTCCCTGTCCTTCTGTAGGTGCAAGATATTCCTCCCACGTGCTGTTTAGTCTCTGTTTGTTTAATTAATCTATTTGCTCATTTAACAAATTATTTATTTATGCAGTTTTACTCTCTCAGTATATTTGCTGCTATCATAGTATCTGCTTCTATCATTATTTGGTCAGTCATAAAATACCGGACCTAGGCCCAGAGTGATAGATAGAGAGGTATTGATATGGGGGGGGGGGGGGGGGATTTGAGGGAGGCAGGAGAGAGGTAGAAAGAGAGATGGATTGAGAGGGAGAGAGAGGGATAGAATAAGAGGCATAGAATCCATGTTTCAAACTTTCTCCCTTTCTCTCTCTCTACTCCTTCCTTTCTCTCTATCCCTTCCTCTCTCTCTCTCTATCCCTTCCTCTCTTTCTCTATCCCTCTCTCTCAATGCCTCTCTTTAACTCTCTATTCACCTCTATCACTACCCCCCCCCCCCCCCCCCCCTATCTATATCCATGTCTTTCTCTATGGGATCACTTTTGTGGGTGGAGACTGTGTCACTAGGGAGGGTCTATACATGTTGTGGTAACATGCTGTGAAGGCGAGGGGTTTATACTGTTGGGTGTAGTAAATATAAGGGGAGGGGCCAGGTCTCTGTTTTGCACCCCACCTTACGCGTATACACTTATTGCCAGGATTCATCAATTATTGTAGGTGGTCTATTTAAGATCTTTTATTGATAATTTCTTCTATTGCATCATTACCTAAGAAGGATGTTAACCTCTCCTATCCTTTTGTTCAGATTATCTTTGTTTCAAGAAGCACAAATGTCATTCATAGCATCATCCATTCTGATCCGCATAGATCTCTTTTGACCAAATGCATATTATCCAAAATGTTAATAGCATGCTGTATCACATTTACTTCACACATCAATCTAATTACAAATATGTTACTTATATAATTCAGTTTTTTATTATTCATTAAAAAAAAGCTACTGATGATTTGATATCTATATAAATTATCATAATATCTTACCTGACCTATGGTCAACTGGGAAACGTGGGAGGGAAATCCATGCAGGGACTAGATCGTAGATAACACTATATCACATGGGCTGTCAGGTCTGGCAGATGGACACTCTGTGACGACACAACATGTTTTACTCTGTATGTAACTTTTTTTAAATGTGATGCTGTGTGTGTTCACAAGTTACTTTGAGATAGTCATGAGCTCAAAATGGATCGTGTGTATGAGGTGACTCGTGTACAAAATGTTTCATTATTTCTAAGAAATTGATAAGAAAATAGATTTTATCAGTTTTACTAATTATGAGGTTTTGAATATATTGTGCGAATACATGAAACTTTAATATTCATGTATAGGAAAAGATAATGTGACGTTGTAATGGAAAAGCAGAGGGACACCTAAGAAAAACAATATTAGTCAGTATAAATATGACCAAAATAATGAATATATTTTAAGAAAAAGCATTAATTGAATCATGGAAGAAAATATGAATATCAATGTTTAATCTTATAATCTCATGCCTGGCTATGTCTATATTACCTTGGTTCATAGTTCTAATGTTCCAGGTTCCTTTGCTGAATTGTCCTTTGCAGCAGCAAACTTTCCTTTCTCCTCCAGACACATCCACAATAGGGCGTTCTCTCAACTTTGGCTCAACCACTTCATTAGATCTGGTACTAGTCTTACTCACCCTCTGTTCTTCCCCAGTAATGTGGAGGGTACCTTCTGACCTGACGTCTTCAGGTGCCATGTCGATATGTCTCTAGTTATGCTTATCCATAAGGTGATCTTGGCAAAGATTCTAGAGTGGGTTGCCAGTTCCTTCTACTGAGGAGCGCACTTTGTTTGACCTCTCTGCTATGACCTGCCCATCTTGAGTGACCCAACATGGTATGGCTCATATCTTCATTGGCATGCAGAAGCCATTTAACCACGACAGATATTTCTAATATGTAATATCAGTAATTTAAATCTCAGGCATTTGATATCAATATAACACTCTATGTTACTAGTGTATCCTCACACAAACTATATAGTTCACATATATACAACATATATGTATCAAAATTGCTTGTAGTAACAAACTTTAACAAGCTCCATATAGTTAATTAGCAATGTCAATGGGTGCATTCAGCTGTTGCTTAATCTTTAGGTACCTGTTAATTGTCTCTCCACATTGTATCTATATTCAGTCGGCAATTATGTTTTGATATTGTTAAATTAAAAAATTACTTTTGTATATTGGACACAATATAAATACTCTACTGAAATATTATTATATTCTATTTCTACACTGTACTACTTCTGGGTAACTGGAGAAGAGCATGGGATGTAACGGATGAGAAAGAGCGATTTTCATTAAAAAGTGGTACTCTCTGTAAAAAGATGGACAGTTAGGAGGTTTAATTGTGTTAACACAATTTACAATGCACAGAGGTCTTGAGATAATAGATATTGGGCTACCACTGTGGCCTTGATTCATAAAAGGATCGTTACTGTACTTAACATAACTCTAAGCTTACTTAATGTCACATTAGTGTATGTCATTGATTCTCTAAGCTCAGTAAAGAAATACTATCTGGATTTAACATTATTTTGCAGCAACAAAAAACTTGATAACACATTAACGCTGATGAGTTGCATCTGCTCTGCAAATAAATAGTTTGTATGTTAGTGAATAATCATCCCCTATTTGCTAAGGCCCCTTCTTTCTAAAGGAGTACATCCAATAAAACAATTTCCAAAGAGACAGACTAGAAAGGATGCTGTTCCTATACAGTACAATTTTAAAACAGTAGCCACTGCATATTTAAATATAACCTTAGACAGTGGTATATTTGTGCCTAAGCTAACAAGGCCCTAGGGCAGCACAATTTTAGGAGGCAACAGGCTGCCGTAGTGCTGGCATAGTGCCACAGGATAATGCACTGACATTTCTATCTATATGTATACGAAACCTTATGCAAAGACACTGATGTTTCATTACCTAGCAAGTGGAAAGGAGGAGTAATAATTGGGGAGTGAATGGTGGGAAAATCTGAATGCACCTAGAATGGCATAAAGCCTAAATATACCTCTGACCTCAATAAAAGAAAATAAAATATTTTTGAGCCAAGAACAATATATTAAGATCACACCCTTAAATGTATTAATTTAAGGATTTGCATAAGTTTAAACAAGAAATGTTAATAAGCAGGCTTTGTTAAACAGTCATTCTTGTAGCCTGGAGAAGGCTTCATTATCAGACATGCTCTGTATAAGCACAGCTAAGAAAATCAATTGATTGATCCACTTTGTACTCAAATATGATACCCTATGGTGGGATATCAGCCATTGTAGACTAATGCTGGACAAGTCTGTTCTTATGTCATTTTTAGGAATGTCTATAATAATCAATATTCTTTTAATAAAAAAATATTCAATTGAAGACTAATTACCATTGAATAATCCTTGCAAAAATGTTTAATTTAATATCCTGCTGAAATTTGTATACAAATTATAGTGTTTAGACCCTGTGTTTGAGACATGTAAGTTGATG